>OZ038486.1:93451418-93556418 GCA_964036315.1 Acanthosepion esculentum | reverse complement strand
TGGGACTCGACTGGTCTCTGAGTTGTACTTTGCTAACGGCATCGCTTTGTTAATAAAACCCCGGTCTTTGTTCATGACAAATGGTGATATGTCTCTTGACATTCTCTTTGGAATTAAGAAATGCATACTTCATACATTGATGCCTTCCCCAGTTTTCAATATCAACACTACCAGAAAAAAAATTTTCATCGATACGTGATTATATTGAACTGCCTGTCTGAATCGTATTATCCCCCCCCCTGTATCCAGTCATCATTTGAAACGGAGAAACTGCCAGCAAAAATGACAAGCTTGATTCTCAGACAATTAATGTTTTTCATGGACAATAATCCGAATAGCCTTGGATATATATCCGGACATTTCATATTACTGGAGATTATATTAAATGCAAAGATCGATGTGCAATCTGAGTATAGCAAAAACTCGAGCGATGAAATGGTTTGATTCTTCGTGACGTAAAAGACTGGATTAGTTTGACGACAAATCAATCGCAATTCTTGCACGTACCAGGTCCATATTGAAAACGACCCATTCAATATACTATCCAGTGAGCTTTAAATAAATTTGTTTTAAAATCTAAGATTAAGAAAACATTAATATTCAAATCGCAGTTTTACATAAAATTTAACCCTAGAACATTAACCATCAATTAAAGTTACACCACTACTAACCATGGACATATTAAACCCGATTTTGAAAATATCTAATAAACTATTAAATATAAAACTTTATTTGAAATATTTTGCATGAAGGCATATTGCACTTTGAGTTAACATTAATAGGAACTGAAAAACATTATTTAGGTATGAAAATCAGGTACTGAAAACTGTAATTAAAAATAGGAAAATTTGCGCTGGGTACTATGTACCCATGGTTATGTTCTCGGGTTAAAAATCTACACACATTGCTTCTGAAATGGAATCGGTAAATACCATGACTCACATACATTGACAAATATCAGATGGGAAGGTAAAACAGTTTTATCGTCAATAATTAGACTTTCTTCAATGCTTATTCAAGAAATGAATGAAAAAAAAAAGAATTTAAAGCCATAAAGGTCAACAGTAAACTGGATAGGATTTGAGCAAAACGCCAATCTTTCAACAGACTCTTACCCTTATGCACCGGCTCACGCCCACTTCTGCTGCCCTATACCGCCTTATGACGTCTTTATATTAAGACCTGCTCAGTCTACATAAAATATTTTAAATGCTGCTATTTTAATCTAAATAAATGATTTTATAGTTAATAATCCGATGCTCGTAAAATACACAGAATGTCACCCACCAAAATTGACATAATTTAAAATGTGAAATCTGAGTAACTACATATTCCAAGCAAACGGAATTAAATAGGCCTCATGTTGAACGATGAAAGATTTATCTATCAAAATTCGAACAAGTTATTCAAAGGGATGCAGATTTTATAACCGATTTCACAAAGCTTCACAGATATTCAATATACGCGTGACACGATACACGTCAAGTCTGTAGTCCAGCTCCTGACAAACACGCAGTAGTATGTCTTGCGTAACATTCTGCAACGTCTCAACGATTCTCTGCTTAAGTTCCTCTAGGCTTCTATGAAGAGGAGGAATATAAACCTGTCCTTTCATATAGCCTCATAGAAAAGAATAAAGTCAGGTGAACGTGGAGGCCATTTAAACAGCACATTGTCATTATCACAAGTACGGCTGATTCATCTTCCTGACACATTTCCATTGAGATAAGTTCCAACAGTCAACATAGTTCTGAGATATTTTATTAAAATTTGAGATCATTTGAGAGATAATTGTATATTTTATTAGACTACAGAATGATGTCAGATCTTGGGGGACACCCTTTATTATTTAGAGATCTTGATAAAATCCAAGGAATGATCTATTATTGGTCTTGATCTTGCATCTCGGTTTCAGACCCTTTTCGACCGCCGTAACGTAGTTTCCCTATGCGGTTTTTATAAATAGTTTCATCGAAAGGATGTCAGAAATTCATACACAGATGTCCTCATACCCAGATGGCACGATGGATAAAAGCGTTGGTTAGATCCAGTGACAGGACCAAAAACTGTGAGTTCAATATCCAGTTAAGGCATGGGGAGAACTTGGAGAAGGGAATTAACAGGAGATAACTAATAACTGACATCCATTAAACATGGTACGTGGAACTAGAACAGTCTACCCCAGTGAGCGAAATAAAGGGTTCAGTTCAACATTCCAACCACCTGAAGAAGGCTAGAGCGTACAACGGCCGAAACGTTGTAATAAATATGTTGACAAAGATGAAGACAATAGTCCGAATAATGTAAATAGTGTCCGCAGTAACCTCTTGTATCCTAGTGGATTTATTGCATTGTTTGGGTGAAATGATTAAGAACAAAAAAATAGAATTTAATCTGTAGTTAATCCAGTATGGAATCGTGTCACTCTAACGGTTACAAATGTAGGCTTTGCACTCAGTGTCACAACAGAGCATCTGGATCGCCAAGTTTCTCAGAGCATTGGCCTGAAAGGTATCTCCTTAGCAACCAGAATAAGAATCGCTCTTGTCGAGATGCCACTGGCAGCTCGCAACATGAAAACTTGTTGGACTAGCAGATCGTCCAGTATGACGAGAGGAATTTATATAAGCGTTCCACCCGAGATGGAATCGAGAGTTTCCTTCACAGTAGCAAGAAAAAGATAGAAGAACGACCCTAGAGCCTATATTAATTGACGAAGTCAAAACGTGAATAAGTGAGAATTATTAAATATTTAGTCACGTTTGTTATTAGTTTTTACAGCAATAACATTAAGCGCAAAACTACCCTATATGATACTACGCCGTTTCTCCATTTTGTCTATGGTGGTGGGTATAATACCTGGTTTACAATGATTCTATCCTATATCGGTTTATATCTCTGAGATGAGGTATTATGATTACTTACATTATTTACATTATTCGGACTATTATCCTCATTTTCATTGGCAATGTAGATGAAGATAATAGTCAGAATAATATAAATAATTTGATTCGATTCTATTCTCGGCCTGAATTTACCTGTACAAATCATTAGTGCTGATGTTATTGAGAGAAGGAATAAATTTTATTTAAAAAGAATCGTTATAGAAAAGACAATTAATTTTAGAAGAAAATAAGTTTTTTCTATTTAAATAAGAGAGGGTAGACATTTTTCGTCGTTCATTCGCATGAAAATAAAAATAAAAATCGATTTCGCTACTGAATCGCTCAATACATGACAGCGAAAGAGGGTTACCTCGGCGTGGTGTAATGGTTAACAAGCTTGACTTGCTAGATCAGTTACGACTGAAAAGTGAGTTCAATCCTCACTAGATGCCCCATACTTTCGGCCTTGTGCCACATCTAAGCTACGCTTAGAAAAAGATACTTACCTGATGTAGGGAGTTGTCCCTGCGCGGGTAGTATCACGGCTACGACTAGCTTGGACCGGCTCTAGCCTGGACCAGCTATGACTCGCTTAGACCAGCTCTGGCCAGTTTGGACAAGCTATGACCAGCTCAGACAAGCGGCCCGAGTGAAAACACTCAGGTCCCCACGTTAAAAACCGCCCTTGTGTCACAACTTGACTCAGTGGGGGGGGGTCAAGTAAATACCTACCTGACAGCGAAATATTTTGATGCTGCTAATTCAAAATGCAGCAGCTGTCTTTAGCACTTCAAGTAAATGTCCTGTCCTCTTATCCTCATCATACTGTGTTGAATATCTCTTCAGATTTAAGTGACAAGGTGTCAGGTGAAATTTGATTCTTCTGTGTGACAGTTACAAATATATCTTTACGCTGTTAGCAGATATTAAAGGTCAAACTCGTGCAGTCATTCTAGAAATGTCGAATCTGTAATGTTATTTAGACGGAAGTTATGAGAAAAAATATCGTTATCATAAAAGGGAATACCCAGTAGGTATCCAGTAATACCAAATCTTCTTTCGATTTTACGGCTAAAGAATTATATACGTAGGTAGATGAATAAATGCATAACATAATGGTGTAATAACATTTATTTCACACAAGAAGTATTTATTTTTAATACCAGGCGAATACCATGTCTACGGAGAGGGAAAAATGTCGGAGACGTTCCTTAGCTTTAGGATTTATCTGTATATGCAACATTTTTAGCAAGACATCTTTTTTTGTCATTATGTTAATTCAACTTGAATTTTTAGCTCCAGACTCACACACAGACAAATATTAAATATATACGCAACACCTGTGACACGACACGCGTCAAGTCTGTAGTCCAGCTCCTGACAAATATGCAGTAGTATGTTTTGCGTAACATTCTGCAACGTCTCAGTGATTCTCTGCTTAAGTTCCTCTAGGCTTCTATGAAGAGGAGGAATATAAACCTGTTCTTTTATATAGCCTCATAGAAGAGATTAAAGTCAGGTGAACGTGGAGGCCATTTAAATAGCACATTGTCATTATCACAGGTACGGCTGATTCATCTTCCTGACAGATTTCCATTGAGATAAGTTCCAACAGTCAACATAGTTCTGAGATATTTAATTAAAATTTGAGATCATTTGAGAAATAATTGTGTATTTTATTAAACTACAAAATGATGTCAGATTTTGGGGGACACCATTTATTATTTAGAGATTCTTGATAAAATCCAAAGGCCTTGATCTTGCATCTCGGTTTCAGACCGTTTCCTGTGTAACACACACACACACACACACACACACACACACACACACACACACACACACACACACACATATATATATATATATATATATATATATATATATACATTCTGGTGAAAATTAATTGAAACAAAAGGAATAATTCTGTTATTATTTACATTTTTTCGTATTTTTTCAGTGAAACATGAACCAGTGCAAATGTTCGTATGTCCATTCCACGAAGTCGGACCAGTTTATAGTACTTTGATTTGCTCACTGGAATGGCTTGACAGTGTGTTCGTGCAGCGTTTCAGTTCTCGTACTAAGTAACGTTCATCGCAGACGATGGCAGAAGGACAACTAATCGACAATTGAAACAATACCGTCTCGGCGTGATGAAAATCTGATGCAATCGCGGATGACGCAAAATTTTTCAAGGGTACACAAATTTCATCACACACCCTGAAAATAGATCATATTACTGCACGCCACTGCAAATGACGTAATCAGAAGAAAAATAGAAATCGATTGGAACCTGCCACTCCAGTGGGTTTAAGACTGACCGTATTGAAAGGAAGGAAACTAAAGCGGTTGTTTCAATTAATTTGCACAAGGATGTACATAGAGTTGACCATTAGAAACACATTTGGATAATTTCTGGTAAAGAATACATAATGAAATTACTAACGAGCATCCTTCTTCTTTTATGTGCTCATGGCTCTCCACAACTTCCTGCGTGCCCTTTGTAGCTCTAACAGATACTGTGCTTGTTATTATCCTTACCAATTCTTGCTCCGCTCTCTATTTACACAATATCGTTAGTTAAGTTACTCGATGTATCGCTTTCAGTTTGCTTTCAATATGCTTTTGTGAGTGTCAAAATCTCCAAGTTATTTTTCTTAATATGTGTCTCGGAATTCCTACTCCCTCTTTCTGATTCTAAGTATAAGTATCCTTCTTGTTCTAATTTTCCTTAAACATTCCCCGTTTCTCATATTCATAGTATTCTCAGCATATAAAAATTAAAAATGGTCCTTTTGAATAATCCCGAGAGGAAAACTCGAAGTGGGACACATTAAGTGAAGCTTCAATAACATCAGCAATCGAGATCAGGCCAAAGGAAAAGAGGAATGGATGGCAGATTAAATTCTCGACATGAAAGGAAATAAAAAAAATGCAAAATACGGCACAAAATAAAGAACACTACACAAAGAAATAAGAAACGAATGCAAGGAGGCTAAAGAGGATTGGCGCAACGAAACATGTGCAGTATTAGAAAGATTGCGTCTAACATATAAAGCAAATATACATAAAAAAATTTTTACAGATCTAACAGAATAAGTGACATGCACATCAACAGAATACATAAAATCCAAGGACGGAAGAATGATATGAAAGAAATACAAAAATGCTTCACAGATGGAATGAGAAAAGAGAAACAAAACCTTAAATACAAAAGGATCAGACATATTAAAATCTGAATCTAATCTGAACTGGCCAAATTGAACAGAAACAAAGCAGCATGACCAGATGGAACTCTAATAGAGATGATGACATCGTAGATGATTTCGTTATTGACAAGTTTAAAGATATAATAAATAAAATATACAACAGTGCTGATATATCGGAAAATCTAAGTGGATCGATTCTTATAGCACTGCCCGAAAAAGCCATGTGCAAACAAATGTGAACTACATCAGTCAGTCAGCCTAATGTGCCATATGACAAAATTTATCATCCGATTTCTGATGAATAAAACGCGTAGAATTATCAGAGCTGAAATATGACAAGAACAGTGCGGGTTCGTTAAAACACTGGAACAAGGAATGTAATATTTATATTCAGAATGATATCAGAAAGTGCAATACAAAGGCAAAAAAATGCATACCTATGTTTTATAGATTAATCAAAAGCGTTTGATAAAATACGCCACATAAAGCTGTTGAAACTGCTAGGTAATCCTAACATATTTGAGAAAGATATTATAATGATTCAGAACATGTACTGACAGAAAACCGCCTGCATACGGATGGAAAATCAGTTCAGTAGATAAATAATATATATATATATATATATATATATATATATATATATATATATATATATATATATATATATATATATATATAAATAGAAAGTGATGTAATACAAGGATAAAATAGAAAGTGACGTAAGACAAGGATGTGTCTTTTTATCGGACTTATTTAAACTTATACAGTGAGCCGATACGGAGAGAATTAGATGTCCTACCAGGATTTAATAGCGGCGATCACAACCATAACATAAGATATGCGTTTGTTGATAGCTGACACAGAAGAGGAACTACAAAAACTACTACAGAAGTTAGTAAATGAAAGGAGATAAAAATGATACAATTTATTAAGCGATACAAATGATAATAAATTGTGGAAAGCATGGACCGCCAAACTTCTGAACGAATACGGCACATAGTAGAAGACTACGTTCTTCTTCTTCTTCTTCTTCTTCTTCTTCTTCTGCTTCTTCTTCTTCTTCTCTCTCTCTCTCTCTCTGTATATATATATATATGCATTGGTTATCCTCAATTTTCTGTCCTCATATGTAACAGTTCCGTACCAGTACTTCTTTCTTTGTTTCTAACGAATTTTTCGTGTTCCTTAATACTTTGCTTATCTTTTGGAAGGCCTCTATCACTATCCTGATAAGACTTCGGGTTTCAGGGTCACATTTTCTGTCCTCTGTTAAAGCACTTCCCAGATATTTAAATTGTTGTACTTGTCGCCAATTTATAAGTTTTTTTGCGATAAATATTTTACCCCAAACCAAGCAACAAAGCCAAAACACGCAATGGTTTTGTGAGTTTGAAAGAAGATAACAAAAACATTATTAAGGAGCGAGAACAATGAAAGAACAGAAATTAAGAAGACAGAACATAATGGTTGACATTGCTTTAAATTTTTTTTAATATCAAACATAACTGGAAAGCAAGAAGTCGGAAGTATTCCATAAGCTAAATGTGCAAGAAAAAAAAACTGTCAGCATAGAACTTACGGCTACATCTAGGTATTTTAACTGTATAGTTATGAGAAGTCTCTACCAATTTAGTACTGCGCCTCAATTCATAGAGTCTGGGTACCATGAAGGACAGTGATATTTATTTATATTTTTATAAAAAATGCGGCACAAGGCCAAAAAGAGGAATGGGGAAAGGACGAACTTCTTTCTTAACTTTAAAATTAACTGGCCACAAACACATACCCAAACAGTACACCTTACACCACAACAACGGAATCTTACGTTTCTTACTACATCCACCATAATACCATAATGTCTCTACGAAAGTCCTAACTAGTCCCCATATGTACAATTCATTGTCTGTAGGGGGAGGGGAATAAAATAATAATTTAAGAATGAATACTTACAAAAATAAACAAAACTCTATCAAGAAACTAAACAAAATAGTGTTAGTAACAAAACCCCACAATCCATAGAGATTCATTGGGTGCTGTTTAGAGACGGTTCAGGAGACGGTTCAGGACAACATTTCTTAAGGAATATCGTAGAGATAACATTAAGTTTACATGGATCCAGTTTAGAGATGATAGCAGAAACAATGGTCAGAGTTTTATACATATCACTCAATAGGCACTCAGTTTTAAGTGAAAAGTCAAAGACTCCAGATGAGTCAAGAATACAATTTGATAAGAACATATGAGCCATACTGTTTTGTCAGTAGAAGATTTTAGCAGCGACAATCGAGAGAAGGGATAGAAGACTTACTGTTATTACTAATTACAAAGCCGTCAGTAGTTTCGTGAGCCTACCCTCTTAGAGTCTATAGGGTGCCTCAGATAACAAAGACAGCCTCTTGGGGACACGTTTATAATTATGATGAGCAGACCCAAATCGGCATCTGTTGTGATCGGAACTGACAGACTGGAACATTCGGAAGAAGTAATTCATGATGGCTAAAGCGGTTGAAAAGGCTGATGTGAACAAGAAGATTGCGGTTTCACCTGATATCTCAGAGAAGGAACAAAGCCGGCATTACCCCAGTTCTCAGTAAGAAGGTTAAATATATTAATCTAAGGGGACTCTTGAATAAAATCAATCAAGAAGTCTTGTGAATTTTGCTGAAAAAGCATGCATTCTTTCTTCTGCATTTATTTAACTGCCTTCTGTAGTTTCCTTTCTGTATTTACTATCAACACTGTGCTATCTGCATATCATATGTTTTTAAGATTGTAGCCGCCAATAATTTATGCTGGTAGGACTTTTAATTCTCTCAGAATCATCTTGTTTAAATCAACGACATCGTGTACTCAGTGGTCGTCTAGAAGATAGTCTCCGTGAATAGGAATGCTTGTTGAAAATGCACTCCAATTATGCAAAATTTTAATGGCGCTATGTAAAGGTATCTTAAACTAATTTCTTTCTCCACTTCTTTCACTTTGTAAATTTACCAAACTTTTGCCTCCTCGTGTGCCTATACTTATTAATTATGTATTGCATTAAGTATTCATGCAATCTTGCTTGGCTCACAATCAATTAAACCTCAAGCATTACTTTCCTCATTGTATTAAATAAACACCGTACAAGTGAAGAGAGCGCATGTGTTGTTCATTGCTGATATATGAAGGCGCCATAACACAAGGCACACATGATTAATGTATAGGTTTCATCCGTTGTCTTTTTGATCTTGATTACTCATCGACAACTGAGAATAAAGTACCTTATAATTTTATGCAGAATAAACACTAACCCCTTCACTTGACAGTCAGACTAAAGTTTACAAAATTTTTATGTAATATTATGTTATTAACATCTGATAAAATACAAAATTAAATGTCCCGTGCACCAAATAATTGTCTATATCCTTTTTGACTCGAAGGTATGAGGTTTCGGGTAATTTGTACGATCTTCACGCAAGGATTTAAGGGATTCCTCTTTGCTCTTCGAGAGTCGGATCTATATAACTTCCTTTCATTCGGTTGTCTTGTATCTTTGCATTAAACAGAACTCACTTCCTGTTTTTTGGCTCCCCTCAACATACATTGGGGACCGATTCTGCACTTGGCGGTAAAAAGGTTACTTTCTAGACGAAACCTCAAGGCTTTCAGCTCTTTTGACGTCCTGGGATGACACAGATAATTTTGACATTTCTTAGGGTCTCTAAAGATAAATTCCTATTTGATTACATATTCTTCGTATAAAATAAATCCGAGTCAGCCATCTGATATTTCTTGGCTTAATCGCATACGACAGTAAGAAATCTTGGACACAAATAAATATTGTTCTACCATATATGGAATCTTGGATTCAGTAAATTCCCACACCGCCATAACATGGCTTCCCTTTGCCTTTTCTATAAATATTTTCATGGTAATTGTTATGATGAACTTTCTTCTTTTGATGTTTTAGTTTCTTTTATCAGTTAACTTAGCTAGGGTATGTATGCTCATTGGCCCCTTTTATTTCTGTCCCTATTTGTCCTTAAGTTAATTCCCCATCCCCTCCCTCGTTAGGTGGTTAGTGATGTCAGTTCGCAGGTGGATGCGGGGCACCTTTCGTTTCGTGTGAGTGTTTTCGTATTTGTTGTTGTGTCTGAATGAGTGCGTGTCAGTGTGTGTGCTTGGGATGAATGAATGTTTTATACTATTATAGTATTGATTTCGGCCAGTGAACTGGTATTTCTGCCACATTTAGTTGTTGTGGGGGTTTTATTACTAATATCATTTTCTTTAGTTTCTTGTAAATAGTTTTGTATTCATATTGTAAATACTCATTGGGGTTAGTTTTTAGAATTGCTATTTTATTCCCCTCCCCCCACAGACACTGAATTGTATATATGGGGACTAGTTAGTATTTTCATAGAGACAGTGAGGTATTATGGTGGATGTAGTAAGAAAGGTACGTATGAATGTGTTGTTATGGTGTAAGGAATATTGTTCGTACGATTGGGTCAGTATTTGCGGCTAGCTAAGTTATAGTTAAGACAGAAGAAGACCGTCCTTTCCCCAATCCCCCTTCGGCCTTGTGCCACATTTCTGTGTATTTAACAGAATAAATGTCACTTTCTTCTTTGGAGTTTAAATTTTATGAATTTAAGCGCTGTAGTAGATTGTCGGCTCATCATCTTACAATAGAAATGACAAGATGTAACTATGTGTTTTATGCTATTAGTTTACTTACTTGCTTGTGAAACTCTCTTCCGGCTTATTGCGTTCCAGTCAAGTTTGATCTTCAAAGCAAATCCAATGTCAATCGCCATCTACTGCTTTTTTAATTCCTCTATTGTTATTGTTATATCTCCGTAATAACCATAGAATTAACAACTAATCTAAATATATAAATGGCTGCCTAATTAGCATTGGTACGGTATAACGACTATATAATTGCCCGAGCAATAATAGTAGACTAGCTCTCGGTATGCGAGATAAACGATTACGTGTTTACTGATAAAATAGGAAATCACATTTCGTAATGGTTTATAAAAAGAATAGGCAGTTACATATTTATGCATATGAAGTATATTATATTAAAAACCCTTTGCAGATAATAATGTATCCAGTTAATGAAACTGTTAGCTGTACTTGGACTTAATTGACTATTCGGAGTAACTATCAGGACAAGACGGTTAATTATAAATGATGCTGCGTCACAAAGTAGTGAAATGGAATGAAGATTTAACGAACTATGTAAGGAGAATAAGTGCACATTCGACTTAATAAGAAAATGTAGGAAATTAAATGTCTTACGACAACTGTTGGATTTTTTAGCCTAAAATTATTTCCAGTCAGGTATAAATGAAGTTGATAATTGGCTGTTAGGACGGTGATAAAAAAATGATTTTAGCTTTATAAAAAGTTGCTTCAATTGATTCGAAACTAAGCAAAGTTTAATAAACTATGGTAACAATGGTAGAAAATATTCACTCAAAACATATTTCAATAAAGTCCAAAATCACTTCCCCAAAATGCTCAATTTTTCATTGTTAAAAAGAAAAAAGAACAGTTGCATCGTACGAATGGGAACTTAAATGTTATTTCTACACGAAAAGGTTAAAGCAATACTGAAGAATTTATCTCATCTTACACACATGAAACAAAAGCATAAGGTGGACGTCCAGAACGATTCTCTGCAGACAATAAAAACCGAACGCTCAATTTCAGTCGCTACAGATATATATATATATATATATATATATATATATATATATATATATATATATATATATATATATATATATATATAAATTGTACTTTCTATAAGATTTTATCGACTCTTTAGTCTATCTCGATACTGCTCTAATTAAACAGATATAAAGAGAGATGCAAACAGGATAATTTACCAAGATCAAATGAACACTCATATCTATTTCTATCGGATATTTTAAAATTTTGCACTGATTCAACAATAGTGTGCGGAAGCTTAGCCAAGCACAAGGCTGCGCATATATATATATATATATATATATATATATATATATATATATATATATATATATAATAATAAACAATAAATTCAACAGAAAAAAGACAAAGAAAACACACACACAACACACACACACACATATATATATATATATATATATATATATATGTGTGTGTGTGTGTGTATATGTATATGTAGTAAAGGTAATAAATACGTTGGTATATAATTCATGTGGATCCTAATAATATAAAATATTAAAACTGATCCACATAAAAGATCTCAATTTATTTATTAATACAGGGCGATATAATTAGTAAAAAAATAAAATCCACAATTACCTGGAATGGGGAATAGTCTATTTCGACAGAGGAAGATATCGGTCGTCTGTCTTATCAAACCCGGTTTTATTGCATCTTTACCTAGCCTGTACTTGTATATATATATATATATATATATATATATATATATATATATATATATATATATATATATATATATAGAGAGAGAGAGAGAGAGAGAGAGAGAGAGAGGGAGAGAGAAAGAATATATGAATATACAGATATATACGATTATATATGGATATAGATATATGTATCTATATATATATATATGTGTATATATATATATATATATATATATATATATATATATATATATATATATATATATATATATATATATATATATATCTACAGAAATATAAAGATATAGTAATATTGAATGCCGGCTGTTTGGTCCAATTATGGAGGATTGTCGTGGAAGGAATTCGAAGGTTATTCTCGAGGCAAAACATTGATGCTGAAGGAGAAAGATTCGGTGCTTACAGCTTTGATTTCGAATAAAAAAACAAAACTTTATATCATTTGATATGCACACTATAAGCTGAGAACAATCTACAGCAGGCTGTTGACGTATGTGACAACTTTGTCTGATCACATAGACGACAATAGAGCAAAGAGTATGAGAAGAACGGTAGAGCAGCAAGAAGTCATCAAGATCATTACGATAGACCGGGACATGCAACATCTATGGCCATATCTGCGTCTCGTACATTAAACTTTGCAATCCCATGAGACACTGCACGAGAGTCAAATTCTCGAGCACAAAAAATCTGTAGTCTTCCGAGACTGTATGACACCATTAACGGTATGCTGATGGACAGTTCCCAGAATGTTCGGTCTTTACTCAATGTGATACAGTTTGGTTGATTGTATTAGCTTGACTCATTTTTGTTTTGGTGAAACAGAATGTATCATCCAAAATATTAATCATACGTAACAATTATGAATAAATTATGGATACATTGAAGTAACTTAGATTTTGCAAGGCAGTAACAGCGTACACAACGGATTAAAGAATAAGTTTCTTAACCCCACTCTAAGAAAATGCTGAAATAACTTTTGGTTGTTCAAGAAAGGATATAACGCTATGGAGACATATAGAAAATATATAGTGATTCGTTCTGTTGGAGGATGAACAATGTCCGAGGCGTTCACTGGACTTTGATAATGAAGCTCTAAAGTCATTACCGGAAGAAATGTACCGATGGCAAAATAGTGGGCAATTAGCAATGGTGTTAAATATATAATATCGACCAGACATGCAGATATTTAAAGAAGCTAGGATAACGCAGCAAGATGGGTGTTTGGTTCTCCACACGATTTTAACGAAAAAGAAACCTCATTCTTGAAGGAAGTTATTTGTGACTCACATTAATATAAACTCTTGTTGGCTTATTTAACGCCAAAGACAGTCTTTTTGGTTTAATATTCTTAAACTTTAGCTTGATAAATGAAGTGATCTTTTGTGTTACGAATTCAGCCCTCAATATTGTCCTACTGATCTGGATCTAAATCCGGCAAACCTAAGTTTAACCAATACCAACATTTTACGTATTTATTGAGATGACCCTTGACGTAGCCGATCATATTACCCCTCAAATTCCATTGATCACGCCGATCTATGCGCTTTCATAGGGAAGCAATAATAAATCTTTGCTCAGCATAGTTGCCTTATAAATCAAAGATTGACTATGTGAATATTTACTCTATTTAAATTGTTCGGACGTTTCGACCGATGTACTCTTCTGCCCTCGTCAGGCGAGTTGATATTTGAACCGAACCCTTTATTTCGCCGACCGATTGTTCTATTTCTACTTGCCATGCCTCTTTCGGATATTTCAGTTTCAGTTTCATTAATTTCCCTTTAGTAACACAAATATCCAAGTTTTTGTCCAACTCTGCTGTGGCCGGGTATTGAACTCACAACTCTTTCGGTCAAGCCACTGAATTACTTCACCCAACGCTTTTATCCTCTAGCACATGTCGCCTTGGTGGGCGTACAACGGACGAAACGCCGTAAATATGACAATAAAGATGAGGAGAACAGTCCGAATAATGTAATTAATGTAAATAATTACAATGCCTCATCTCAGACATATAGACAGATATTGAGTGTTGAACATAGACAAATGTGCCAGCGTAGGCGTCTGCAAGAGAGATTAGCTAGTTATCCTAGTAGATAAGCATTCCTGCGGTCAGGGGATTTAAAATATAAGCTCAGAATATTGTGATACAATTTATATATATATATATATATATATATATATATATATATATATATATATATATATACATACATGTATTCTATTTGTTTGTGTGTTTGTGCAAGAGAAAGACGTGTAGATTCGATAGATTTTGAAAGGATTTTCATGTCTGCTTGTAAGCAGAATGGTACGTGATTAATATGATACCAGCATCTGCTCGGCGCCTGTGTGTTTTGTGGAAGTTGGGCTTTTCTTATTATTTAGTAGAGTGTAACACAACTTCCTGATAGCATGGAATTGAAAAGTCTGCGGAGAGAGTTTTCAAAGAATTCAAGATCATTACCATTGAAAGGTATAAATAACCAGTGAGTTGGCATATTGACTAAGCAGATCGGCCCAAATTCTTGTATTCAGAAATATTGACAAGGCGGACAGCCTTATTGCTTCCTTTGATAGACTTCTCAAGTTTATAATGAGTAGCGGGTATGCCGTTTTCTGACATCATTTGTGTTTGTGACTCGATCAGTAAGTTCGTAGCTAGACGCGTATTTTATTTCAGGGTATATAGGATCTGCAACACATTTTCATTCAATATTATTAACGTAGACAGGTTAGTTAATATTGGATCTTCAGCGTGGATGAAGCCAGAGTAAATTTAAATGCGTAACCCTTGCCTTTCGTTAAACCCTGGTTATTTGAAATAAGTAAACCCTGGTCATTATTAGACCCAAGTTATATTAAATTTGCATAGCTTGTCGTATCAGTAGATCGGACTTATTTAAAATACGCGAATCCTGACCTTTATAAAGCCCAGTGCCGACCTCTTCTTTCAATAAAGATTCTTTTAAATAAGCAAACCGTGGCACTTATATACCCCAGATATTACATTTCTATAGTTTCTACATCAGTAGAGCTGATTTATTTAAAATAAGCAAATCATGGCCATTATAAGGCCCGAGTTATTTTACAAATGCAGACCATGTCTTTCAGTAGAGTTAGATTATTTAAAATACGCAACCCTGTCCTTTATAAAGCTTCGATTATATGAAATATGCATGTCTTCTATATCAGTAGACCCGAATCCTGGCCCTCTTAGGCCATGGATTATATTAAATAGTTTGACCCTGTTCGGCCCGAAGGCCTGAATCGAAGCGTAGTATCTGTTCGCAGATCGCTCGCTTTGTCGGCCTTTTGACTGAGAGCGTAACTTGATGCTTACCTAGTGTAGGGATTCGTCCCTGCGCTGGTAGTATCATGGCTACGACTAGCTTGGACCGGCTCCGGCCTGGACCAGCTATGACAAGCCAAGACTAGCTATGACCAGCTTGGACAAACTAAGACCAGCCAAGACCAGCGGCCCGGATGAAAACACTCGGGTCCCCACGTTAAAAACCGACCTTGTGTCACAACCTGAGTCAGTGGGGGGTCAAGTAAATATCTGGATTATATTAAATATGCAGGACCTTTCTTTTAATAGACATAGAATATTTAGGAAAATATATATGGTGTAGATTGACATATAAACGTCCCGCGAAACGCTTCAAAATAAAATATAAGGTCTTCAGTTGAGGAAATATAACAGTGAGAAGGCACACTCCGCCTTGATAAAAATATGAGTGCCAACTGCCATTGCCAACAAAATAATAAACCGAATGTAAGGAATTCGAAAAGGAACCTGAAGAACTTGATCCGCTTTGAGTGGATGTAGGAGAAGAACAATGAAATCCTCAAAAATATGTCTGTGTTACTGCGTGCCATGTTCGAAGTATCAATATAACAAAGATACATGAATATATAGGCTGGTCAGAAAGTATTGTCACCCACTACTAAAAAAAGTATTTTTAAGCATTTCACCCCAAGCAAGGCGGGAAGCCACTAGCACGCAAGGGGTTACAGATAGTTGAAGCGAGAACAAAGAAGAGTGATAGAGGACAGGATAAAGAGAACGATAGGGGATAGATCAGGGCATCTGGAGATGTCGATTGACATTACATTTGAATAGTTGGAGATTATAGCTATAAAGGAAAGAAGAAAATGGGAGGGAGTTCCACAGACGAGAAGTGCGAGACATGACTCTATTTGAGTAGAAGAGACGATTACATTTAACAGTTACGACAGTGAAAGAGTCAGAACGAGATGCCAGCCGATTTGAACGCTTTTCGATGCAGTTACCATGAAAGTATTTGTAAAAATGACAGAGGGAGGCGACGGCACGTCTGTGAGAGAGCGACTGCAGAGATGCCAGATCAGGGTCAATTAGATTGCATATCTATCGCTGGATTTTATCAAGAACCTTGAGGCAAACAGAAGGGGCACCAGAACATATATGACAGCAGTACGCCATGCAAGAGCGAATGGTTGATTTGTAGATTTGAAGGATTGACTTCGGCGAGAAGAATTTCCTGGCACGGCACAGGGAGCCAACATTCCTTGTGGTGGACGAAGGTATGGACTCAATGTATTTGTACCATCTCACGTCATCAGACAATGTGAGACCGAGCAGTCGCAAATGGTGCTCTCGTGGAGTTGAGCTTCTGACATTGTAATGGGAGGTAGGGATGTTTTTTTGTGGTTAGTAATAGAGATCAGTTTTGTTTTTGAGGCATTAAAGTTAACCAGCCGATTACTGCCCCAGTCCACCACCGATTGGAGGTTCTTTTCGAGACAAACGACCATGTTAGTTTTGTCAGCGACGCTAGATTTGTTTTTGGTTTTTGGTTTTTTGTTTACAATTTTAATAGCAAAAATTTTAAAAGTTGCTATTAAGTCAGTCCTCAGTAAGTTGGGTACTGGTTCTTTCTTGAGAAAGGCTCCGAGACATGAAATACATGGCAGACATTAGAGTGAGCTTGTGATAAATTGGACGATTACTAGAAAAAACAAATGAAGTGAACGTTAGGTAATTATTTTCAAAGGCTAATCAATAAGAACACATGGTTAACACGATAGAAAAAAGCCATCGCCGAATACGGTATGTTTCATAAGTCTATCATAATCCACAGACTAATGCTTTGTATCTCTGAGCAAAAAGGAAACCGAGCCCAATCCAATATATGCATTATTACACGGAAACATTGTAACATCTGGTAGAGAAGACATACATAGGGGCGGTTTGGTTTGACGCTCCAGTATCGGAGAAAGAAAAGACATCTTTTTAGCATGTGATACATGCCGGGAATTTCCAGAAGTATGAATCTGTCAAAAAACTTGAATTAAGAAAAGATGATCTGTGGTGACCCCAAATCTACTAGGTTCACCCTAAGAGATACCAAAGTATGTTTTGTATCGAGTCTTATCGTATAAATTAAAAAAAACAAACTCGGAGAATTGAGAGTTGACTTAGTAAGTGATCTCAAAGCCGCCATTTTGCAGAATCGGTCTGGGCTCGACGGATGCCAGTAACTGCACCAACATGATCAAGCAAATGAGCTTAGCTGAATTTGGGTTACACACACAAAAAAACAAGTGGATAATAGGAAGGTGTATAAATACCCGACCAAACAGGACAGAGAGAGTATCCTATATACATTCGAAGAAATATGATGAACCGTTTGAGGAAATACCCAAAACCACATACCCCCGATTAATCCAGCAATAATTTTAGGGATTTCAGAAGTCAATATTACATTCTTACTATTTTGCGTATGAAGAAATTGGTCTCGAATTCTTATCAATATCACTTCATAGGATCTTCAAATTTAGCAACAGAGACCGAAATAAGCAAAAAATCCCATCGTTAGGCGAAATACTCGAAATACTCCAAGAGAGATTTGGGTTGTAGGATGACAGAAAAAAACTGGTAGGCAAAGTCTGTGAACGTTACTCAAGAGAGAGCGGTTAAAGATGGGACGCATAGCATTTTTCAATCCCAGCGTCTATAGACTCAGTTAAGTACTATGCGAAGGTGACATTGGCAAATAAAACTGTATGAAGACGAGGACGAAAAGTCATATGGCATTGAGGATTATTTCGTTTTAACGTTATGCGATTCGGCTTTGCCTAAACAATCAGACTACTTCAGGAACAGGTGTTAATCCTCTTGTACGGACAACAGGATCACACAAAAGCAAAATGCCGTACTTTGACGACATTTTTATTATTCTCTGACTTAATAGAAAATCAATGAGAACAGATATAAAAGAGAGAAAATCTTCAGATAAAACCCTCAAATGACACTATTTTAAAGAAGAATACACATTACTTAGGATTTAGGATTTATTTTTGGTTAGCGCCAGGATAACAAAAGAACCTTCACAGAATTAAATAATGGACTTTACAGGTAATATTTGGTTTCAGTGAGATAAAAACATAGAAACGACCTGCCAATCCCTCATAAATAATGAACTGTTCCGATTTAATCGCTAGGAAAGACGGAAAAGACATCAGAAAAAGTGAGGAAAAAGAAAGAAAGCATAATTCAAAGAGGAAAGCCGGGAAATTTTCATGCATTCTACTCGTATTAATAAGTATGAGAATTCATGATATTTATCGGAGGTCGACTCAGAGTTTCACAAGCAAGACAAGAATGATAGTATTCATAGTGATATATATATATATATATATATATATATATATATATATATATATATATATATATATATATATATATGTATGTATATATATATATATATATTTTAAGACATTTTTATGTTTATACATTCTTTTTACAGACACAAATATTTAAGTTAATACTCTGTTTATAATAAACAGTATTAAATAACATTTACCGGTCTGAATATATATATATATATATATATATATATATATATATATATATATGTATACATATATATATATATATATGTGTGTGTGTGTGTGTAAAAGCTTATTACTATAGTAATTTACTAAACGTAGCTTGAATGAGGCACAAGGCTGAAAATATGGAGCACCAAGTGAAAATCTCGCAAAACAAGCTTGCTAACAATAAATGCTAACAAGCTTGCTTGCACCACGTCGAAGTGCCTTAAACCCTTCTTAATATATGGTATATATATGTATATATATATATATATATATATATATATATATATATATATATATGAATAAAAAGAGGAAAACTATTACCCATTTTTGTTTTCCTCTAGTCTTTTTATTCATTTTTCCTTCATAGATATACTCTATCTTTATATGTATATATATATATATATATATATATATATATATATATATATGCTCATGAAAAATTTATTTCTGTTGAGCTCTCTGGGGAGGAAGTGTCGGTTTGTAAATAATGACTATTACGGCTCATAATGCAAGACTCTTCGTTAAATCGAATCGAGTTCTCTCAGTCACTGTGTGTTTATCTAAAAATAAATACGCTTAAAATTCACCTTCATCCCTGCCGTGTGCCGACGGCTTAGTGGTAGAATCCCGACTGACGCCAATTCAGTCGGGTTTCGATCCTAGCTAGAGCCAACCGGACGTCTAAGCACACTGATGAGCTGTTATACAGCGAAACAGTCTGTCTGGACGACTATATATATATATATATATATATATATATATATATAGATTACTAGTGAGGACGACATTCTTGTCAGAAATTCTCTTCCCCTTTATATGTTGAATTATATAATTTTAACTATATCAATAGCTGGCATTAATATGATTTTATTATAATTAATTATATTAATAAATATATCAGGAAAATATCCTCTTTACAAATGAGCTGATCGGCACCAGGGAGCATCGAGCTGCTTAATAAACATTCAATCCGTGTCCGCATCACGAGGCTATCTGCACCGAAATAATGAATATAAACTCTATACTGACGCCAGCAACCCAGAAATAGGTATTGAACTTAGGCAATCAGCGATTGATGAAACGGACAAGATGAAAATGGAGAAAGCAAATTAAGCGACATAAAGACGCGACGCTCTCATAGATTTCCAGTCATTATCCCTATGGAGAAACATTGACGATCCGTAATGATGCTAAGCCTTCGGAACACTTGTTAACTTCCCCCATGCAGAATAATAAGACCCATTAAATGGGTCTTAAGCGTAGCAGTTCATAGCATAGTGTATGGACCAAAAAAGAATAACGTGTGCACATATTTACTTTGATTGATATACATACGGAAGAAAAAGCGTAAGGGAAGCGAGGAACTGAGGGGACATCAGAGGTAGTGTAGATGAGCGCACATCCGAGGTGGGGTAGGTGCTGGGTCATACGAGGTAGGGTAAATGAGGGAAGATACGAGTTGGTTTAGATGAGATAACATACGAAGTGAGGTAGATGAGGAGATATGAGGTGGAGTAGATGAGAGGACATACGAGGGGTTAGATTAGGTGACATACGAGGTGAGGTAGATGAGGCGATGTATGGGATTGTGTAGATGAGGGCATACGAGGTGGGAAAGATGAGGGGACATACGAGGTGAGGTAGATGATGGGATATATATGAAGTGGTGTAGATGAGGGCATACAAGGTGGGGTAGATGTGGAGGCATATGAGGTGGGTAGAGGAGGGTATAAATGAGGGGGTAGATGAGGGGACATACGAAATGGTCTAGATGAGGGGACATACGAGGTAAGGTAGATGAGGCGATAAAAAGGTGATGTAGATAAGTGAATGCGAGAGGGTGGGATATATATGAAGTGGTGTAGATGAGGGCATGCGAGGTGGGGTAGATGAGGAGACATATGAGGTGGGGTATATGAGGGGATAAATCAGGGGGCAGATGAAGGAAAATGCGAAGTGGTCTAGATGAGAGAACATACTAAGTGAGGTAGATGAGGGATATATGGGGTGATGTAAAGGAGAGCATACTAGGTGGGGTAGATGATGGGTCATACGAGGTGGGGTAGATGAGGAGGCATATAATGTGGCGTAGAGGAGAGGACAAATGAGGGGTTAGATGAGGGGACATACGAAGTGGTCTAGATGAGAGGACATACGATGTCAGGTAGATGAGGCGATAAAAGGGTGATGTAGATGAGGGCATGCGAGGTGTGGTAGATGAGGAGGCATATGAAGTTGGTAGATGAGGTGATAATTCAGGTGGCAGTTGATGTAACATGCGAAGTGGTCTAGATGAGCGGACATACGAGGTGAGGTAATGAGGGGATATATGGGTTGTATAGATGAAGGCATCCGATGTGGGGTAGATGAGATGACATACGGGGTGAGGTAGATGAGGCGATAAATGAAGTGGTGTAGATGAGGGCATGCGAGGTGAGGTAGATGAGAGGACATACTAGGGGAGGTAGATGAGAGGATATATGGCGTGGTGTATATTAGGGCATACAAGGGTGGGGTAGATGAGTGGACATGCAATGGTTGTTATCTTTATTCCGTACTCCTTTAAGAGGTAGTGATCATGGCTCTCCGCAATTTCCAGTTCTTTGTATCTCGTAGTAAATATTGTCATTTCGTTCTCTCTCCTAATCCCTGTTGTGTCAACCACTTACACAAGTTCGTTATTTAGGTTAAACGCTGATTTTCCACTTTCATTCAAATATGTCATGTGAGTGTCATATTTTCCAAGCTATCTTTCCTCATTATTTCCCCTAGAGTATACTACTCACTGTTTCTAATGCTACATATAAGTATCATTTTTGTTTCAAAGTGTTAGTGAATATAGAAACAAAAAGAACATGCTAGGTTAGGGTTACCATTAAAATTTTCAAGCCTCATACAAAGACCAGGCTCAATGAAGATCGGTATGCCTTGCTCATTGTTGCCCAATATATATATATATATATATATATATATATATATATATATATATATATGAGAAAACCGGCCAAGATATCTTATAACTTAATTAACACCCAGAAATATAAGGTCAAAAATACGTTGAAGTAATATTCAGTAATGGAACGTTTACTGGTCAGCTCTCAAGCAGACAGCAAACCAAGATATCTTAATCAAATTCATCCCTTTCAAGCAAGTAAACCCACTACGGTACAAGAGGTTACTTGGTGTGAATTCTTTCTAACATTGAGACATTATTAAGGATCGAGAACAGTAGATGAGTAGAGTAGATGAGCCAGGAAGACAGTAGATAACGATTGACATTGCATTTAAATTATTGAAGATTAAAGCTGACTGGAAAGCAAGAAGCAAGAAGAGAGTTTCACAAGCAATTAGGGCGACAGACGAAATTGTTAGAATAGAACTTACGGATGTCACTAGCCAATTCAACTGTAAATTGATGAGACTATATTACTAATCTAATAGTTCGCTTAAATTCATAAAGTCTTGGTACCATATAGAAGAGATCATCCGAGCAATTAGCATGAACGTATTTATAGAAAAAGCACAGGGAAGCAATTTTATGACGGTAGAAAAAGTCACTGAATCCGAGAAGCCAGGTCAGTACCAATAATATTGCTGATTCTTTGGGTTTTATCAAGAATGTTTACATATATAAAAAGAATACCGGATCATATGTGGCAACAATATTCAAAGCATTATAGATATGTAAAAATTTCTAGCACCACACAGCGAACCAACATTTTTAGCACCTGACCCAGCAATGTCTTCAATATAGTCTTTCCACTTCATGTCAGCAGAGAAGGCACATGCGGAACTCTCACTAAGGTTAGCATCAGCCATGCAGATGGAAAGCTGAAATGTGTCTCATGATTAATGGAGAGCAGTTTTGTTTTGGAGGTTTTAAAAACAAACCATTCTTTTCCCCAGTTAACAACTGACTGTAGGTCATTTTTTTAGATCAGCTACCAATTTGATCGTGTCGAACTGATCAAGTTTACTATCGAGACAGTATATAACTGTCTTCAACATAGATGCAAATTCGAGAGCTGAGTGTTGGTTTTTACGTCCCTTCACGTTTTAGAATAAGCCTATTTGAACACTAGATTGGCAATGATTAAATGATCTTAGAAAAGCCATTTCAGATATTATCTGAATTGCTTCCATACTAACTATTTTCTCTTCATTCAGCCGATGTACTCTTCGTCCTTCGCAAGACTATGTAGATCTGGGTAACCTACAAGGAATTTCGAACTGAACCCTTTCTTTAATCTACGGCGTAAATTGTTCTTATTCCCTAGATATTGCTAGATAATAAGAGTTTAGTTCGAAATTTCCTTTAGGTTAACTGGATGGACATACATATGAGAAATCCTAGACGGTACAACGACCAAAACGTTGTGATATCAACAGCAAAGATAGGGAAAATAATTTCGCATGAAAAATGATGAAAATAATGATAATTACTGATGCCAGAAATTATGACAGGCGTTTCAGGCAAAAAAATAAAAATATTTTTGATTGTGTTTACATAAAGAAATCGTAAACAATTGTTTTTATTGTTTACAGGTATATCAACACCTCTATGGGTTATTCATAACCGAAGTCTAAATATTTTTACGCAATTTTATTTTTAGAGATAGTAATGTTTTAGTGATACATGATTTACTAATGAACCTATAACTGAGGAAGACGAGATGGATTTGTAACTTTCCCAAGAGTATTTGCACGTCATTGAACATAAGGAACCCAACGGGAACTGGAACGCCACCCTCCGATTAACAATTCCGAGCCATTATTCATTAAACCACCCGCACATCCAATCTTACAGCACCAGGTATTCTTAAGCAGTCACCCTTCTAGGTATTGATTATACGGGAACCGGTGTTTCAATGTGATTCTGCCGTAAACAATGGACAGTTTAAGCAAGCGAGTAATCTTAGACAAGTATGCAGTAGTCTGATGTACCTTTTCCATTCGCTAAAAAGCTTCGAATATTTGTGTTCCTTGGATATTTCTGGTCGTTGGATATTTCTAGTACATGCCCACAGACCCAATCGAGAACCAAAGCAATGCTACGGTTATAGTCAATGACAGAACCGTTCGCAGACAGTGAACAGATATTATTCGAAGATTATTCCCAAGGTTGCATTGCAAAAACCGTTAAGATACGGAAAACCAATAAAATCATACAAGAGACGCATTAAATTTAAAACATCCACCGACTTACTTCATCCAGTATAACGGAAAGGTGCCAAGGTTATATATGACGACGGACGTTTTGGCTAAGGCAATTAGTGAGTACGGGGCATATTAGGTGTTGCATATCATGCAAACGCTTATCGCCATAAAACTTCACACAATGAAAGACAACCATTTTTTCCATATTAGCTGCAAGAGAAAGGAGACATTGTTCAGTCGGCAGACAACATTTTCTAAACCAGTAGATACCAGCGCTCCCCTAGCACCGGACAGGAACCGGTACTCGACCGTGAAACTTTTCGTATTGGGCCGCACAAAAAGATTAAAAACTTTTGCCCATTTTATTGACTCTTACCGTCTTGTTTATTGTGTTTTGTCATGCACGTGACCGACAACCCATCCCTCACTCCGGTTCCTGAAAGGATTGTCTTGAAGGACATCGCCCTCCTTGCGAAAACATAGGCACCGTCACAATTATTTAAAGCCAGAAAACATGTTTTAGAATCTTTTGGGATAATAATAATATACTAATGCATGTCCAACTAATTAATCCCTAGATAGGGGGAGATGAGGCGGATTCGTACTTTTCTTAAGGGAATCTGCGTGTAAGTGAATATAACAAACCCGATTGCAATTGGAATTCGGCTCACTTATTACGACTCCCGAGACGTTATCTATTACACCACCCGCACATTCACGTCTAGAAAGCACCTGGTATTACCAAGCGGTCCCTAATCTTGGTATTGACTAGAATCTGCTTAACTTCGGTGATTTTACGACAACATGTGTTTCAATGTTATACGTTCGTAAGTCAAGTAGACAGCAGGTTGTAGACAAATGGGTTTGAATAGACGAAGACGATGAGTCATTCATGAGAGCGGCGTGTCTTTTAGGAAAAAAATTTGAAACTAAGAGACTCGATTAGTCTCAATAAGTAAATAGGAAAGCTAGTAATCGAGAAGAAGTAACCAGAAGAAAGGATAAGATAAAGAAAAAAAAATTAATTAAGGAATTAATAGGTATTCTAAAGGGAAATACTTTTCTAATTGTAAAGTCATTACTTTCACCCAAGTGGGCGTGACTGTCCTTTCTCTGCTAACAGGCAATGTCAAGTGGGCATTAAGTGGAAGGGAAACTTTCGTAAACATAATGACGTATGAGCAACACTATCTAGATAGCTAGTGATATTTATTGAACTTATGGCCTACATTTAATACTAAAATTCACTAATGCAAGTCTCGGGAACCACTCCAGTTAGAGCATTACAGTCAGCAAAATATTAGGAATTAAGATATAAATGGAAGAGCAGGAAATAAAGAAATAAAGATAATAAAGAAAAAAACGAATGGATTTTTATTTAAAGAAGTCAAGATTGAAGGTTTTACGGAATAATCAACGCGGATGTCTATTTTGTAAAGTGGCAAATCTTTGAAATAGTTGAATGGAACCGTCTACTTATATTTACAACACGGGGGAAATGATGATAATTCGATTCCATGGATATAGCGCGGTATGTCCTAGTTGTAATATTCTGAACTAGTCGAAATAAAGTAAGAACTTATAAAAATTAGAGTGTGGAAGAATATTCGAGACTAAAACTATTTAACTACTCTAAATATTTCATTAATCTAAGAGTACACTTGCCAGGTTTACATGTATCTCTACTTAACATTCCAAATAAACCGAAATTAAAAGCCAAATTTGTTTGGAGATTTTGAGGAAGCGTGGAACCACCTCTTAATTGCTGGTGTTCCCAAGTCGACCCTGATCCTGGGTGGTAGCACCTGTTGGGATACCAACTATGGGAAAATAGTGAACATTCAGGTCTTTTCCAGCACATTGAAACAATGATGTTGCCAACTATAATTTTTTGAAACAATGATGTTGCCAACTATACGTTTTTGAAACAATGATGTTGCCAATTATACTTTTTTGAAACAATGATGTTGCCAACTATACGTTTTTGAAACAATGATGTTGCCAACTATACTTTTTTGAAACAATGATGTTGCCAACTATACGTTTTTGAAACAATGATGTTGCCAATTATACTTTTTGGAAACAATGATGTTGCCAACTATACGTTTTTGAAACAATGATGTTGCCAATTATACTTTTTTGAAACAATGATGTTGCCAACTATACGTTTTTGAAACAATGATGTTGCCAACTATACTTTTTTGAAACAATGATGTTGCCAACTATACGTTTTTGAAACAATGATGTTGCCAATTATACTTTTTGGAAACAATGATGTTGCCAACTATACGTTTTTGAAACAATGATGTTGCCAATTATACTTTTTTGAAACAATGATGTTGCCAACTATACGTTTTTGAAACAATGATGTTGCCAATTATACTTTTTTGAAACAATGATGTTGCCAACTATACGTTTTTGAAACAATGATGTTGCCAACTATACTTTTTTGAAACAATGATGTTGCCAACTATACGTTTTTGAAACAATGATGTTGACAGCTATACTTTTTTGAAACAATGATGTTGCCAACTATACTTTTTTGAAACAATGATGTTGCCAACTATACGTTTTTGAAACAATGATGTTGCCAACTATACGTTTTTGAAACAATGATGTTGCCAATTATACTTTTTTGAAACAATGATGTTGCCAACTATACGTTTTTGAAACAATGATGTTGCCAGCTATACGTTTTTGAAACAATGATGTTGCCAATTATACGTTTTTGAAACAATGATGTTGCCAACTATACGTTTTTGAAACAATAATGTTGCCAACTATACGTTTTTGAAACAATGATGTTGCCAATTATACTTTTTTGAAACAATGATGTTGCCAACTATATGTTTTTGAAACAATGATGTTGCCAATTATACTTTTTTGAAACAATGATGTTGCCAACTATACGTTTTTGAAACAATGATGTTGCCAACTATACTTTTTTGAAACAATGATGTTGCCAACTATTACGTTTTTGAAACAATGATGTTGACAGCTATACTTTTTTGAAACAATGATGTTGCCAACTATACGTTTTTGAAACAATGATGTTGCCAGCTATACGTTTTTGAAACAATGATGTTGCCAATTATACGTTTTTGAAACAATGATGTTGCCAACTATACGTTTTTGAAACAATAATGTTGCCAATTATACTTTTTTGAAACAATGATGTTGCCAACTATACGTTTTTGAAACAATGATGTTGCCAATTATACTTTTTTGAAACAATGATGTTGCCAACTATACGTTTTTGAAACAATGATGTTGCCAACTATACGTTTTTGAAACAATGATGTTTCCAGCTATACGTTTTTGAAACAATGATGTTGCCAACTATACTTTTTTGAAACAATGATGTTGCCAGCTATACGTTTTTGAAACAATGATGTTGCCAATTATACGTTTTTGAAACAATAATGTTGCCAATTATACTTTTTTGAAACAATGATGTTGCCAACTATACGTTTTTGAAACAATGATGTTGCCAATTATACTTTTTTGAAACAATGATGTTGCCAACTATACGTTTTTGAAACAATGAGGTTGCCAATTATACTTTTTTGAAACAATGATGTGACCAACTATACGTTTTTGAAACAATGATGTTGCGAACTATACTTTTCTGAAACAATGATGTTGCCAACTATACGTTTTTGAAACAATGATGTTGCCAACTATACTTTTCTGAAACAATGATGTTGCCAACTATACGTTTTTGAAACAATGATGTTGCCAATTATACTTTTTTGAAACAATGATGTTGCCAACTATACGTTTTTGAAACAATGATGTTGCCAGCTATACGTTTTTGAAACAATGATGTTGCCAATTATACGTTTTTGAAACAATGATGTTGCCAGCTATACGTTTTTGAAACAATGATGTTGCCATCTATACGTTTTTGAAACAATGATGTTGCCAGCTACACGTTTTTGAAACAATAATGTTGCAAACTATACTTTTTTGAAACAATGATGTTGCCAGCTGTACGTTTTTGATATATTTAGTAAATACTGGATCTGGCATTAAATAACCCATAGTGGTTGATATGCCATAAAACCCCAAACAAACAAACCAAATTTGTTTAAATTTGTTTTGGTATATACACCCTTGAGCAAATTAATTGAAACAATAAGCATAATTCTGTTATTAATTACTTTTCTTCGTATTTTTCCAATGCAACATGAGCCAGTGCACATAATAGTACTTTTTCTGACCATTCCTCGAAGTCGTTCCTTTCAGATTGACCACAGATTCTCGATTGGATTTAAATCATTTTCCGGGCCTATCTATAGTACTTCGATTTGCTCACTGGAAAGGTTTGGCAGTGTGTTCGTATCACGTAACAATTTTCGTACGCGTCCTTGGAGTAAAGTCCATCGTAGACAATGACCGTAGGACAACTAATCCACAGTCGAGACAATAGTGTTTGAGCGTGATAAAAATCTCATGCAATCACGGAAGACGCAATATTTTTCAAGGCCAAACAAATTTCACCATAGACCCCGAAAATAAATTCATATTACTGCAAACCACTGAAAATGACCTAATGCAAATTAAGAGCAAATGACCAATCTGAGGATAATGACCTAATCTGAGGATAAAATTGATGGCACTCCAGTGGAAAGAAAGGAAACTAAAGCGGTTGTTTCAATTAATTTACACAAGGGTATACTCTGAAACATATCTCAAAACCAGTTTATGCTACCAATGCAAGGTAATGTCGTTAAGTGTCTCTTTTTAGGCTAAATTGTTATATACTTAAAAAACTGTCGACTTTAATAATTGAAACGAATATCCGACAACCTCTAACGATATAAACCGATCGAGGCCGATGAGCGATAACAGCCAAGAGTGATATAGAATTTTACTGTAATCTGTAATGATAAAAACCGATAAAGTGACACTGCACATCATCCTAGCAACAGTAAGTATAGATAATAACCGTACTGCACATAGCCATCTGATTATGCTGGCTAATCTGGTTAAACGAACCTCAGTTACAATTGGCGCCCATTTGCATCTCAAGTTCCATCTTATGCTCAGCAATTGTATAGACATTCTCCAATTTCCCAGTTGATTCTATACTGGCTGAATTAAGAGAAAGCAAGTCCCTTTCTGTAACTTCTAAACATATTAGGGTTAATGGAAATTTGCGAGGGGATATTATGACTTTTAAGTTATCAACACGGCTTATCGGAGCAGATTGCGTGGCTATCGTATTGCCATTAAGTCTAATTGTATTTATTTAACGTTTTTCCTATTGAAATTTTCTGATTAATCTTAATTCTTATTTTTGTGATTGAATAAGCTGGTGGTGAGTTCTATGACAATAAAATATCATTAGAAATCCCGCTATTGCATGGTTAAATATTTGAGATTAACAAATTAAAACAAAATATAGCAATAAAAATCATCAGTGTGAATGCTGGTTATTATTTTAAGAAGTGCATACAAATGAAATGATTTGAAATTTCCATTTTCCATTTCTTGAAACAGACGTTAAACACTTCTACAATCTTTTTTCTTGCTTTCATTGTTTCTTTCATTTTCTCACTGAAATCAAGTAGTGTTTTTTCTCCGTTTTCCACGCGATCAAGACGGAATAGTGAATTATTTATGAGGCATTGGCAGATGTTAAACATTATTTTCTTTCTTTCTTTCTTTCTTTCTTTCTTTCTTTCTTTCTTTCTTTCTTTCTTTCATTCTTTCTTTCTTTCTTTCTTTCTTTCTTTCATTCTTTCTTTCTTTCTTTCTTTCTTTCTTTCTTTCTTTCTTTCTTTCTTTCTTTCTTTCTTTCTTTCTTTCTAAATCCCCGAATTACGAAAATTTCTATTGACAATAATTTAAAAATAATGCAGCAAACGATGCTATTTTATTTAATTTATTGTAATTGGATTTTTCACGTTTGCCTTACTCAGTTTCCGTCGTTCGATACAGTGCGTCTGAAAAAATGCCGCTTTTATCGCGGTCGCCATACACCTTGGAGATCAAAGTGTAGTACCTTTTTTATCAGCTTAATCTGATTCTTTCATTCCACTTCTATCTTATCTTCTTTCTTTCATTTTCTCAATGAAACCAAGTAATGTCTTTCCCCGTCTTTCATCGCGATCAAAATGCGAAATTATTATTTATGAGGTATTGGCAGGGCGTAATGGTAGTACGAACGATCGAAGTGAGGGACAGGAACAGTTATAATAGAATGATTGTTCACCGATGGAGGCTCAAAGAAGTTTTCCGGAAACAATCAATAGAATTCACCGGTCGAGACTAGGAAGGGGCGTAGGTTTCATCATCGAGTGTAGGAAATGGAAGCTGTAACATCGGAAAGATGTCAAACGTTTGATGACAGCTGTAGTAAATGTTAAAGATATAGGGGCTGGCGACGTAGAAAAGATGTAAACAAATTTGATAAATCAAGAAAGAGATCGAATAAAAATATTAAAGCCGTCTATTTTATGTGCTATGTCCATTCCGTGGGTGTGTAAACATTACCCCCCCCCCCATCTCCCTTGTAGCTCTTGGAAGGTTTCACGATTTACCAAGACTCGTTGGCCATAAATTAATTAGGTAGGTTACTTGCCTTTCCTGGAAGCCTATCCAACTTCATTTAGTGATAGATTCCCCAATCCCGCTTTTCTCGATATATGTCACAATAATTTTAACAACATTTTTTTCTGATTTTTGGTATAAATATTATTTTAGTATCTGTTTTCTTTAAATCTTCTTCCTTGATCACATGTTCTGTCCATGGTGTTCTTGGCATCTGTCTGTACAACTAGAACAACAACTACATCAGTGTCTCGTCCAGACTTGTAAGGAAACTGGTCGTCGTTCACTGCTATAGAGGATTAGAGATATCACATGACATTTCAGCATTTGTTTGTTTGTTTCATACGAAGTTTTCACGTGTCTTAATATTTTTCTTGCTTCTCGGAGTGATTGATTTATTTTTTACGGCTTATCAACTTTTTGCTAAGTTATTCAAAGCCAGAAATTATTCTTAGATTGTAAGAATTTGGAGAGAAATAATGGTGATTTACTGATACAAGTTCTACTAATTACCCCGTAGCTGGAGAAAAGAGATGGATTCATACCTTTCCCAATGTTATTTGTACGCAAGTGACTATTAGAAACCCGACTGGAATCAGAACTCAGCTATCCCATTTCCAATTCCGACTCATTATACATTGCACCCCCACCCTAGAACATCCAAGCTTAGCGCACATCGTATTTCCAAGTTGTCCCCCATCTAGATACTGACTAGGCTCGACGTTGCTTAAATTCGGTAATTGTACAAGAACCGGTGTTCCAAAGCGATTTTACCCGTATATTGGAATGCCTATTTCACTATTCTGATGTTTTTTCGGGCCTTGTTGTAGTCGGTATGTTCGGATCAGAAAAAAAGTAAAACTTTTGATAGTCGAAAAAGAACAATTCAGGTAAATTTGTACCTGATGTTAGAGGCTAAAATCGTAATAGAAAATGGCACCACCGCCGTGCTGATCCATTTGGAGCAATCTAACTCATTCAACAAGATGGATAACAGTTTCATGAAAGCTCTTCTGGGACCATCGAGGTTCGAACTGAAATTCTCCCGCTGAATTAGTCTTCAATACGGTAGCAACGGTTTTATGGTACAAGCGATTGGCACGTACTCGGGACTTTCATGACGAAACTTCTTTTTCATCTGATTTTTCATTATATACTTGGAAACTGGAACTCTTCTTTCGAAAGTTAAAAAAAGACGAGGATGAACCTAATAGATTCCAAATTAGTATTCATGGTGGAGTTACTGTCACAGTGCCCATGTACAACAGTTATATATCAAGCTTGTTCTTTGCTCTTTTGACAATGCCGATGTAAAGATGAGGTTCAAACACTAAAGAATTCTAATATTAACAACAAAAAGCCCACTGGCTTGATTGGCCCGTCTCCACAGTCTCTTCAGCTGAATAATTTTATATATTTTATGGGATCAATTTTACACAAGATTACAATGTTTTATTCATACAAAACTAACAGCAATGCATATTTCCATTTAACGCAAGAAACATTATACTAAATTGCATTTGTAATATGCTTGTGGTTGGTTATCTAATATATTGGAAAATATCTCTAAAAATACAAATATTTCCACAGGGTTCAAGGTATAATTCGAAAAAGATTTTTTTGCATCGAACAAAAATCTCCCTTGTTGTGTTCGACTCCTTTCTACACACATTTTTCCCAATATATCGCTGATGGATATTTATATATAAGAGGGTGAAATAAACATTGAATATATAGATATATACATGTTTTTTTAGTCAATGGATACTAAAGACAGGTTCTTCTGTGAATAAATTGTCACCCACTAATAAACAACTAAAAAGAAATTAAGTTTGAATTAATGAATATAATGGGAAATCTTTTGAATAATGAGTTGCGTTCTACTGGACCCTTTGCCATCAAAAGATATAGACTAAAGTCTACCCTGAAGAATCGGATTCATGCCTTTACTATGAGCATTTGTGTGAAAATGACCGCAGCACATACTGTCGAAATTTGAACTTCACTTGCCGATTCCACATTTCACGACGTTACGTTAACCGTATATCAATTTTCGAGTAGAAAACCTCGGAATATGACCGACGTCATTACTAGTTAAGCAAGAGTACCTACCCTATCCAATTGCCGATCGGTTACGTGTGGGGCATGAAGGATTTCCCCAGAGATTAAGTAATATTTGTCGCCGTGACAGCAATCTACGCTGCAGTTTGTCGCTGTTGATGGCACAATAAACGATTCGGTTCCTTTCAGAATGGCTTCTCTGAGCATTCCGCTATTGGAGATGCACGGAGCGTGAATTATGGCGCCACAGGTGGCTTGGCACCTGCCACGGGCGGCTACTTCTCATCAAATTTCGAGGCTCAAGCAAACTTTGGCCATAAAAAATCTGTAGATTTGATACGGACACTTACATTTAAATGCTTTCCAGATCATTGGCTTGTGAAGATTCCGTGGACTTAATTTTGTGTGAACTGCATTTTCGCATTTGAGTAGCGGCTACGCAGTTAATAACAGAATTCATAGTCGAAAGTGATTTTCCAAAAGTATCGCACTCATACACGGACGTATGTAAACATGTACACAGCAAGACACAAAATCAAACACCTGCAGAGACGTAGACACATATGCATATAGAGGCACATATTTAAATATATAAAAAAGTATGCAATTCTTTTGAGCACGAAGACTTTGATGTTAATTAAAGTGCACACACAGATACGCACACATACATACACACATGCACATACAGACACGTACAGGCACATGCACCTACATACATACACACACATATACTCACACATATGATGATGTTCAACCGTTTCCACGCACTTACTCGTAATAAATACACTACCACGCACATGCACAAATACATATATATGCAAGGGGGATATGAACGTGTGTAGCCTGACTTGCAGTTAATAACTGTATTTCGATCGGAAATGCTCACAGTGTAGTCTTTGATCTTTGCGTTTTATGCAAAAAGAGAAAAAAGGTTATAGTTCTAAAAAATATTAAAAAAATTTGTGTATAAAATAAAAGTCTGTTTTCATTAATATATTACGGCTTTGCTGTTACGCCTGCAGATACACAAATATGTATATTTAGACAGCAGATCTTCATTCATTCAAAGGTGTTTCATTAAATAATATAGGCATATTATGTCTACTTATTTCTATACGGATCCTTTTCAGTTGTCTAAACATTTTCTTGATGTTAAGATGAAATTCATAAAGGGAGGCACCGTAGTTTGTTTTTCTTAACCCAAATACAATTATCTATTCTAAGATCATCTTCATCGGTAAATTACAAAGACAAAATTATTCTAATTGCGATAGAATCTCCTTTCGTTGTGGTAGGGATTTTTATAAACAGACCGAAAATAATAAACACAAACATCAAATTCTCTATATCAAAATCAACCAACACTCAGCAAAATTTCTTACAAATATAGCAACAGTGCATATTAAAGCGCATAAAACATTTAATGCCATTTTACATGTCAACCAATTTCAAGTCAACTCACTTATATTAAAACGCTTGTTTTGCATTAAGAAAATCAATAATTACAACGGATAAATTTAAAATCCTAAATAACAGTGCGTTCGCGCGTGTTTTTTTTAATCACTTTCACAACGCAATGTGTATATATTAATTTGAAATGTAGCGTTTCTATAAATGTTTGTATCGAGCTAATAAATCCATTTCCTATTATTTCCGCATGAATTTCTTTGAGAAGAAGTTCAAATTATTTACATTATAGAATAATGCACTCATCCTTGTTCTTGCGATCAAAGCCTTTCGGTCATTGTGACCTCAGGCCTTCTTAGCGTACCAGCCTTAAGGCTATTCAAGCTGAAATATTAATCGAATCTACAAGATATTTTTTTTCTCAGTTCGCTGTCCATTTTATTCATTTCGCCCTAAGGTTATCTTGTCTTGATTTATTGTTTAGTTATTACTATTTCCGGTTTCCAAACTATGTAGTTTCAGGAATTAGGAAAAATGGTCAACTCCTTGTACCGCTGCATTAAGTACCTTACTCCGCATGCTATCCCCTATCTATGCAAGATCTATATCAGGCCTAAAATGTACTACTATTGTCATATTTGGGCGGGAGCTGCCCATTTATCTCACCCCAGTCTCGATAGAGTCCAAAAGCGTTTTTAATTCTTGTGAGTGACAAATTATCCCACCCCCGCTAGATGTGGCAAGCCTCTCACTGTTATATTGTTACTTCCATGGAAATTTCTCAGAGGAATTCATTACTTGGTTCCGCCATTTCTCACCTTCAGTGCTACGACCCACCGTGCCACCTACACTTATATTCCACTTCTCTGTGGAACCGGCTGCCAAGAGGATGATTTCCCGATCGCTACAATCTTAACCTGTTCAAATCTAGGGCTAACCGTTATCTTCCTCTCCTATCCGCACAAGCTGCCTCTAAATGTAATCCTCTACCTCAATTGGCTCCCAGGCCTTATTTAGTCTAAACCTTCACTAGAGCACTGGCAAAATCAACATTTCGGATAATGAGAACGGAAATGACTGCTGTGGAATGTTGAAAGTACTAAGAAATCAACCAGGTTTCGACATTAAATAAGCATATGGAGTTGATATATTGTTAAAAGAAAATGAACAATGCTATATACATCTTTATTTAAACTGTCTTAATATTCTCAGCTTTTTTCCTTTTCTATCAAGATTACAAAGTGGAAGACATTTTCAAAAAGCTATTTTTTCTTAAGCATGGGGACACGTACAATACAATGAAATAAAACCCCATGGATAAGAATAGCGTCTTATTATATCATATGTAAGCGCGTTAATATAGTTATTTCTCCGTTATATTAAATTATATTCTAGTCCGTCCATTCCTCATTAAATATTCTGTGCGTCTGATTTGGTTCAATTATCGACTATCAAGAGATGGCAGAAAACGCACGAGTTTCCACAGACTCGACAGGAAGCCACCTTTGAACCTAGAAATGTGAAACATTCTAAATAAACAAGACGAAAACGGTAGTTTAAGTTGTATCAACAAAGTTTTTACATTGCCAGCGTCTCAGACACGAGTAGGTGCAGGTGTGACTGCCATGTGCGATTGCATATGAACGCCAACACACGATGCAATTACATTTGAGCCGTTGACAAGGTGAGACTGAAAGAAAAGGTTTGCAGTGGAACGAGGGAAGCCTGAAGAGTTATGTTTGTAATCAAGCATTTACGAGTGAATCAGGTTTTGGCATTTAATGACACATAACGGCTTGATATGATGCCAAACACACCAAACCATTTCAGATACAGTTTTTATTTAAGATAGTAACTCCAAAGAAAATTATTTCCCAATTTAAGGCTTAGAATAACTGAAAAAGTGGAAAAGTTTTCAGCTATTTGCATGAAAAGATGTGTTGGAATATAGAGAAGGGGTACTAAAGAACCCCATTAAATGTGGTGGTTAGTGAGTAGGTTGGTTTTGATGGAACTAAAGCCACCAACTCCAATCCATGAGGAGTTGATAAGTGAAACCTATCGTCATCCTCTCTCTCTCTCTGAGTCCTGTTCTTTTGTTTTTATTCTCCTTATCTTTTTTTCAGCTTATTAGATTTCAGTGACCCCTTGCGTCTTTGGGCTCTATCACCTTGTTTAGGGTTAAATCTGTTAAAAAAGAAATAAAAAGAGAGAAAAAAATGAAGCCAAACAAACTTGAAGTGTAACACGAACTTCAAACAATTTCTCAAAAAGCTAACCCATGTTAAAACTTATTCGTTAATTGGTAAAAAAAGATATTAAAAAATGAAGCAAATCAACTTTGCCGGTCCAATTTAATGAAACTTGTTTGTTTTTAATATTTTTTCCTTGAATATTCATTGTATGCACATCGCTTGCTGTTAATTGATATTTGGAAATTCGATATTCACTTTGATGGAGAGCAAAATGAGACTAAAGAACCCTCATAATTCGTCCGCCATTTTTTATATGCAAAATATTCACTTCCGATTTCATTCCCATATCGTTTTTTCTAAGTTTCCGATGTGCTTGCAGTCATGTATAATGGTTGCTGTTAATTGATATTTGGAAATTCGATATTCACTTTGATGGAGAGCAAAATGAGACTAAAGAACCCTCATAACTCGTCCGCCATTTTTTATATGCAAAATATTCACTTCCGATTTCATTCCCATATCATTTTTACTAAGTTTCCGATGTGCTTGCAGTCATGTATAATGGTTGCTGTTAATTGATATTTGGAAATTCGATATTCACTTTGATGGAGAGCAAAATGAGACTAAAGAACCCTCATAACTCGTCCGCCATTTTTTATATGCAAAATATTCACTTCCGATTTCATTCCCATATCGTTTTTACTAAGTTTCCGATGTGCTTGCAGTCATGTATAATGGTTGCTGTTAATTGATATTTGGAAATTCGATATTCACTTTGATGGAGAGCAAAATGAGACTAAAGAACCCTCATAACTCGTCCGCCATTTTTTATATGCAAAATATTCACTTCCGATTTCATTCCCATATCGTTTTTACTAAGTTTCCGATGTGCTTGCAGTCATGTATAATGGTTGCTGTTAATTGATATTTGGAAATTCGATATTCACTTTGATGGAGAGCAAAATGAGACTAAAGAACCCTCATAATTCGTCCGCCATTTTTTTATATGCAAAATATTCACTTCCGGTTTCATTCCCATATCGTTTTTACTAAGTTTCCGATGTGCTTGCAGTCATGTATAATGGTTGCTGTTAATTGATATTTGGAAATTCGATATTCACTTTGATGGAGAGCAAAATGAGACTAAAGAAACCTCATAATTCGTCCGCCATTTTTTATATGCAAAATATTCACTTCCGGTTTCATTCCCATATCGTTTTTACTAAGTTTCCGATGTGCTTGCAGTCATGTATAATGGTTGCTGTTAATTGATATTTGGAAATTCGATATTCACTTTGATGGAGAGCAAAATGAGACTAAAGAACCCTCATAACTCGTCCGCCATTTTTTATATGCAAAATATTCACTTCCGATTTCATTCCCATATCATTTTTACTAAGTTTCCGATGTGCTTGCAGTCATGTATAATGGTTGCTGTTAATTGATATTTGGAAATTCGATATTCACTTTGATGGAGAGCAAAATGAGACTAAAGAACCCTCATAACTCGTCCGCCATTTTTTATATGCAAAATATTCACTTCCGATTTCATTCCCATATCGTTTTTACTAAGTTTCCGATGTGCTTGCAGTCATGTATAATGGTTGCTGTTAATTGATATTTGGAAATTCGATATTCACTTTGATGGAGAGCAAAATGAGACTAAAGAAACCTCATAATTCGTCCGCCATTTTTTATATGCAAAATATTCACTTCCGGTTTCATTCCCATATCGTTTTTACTAAGTTTCCGATGTGCTTGCAGTCATGTATAATGGTTGCTGTTAATTGATATTTGGAAATTCGATATTCACTTTGATGGAGAGCAAAATGAGACTAAAGAACCCTCATAATTCGTCCGCCATTTTTTATATGCAAAATATTCACTTCCGATTTCATTCCCATTTCGTTTTTACTAAGTTTGCGATGTGCTTGCAGTCATGTATAATGGTTGCAGATCATACTTTCGAAAATACACCGGCTCTTTATTCGGATACACAAGGGATCCATGTTTGTCAACCATTCATCGTCGGAGAGGTAATTAATTTGATATTCACTTAGCATAGTCTGCAACAGACTTACATATCTGCAATACCCAAAGAGGTTCGAAATCCTAACCCCATCTCAACCAAGTTATATATAGGGGCAGGAACTGCCTTCTGGAGGGTGAAGTTTCCAGCAGTCAGCTCTGACAGTCGGACGGAACATTCTTGCTGTAACATTCTCGATTGTATATATTGTATTACTATTTTCTGATAACATATTTGTTTAACTCAATTCCTCTCTTGTGTCTTTAATTCTTGTCCTAACAAGATCACAGCATGAAGAAAGACAAAAGGAAAACTTATTTTAATCGATACGTTTCGACATTTGCCTTGAGAATGTCCCCCGGAAAAGAAATCGCGTCGGCTAAGATAAGATTGTGTTTTTCTTCATATTGTACTTTTACAGATCTTCTATATCTACAATTTTTACACAATGTCGTATCTATAAACAATCGGATATTCGATGCTACCAACATGTGAAATATCCCCTGTCTGAACCCTGTATGTGACGGGATTCAGAAAAGTTTTCGGTGTGAGATGCTTCCCAAATCAAATACTCAAATACGCATATGTCCATGTAAGAGAATGTCTCTGGAAAAAGAGAAGCTATTCACAAAAGAATTAAGTTAAAAATAAAACAAAAATATGCAGATAGCACTACAGTCTCAAAACCTTTAACAAAATTAATTTGCAAATTAAAAAAAACTATTAATATCAATTGACAACCTGCCTCAAAAGTTCATAACCTATACGTAGAAGACAAAATGGAACCAATCAAATTTCCAGAACAATACAAACTTCCTAAGGAAAGTAAAAGAATTCATCTCCACTTCCGGTGTTGGGAAGTTATAACACTGTGTAAATAATTATAAAATCCCTAACATCTGTATATACGAAAGTACTCTTAAAAATGAGAAACAACAATACGAGTATTATTTATTACTTGGTTGTTATGTGATGTTGGACAAACGAGAGAGAGTACTACTGTGTAAAATTGTGAATTTAGGGTCAAATGTAGATCAAATATGGATCATAATCTTGGAGAATAATAAAATAATGAATATGTAAATTGTAGACGTATGAAGTGTAAGATATATGTAGGGAATGTCCAAATAATTTAGATGGAAAAATACAAGAAGTGTCTGGGATTTTCGTCCCTCTAATCTTTGTTCAATGCTTAATGATAAATGTTGCTAGATGGAATTTTCGTCGACGCACGTGTAAATGACCTATCCGTGTGAAGTGGTCCTCTGATAGTGAATGTCCTGTGTTCGTGTGCGTAGAGGAGAAAAGTGGGATCGATTCTCATTGGTTTAGAATGAGTGAATTAATGATAATTATAACTGTTGTAATTATTTTATTATAATTAGTTTTCATTTATTTTTCATGGACACGATTCCAAAAGAAAAAATAATTGGCTACTAGGTTATACTTCATCCATGCCATCATTGAAAGTAAATCCTATTACTAAAAAAGATAAAAAGCTAATACAAAGATATTAACCATAGATTGGTGAGAATTTGCAGAATATTCAAAACCAGATGACCTTGTTAATACCTCACAAAAGCACTGTAATTTCTTTTATGCCTGTGTAATGTTTGAAACACCTACCTAACGTCCATAGATAGTAACGGGTCAAAAGTTACTTGGAATCATGAAAGACAAGAAGATGCGGAGAGCCATGATCGTCGTCCTCGTGAAATTACACGGAAAATGGTTTATTGCTGATTTTTATGAACGGGCCATGCCCAGTCATTAACATGCTTTGGTCTCACCAGTTTCACCCTTTACAACCGAGATCCTTGGATCTTTGGCATTGGATTTGAACAGCCGTAAAAAAAAACGTCAATGTTCAATCTTTATATGTCATTCTTAGCTTCATATGTACATTTTTATTTTTACCTACTTTCTTTTATATCACATACCTCATTCATCATTACTATTTTAACATAAGCCCTCTACCTTGAAGGGCTTTTGAGTCTTGTATTGTGTAAACCTTATTATGAAAAAGTGAAATGTAGAAAGTATTTCTAAGTTCTGAAATATATATAATGTAAGTTATGAATTTTTATCACGTCTTATATCCTAAAATTTTATAATTTAAATTACAATTTTTAATATCCTTTTCCGTTAGGATTTAGCCGAAATCATCTTAAATAATGTTTTCTTATACTTTATATAACAAAATTTAATAATATTATAATAACAGTTTTTTGAGGGATTCATTCTAGAACGAGTCAAAATATGAATAAGAAATAGGTTTAAGAATATTTTAGAAATCTTCGCATATTTGTGAAGGAATCAGACAGGCAAAAGACCCTCGAGGTTTACTTCTGAAATTTGGAATGGTATAGAAGAATTTAAAGCCTTCTGGGAAAGGAGAAATGAATGTTGAAATTCCTACTAATTCCAACTTATTCTCCTCACGGTTTTCCTCTTCTTGCATCAAAGTAAGTAACTAATTAAGGCCTGCTCATCGAAAGAGCGAGGAACTGACGCCAATATCAGCCACACGTTCGATTAGTGAGGCTGGCCAAAAATGATTTCATATTCAGGAAATTAAGTGGTCTCATTTAGCTTTTGAAAAAAAAATGAACTCCTATTTCTCCGCCTTGGTTCACAAACTGAATGAATAAAAAATAAATTCATTTATGCAAATGAAGTTCTCTTTTATGATAAGAAAATGATTAATTTAAAGGATTCATATACACATATAAATATGTTTATCTTTTTATAATACCTGAAACTTATTTTGAGAACATCCTTTGAAGGCAAAATCTGTCACAGTTTATTCATATCTATCTATCTATCTATCTATCTGTCTGTCTGTCTATCATATTCTGCTCATATTTATCTGTTCACATATCTCTAAATCCCCTTCTATCTATCTATCTATCTATCTATCTATCTATCTATCTATCTATCTATCTGATAGTCAGTTCATTATGTATGTATGTATGTATGTATGTATGTATGTATGTATCTATCTATCTATCTATCTATCTATCTATCTATGATAGTCTGTTCATTATCTATCTATCTATCTATCTATCTATCTATCTATCTATCTATCTATACTACTCGGTACATATATTTCTATGTTTCCATATCTCTAAATGTCATTTTATCTATTTATATATCTATCTGAGAACATATATATATATATATATATATATATATATATATATATATATATATATATATATATATATATATATATATATATTATAATTATTTAAAAAAATATGATTTCAAGCTCTGCTTCTGTATGGAGCACTGTTTTTTAAAAATAAAAACAGAAATACTGAAGAACCCCGGATTATTTACCGAACGTGTTCTATATTTTTTTCTACATATTTGCACACACACACACACGCACGCACGCACGCACGCACGCACACACACACACACACACACACACACATATATATATATATATATATATATATATATATATATATATATATATATATATATATGTAAGCAAATATGTGGATGTAGATCCGACGGTATGATGAAAAATATGGAAAAGACAAAACAAAATCCGAATATGCAATGTTGACTATTTTTTGTTTTGTCTTTTTCATATTTTTCATCATCATCATATATATATATATATATATATATATATATATATATATAAGTTGATATCTAACTATTCGTGGAATTCAAATACAGACTTTATTCGGTTAAATATTGTGATCATAATCAACTGCAAAATATCATTGAATCTATGTCCAACGAGCTAACTAACAGAATGGCAGGGAAATGTAGATGTTAAGCTAAGAAATGTTTTCAAGGTAAAATACACTCACGTACACAAAATAAACTATTAGTCCTTTCGCCCTGTAACTGATGCGGGGACATACCAGGGCGCCGATTCCAGAGAATGGCAGGTTTGAAACTATAGTTCTCATTCTCCTAGAAATATTGACAACAAAGTCTCGAGCACCTCATCTGCCCTCTTATTTAATTCTTTCCTAGGAACAGGTTAGATGTACTTATACATTGGTCAAGTGTATTGATGCGATAGTGAATGCAACTACCTCAGCCAGAATTTACATTCAGTATGCTTATCTCAATTCCGCGACGAAAAACACCTATGTAAGGCACCATCTTTTCATTTTGCATTTTAATTACCAGGTCGAGCTCTGATGACAGACGAGCGAAAACTGGTTACATATTTCTAATATATCACCGTTTTTTATTCTTTTCTTATTGATATTTATTTTCGTTAGGATAATTTCCTTTTCTTTTTTCCTTTTAATGTCCTTTTTCATATCATTGATTACATTTTCTAACTCCCAATCGATATGCATGATTCTATTGAACTGCCTGAGGCCTGTTATATGAAGTTTCGACATGCTACATATTCTCGAAATAATGATGTAGGAAATGCATCATTTGGCTGAAGGACCGCATCATTTGACTAATGTATTTGCACTCTTTTCCCTACAGGTAATTTTAACAAACTTTCTTTAACGAACGTTTTAGTGTATTCCCCCCACAAAAATAAAATAAAATAAAATAAAATAACCACAAACTTCTCTCTCTTCGTTGTGCAACATCGATGTTTTCAAATTCCAGTACGTTTTCTGCTAAATCCCTTTTTATTAGAATGAAGTTCCATTCAATTTTCATCGTTAAATGCAATCTTCCAAGCATCCATAACTTTTTGACCGACTTAATATTGCATGCAAAATGCTTTGTGCTTAATACTGGCTACTTAGCTGAAATTTGATCCTTCAGTTCATGTCCTCGAAGGATGTTTTTCGTGGTATCGAAATACACGAAACTAAACACGTCGCAGTCATCTATCAATAGTATTTATGTCTACTTCAGGTCAGTTTTGTTTTTTTCTGATCCTAGACCGTACTATCCTACGATCCGAAACACTTCCAGTAACATGGCAACAATTTGTGAAAAAGCACTTCATAAAAGTTCGAGATATTTATCAATAAACCCTGACTCATATTCTTCGTTATATTCTTGTATTCAACCTGATCACATTCGAAGTATTCTCCAGGATTTAAAACAATGAGAAAAAAAACAAGAATTCGATATAAGAGTACTCACCGTTAATATGAAAATATTTTTTCGTAAAAGCACGGAAAAAAAGAAAAGCAAAAACGTTAGTTAGTCTAAAAGGGCATTTTTCATTTTGCTTTCTTGTTCAGAAAGTCAGCTAGAAAATATTAAAATTCGGTTTGGCTTCAATCAGTAGAAAACCTGAAGCAAAACATCCACTTACTGCATGGTCTTACACACACACACACACACACACACACACACACACACACACACACACACACACACACACACACACACACACACACACACATATATATATATATATATATATATATATGTGTGTGTGCAGGTATGCAGAAAAATAGGAAAGAACACGTTAGGTAAATAATCCGGAGTTCCTTAGTATTTTTGCTTTTATTTTTAAAAAGACAGTGCTCCATACAGAAGCAGAGCTTATATTTTAATATTTAAAAAAAATATGATTCCTTCGCTACATAAGAGTTCTCATGTTTCAAAAGCGAGAGCCGAGACCCTCAATATAATTTTTGAAATTAAGTTGAATTAAGTTTCCTCGTCAAGCGAGAATTTGGGAATAAGCTATCTTGTTGTTTGCGCATGTTTATAAATATGGTCTCTTGCAACATTAGTTACTATGGAAACGGCTAGGGTCGGCCATATTGGTTAGGTGGTCGCGGAGTTAAGAATTAATTTTTATCTACAGACCAGTCCCCTTCGGAAAGTTTATGTCAGGTTATGTTGGGGTCCCTATTTCAAGTCTGATAGTAGCGGTCGACGTCTAAAAAGGCATTTTTATGGCCTTGCGGCAGGTCGTTAAGTGTCGAGAGGATTCTGTTTCGTTATTATCTGTCTATTAATCTCTTTATTTATTTGTTTATTCAAATGGCTATTTCTTTTACGAACGTGTTGAAATGGATTACAATTTGTTTTTTGACGACTCCACAAAGGGTTTTTCTATTTAATGATTGGGCTGAGCTTTTAAAGCTTTTATTAAATTATAGAATTTATTTGTTTATATATTGTTGTTGTTTATGTATTTTTTTCCGACATCAACAAATTTTCGCATTAAATAATTAACAAAAAAGACTCTTGTGTAGCGAAGGAATCATATTTTTTTTAAAAATATTATAATATATATATATATATATATATATATATATATATATATATATATATATATATATATATATATATATATATATATACATACATATATATATATATATATATATATATATATATATATATATTGTGTATTAAGACAGCTAGACAGCAATCCTTCTTTTATACATGTTTCGTTAAAGACGATTGACAGCGATTAAGCTTTTTATTTAATTTTTCTTGTGTTCGTACAAGTGTTTTCTTTTTTGGACACAATATTTATAAAACTGTCTAAATGTTGTAATTATCTGAGCGTTTTCGGCTATACTTTTAGGCATTATAAAGGGCGATTTTCATTTTTATATTTTCTTAACTAAATATATGATTTTTATGTATGCGTCTAAAGCTATAGGAAGGTGTTATTTTCTGAACAGGGTCAGCATACTGTGGCCATCTTCATAGTTAATGTAATTGTGTGTTTGCTTTTCCTTTTTTATTGTTAGGCCTTCTATTATTTTAATCTTTATTACATGTGGATAAAGCTATTATACTTGTATTTTTCTACTAGTATATTTCGGATGGACTCTGGTAGGTATTTATGTGTGTTTAAATGGGTCCTAACGGAGCTTTGGTCGGGTAGGTGTAACGCAAGTCGTCTAGATAGGCATGTAGTAGTGCAACCAATGTAATTACTTATGAGTTTCTTTTGATCAGGAACACAATTCGTGAAGGGTGTTTTGAACTTGTAAATAATGTAATAAGGTTCTTTGTCATTTTGATTTTGCGGGTGTGTTCTTTTTATAAGGTTAGCTGTTTCAATTTTTTTGTAATAGATAATTAACTTAATTTTCTTGTTCGAGTCGACTGGGGATGTGCATTTCTAATAGAAAATCCGCCTTGCTTATAGTTGGCATTTATTTTTAGAATATCTTTTCATCTGTATGTTCAATTATATATGTTCGTTATTTATGTTCGTTATTAGTTACTTTAGAAAAGATAGACTAATCTGGTGGTCAATGAGGTTGTTAGGAAAACTATTGTTAACTAGTATCTGTTTTCCATTATTGAGTTTTTCAAGGAAAAGTAGACGGGAGGATAAATTCTCGTGTGCTCTCTAGGGATTTTTTTTATAACTGCTCTTTAATATCTAAATGGGCATTCACTCTTAAAATTAAGGTGGCAAGAGTTTCTGCTAGAGATTTTTTAAATGAAGCAGTCAATGTGTTATTATTGAATTCTACGAGAACGTCTAAGAATTTTTTCTCAGTTCATAGGGAATTTTAAGGACGGTGTTTTTGTTTTTTCGAATGTGCTTTTCAAAAATTGGCCTGCCTTTTCTGTAAATACTTATATGGTAATCGTTCGGATAGATTCTTTACTATTTTTTGAATTAGAGTACAGTAGAGACTGGCGTCAAGATCTCATAATTTACAGTTGATCTGACAAGATATAGCCATAAATTCTATGCTAACAGTTTCTTTTCTCACACTTCTTGCTTGTAAAACTACATTCCGGCTCTATGCTTTACAACCAGCGTTAATCTTCAAGGATTTTTGATGCCATGTCAATTGCTACTCTACTGATTATACGTTTCACTGCCCGCTCATTATTAAGGTTTCTGTTCTTAATTCTTCCTCACTTCCTTACCACTTGTAGCTTGATAAAAAATACAATAATATCCAACTCTATACACCCGCTTTTTCAGTCATCTGTGAAAGCCTTCCAGCAGCACGGCTAATGATGACCTCCAGCAGAGGAAGCCGTTGCGCCTTCTCGGGCTAACATTTTCGGCTGGCGTTAAAGTGAAAGACTATATTGAATTCATCGCTAGGTCAGCGGCTAAGAATGTCGGTTCGCTCACTCAGGTGACAACTTTTTTCTCCAGAGCCTATCGTACATATCTGTAAGTCTACGTTTCGTCCAATTGCTGCCACATACGGCCCGGTGACCCTGCTATATACATTGAGCTCTCTGATAAAATACAGTAAAACATCAGCAATAATATTGGTCCTGATCTGAAATCTCGGCTTCAGTCAATTTCCCACCGCCGTAAAGTTCCTCACTGTGCCTTTTCTATAAATACTTTCATGGTAATTGTTTGGATGAAATCTTCGCTATGGTTCATAAGCTTTATAAATTTAAGTGAAATACTAAATTGACAGCAAGGTCTCATCAATTTGCAGGCGGATTGGTTAGATGTAACCGTATGTTCTATGTTCTTCCTGTTCTATGCTTTCCTTTTAAGCTTAATCTTCAAAAATTTAAATGAAATGTCAATCGCTATCTTCAGTCTTTCTGATTACTCTTCTATTTCATTCGCTTATTAGAAATGTTTCCACATTCTAATTCTTTCACACAGCTTGTTTCTTATTGGCTTTACTGCCTTGCTATTCGTACAAACCGAGTTAAAAACAATAGTCTTCCGACCACATCACGTTGAGAAACTGTTTCATCAAAGTCCAGTACGTATATAGGAAGTGCAATGGATAATGACATGGAATTAGTAACACTTGTATCGCTAATCCATTATTATCTCTACAAATATTCTTATAATCTAAAAATATTTTCTGGGTTTAACTAAACTTCAAAGTGTTGATAAGCCATTTAAAAAACGAGAAATTAATATTAACAGACTAAAATCTTTCACAGTTAAAATTTTAAGTCAATTTCCGCTTTTTTATTAACCTAACGATTCCCTTGTTCAAAGTATCGTTGTGACTAACTAATTAGTTAAAGATATAACAAAACAAGTGTTACAGATGTAATAAACAGTAAGGACAACAGAAGAGTATTACACGACTAGTAAGTGTGTGTCGGATGACCGAGCATTCAGCCTATTCGACTGTTAAAATTTAACAGCCTCTCCACGAGGAATATATGTGGCACAAGGCCGAGTTTACCATGAGTTCTCCGAGCACGTAGGCTCGGGCAAAAATATTCCATTAGAAACCGCATAAACGGGTTCAGGGGCTGTCTACCTCCCCGGACGAAACTTAGCCCTTCGTCCGTTTACCTCTCCGCTCAAGGCAGAGAGTTCGACAGCACAGTGCGAACAAATGTGTTCGACTGTTAATATATAACACCCCCACCCACGAGGGATGTATGTGGCACGAGACCAAGTTTACTGTGGGTTCTCCGAGCTCGTAGTCTCGGCCAAAAATATCCCCTTAGAACCCGTATAAACGGGTTCAGGGTCTGTCTACCTCCCCGGGCGAAACCTTGCCCTTCGGCAAAGTTTTGTCCGGGTTCTTCTCTGCTCAAGGCAGAGAGTTGGACATTTGAACAAACTAGTCGACTCTTCCCCGAAGGCCTTCTCTCCGACTAATCTTATAGGAGGCGGAAAAGAACAAACTTAGACGCTTTAGAGGCAGGACACCACAACAATTATATTTTATATAATCCTATTTTCTAGCTTGTATGAACAAATTAAATTATTTATTGTGATTTTCTTGATTAAGCTGCCATCCAACTATTAGATTTCCATAATATACTGCAAGCTCCATTCCCACTTTTATGCTACAGAGTTATCCTCTACTGCTGTATTACAAATATATATATATATATATATATATATATATATATATATATATATATATATAATGAAAACGAAAAGAATAAAAATTCAAATGCTCATTACATTAATTTAAAAGAGTGCTCAATACCAAAAGTAGAGCAATAGTTATTTATTATAAGTTCTTACATACGGACAAACAAGTAATCCCCATAAAGATGCATATTTGTTTCGATGCTTAAAGGTAAGCATCTCATCAGGTGAGGAACCATCTTCGTTCATCACTTTATGAGATGCTTACATTTAAGCTTTGAAAGAAATACGTATCTTTGGATAGATTACTTGTTTGTCCGTATGTAACAACTTATAATATATATATATATATATATATATATATATATATATATATATATACAGTGGGGGAAACAAATATTCGTACACATATAAATTTTTAATTTATTGTATTTCCAAGTAATGAATAAACCTACTTTTCATAAAATTAACAGTACACAGATGCATAATAACTAAATATGTATAGAAGATAGAAGACATTTGATTAAATAGAAATAAATCCTATTTATCCATTTTAATGGGTGAAAAAGTATTCGTACCATTGAAAATTTTGATTTTAAAACTCTTAAATTGATTTAATGCTCTAGAGTATTCAATTGGAATATTCTAGAATGTTCCAATAATGGTATCAGTAGGTATTTTTAGCCTAAAAATACAGAGAGAATATTCTCCAATTGATATTCGTGCAAGAAGATTTTCATCATGGCAAGAGGAAAAGAATTGACAAATTCGCGAAAAGAAATTATTGTTAAGCTTTGGAAAGAAGGTAAAGGATACAGGAAAATCTCAGATAACCTGAATATTCCATTTACGTTCATTAGTTTATTCATTGCAAGGTATAAAAATACTGAAAACTGTGCACCCTAGACGAACATGTGCACCACGCAAGATTTCTGCAAGATCTTCGAGGAATTTAATGCTTCAAATCAAACAAAATCCAAAATGGTTACTCGTCAAGAGTTGCAGAATGATTTGCTTCACATGAGGAATCTGTGTCACGAGACGGACAATAAGGAATGCAATTATTAGGGAAGAATTCCCCTGAGAAAACAGCTCCTGAAAAAGCACAGAGTTGCCGCCAGCTTGAAATTCATTCATGAACATAATTAAAATCGTATCGGGAAAGGGTATCGGGGACAGAGGAAGCCAAAATTAAAGTTGTTTGGACGTAATTCTAGAAATCATGCATGGAGGAAAGATGGCGATGCCTTCAACCAAAAGAACACAGTTCCAACTGTGAAATTTGGTGGTGGCAGCATCATTGGGGATGTTTTTTTCTGCGAAAGATACTCGCAACATATCAGTAAAAGATGGCAGAATGAATGCCTCAGCATATCAAATTGTTTGGAAGCAAATCTAATGATTTCGGTTAAAAAAACATGAACTTCTTCCTGAGTGGAACTTCAATTAAGATAATGATCCTTAGCATACTGTTAAATCTACGACGGAATGGCTTGGTGAAAATAAAGCAAATATCCTGAAATGACCATGTCAGTGCCTAGATTTAAACCTAATCGAGAATCTGTGGCGTTATTTGAAAATTCAAGTCCAGTCGAGAGCTCCAATAAAAATCCCGGCTCTGAAGACTATATGCGAAGAAGAATGCAACAAAGTACCAACTAAAAGTTGCAAATCATTGAGAACTACAAGAAGAGGTTGGTTGCTGTAGAAGTGAATAAACGCTATCCTATAAAGTATTAAATGGAGATTATGTATCCTTTTTTTCTATTTTACGAATACTTTTTTCACCCATTAAAATGGATAAATAGGATTTATTTCTATTAAATCAAAATTGGTCCTGTTTTCTATGCATATTTAGTTATTATGCATCTGTGTATAGTTAATTATATGAAAAGTATGTTTATTCATAATGCCATTTCTGGCCTTAGGTCTCAAAAAATCAAAGGAAATCAAAGGAAATAATAATAATAATAATAATAATAATAATAATAATAATAATAATAATAATAATGAAATAATAATAATAATTGTTCTCACGAGTACAACCCATACCTCACGAAGGGATTTATCTATGTAAAATATCTGCTTTTTTTTAAAAATTGCTCAGTGAAAAATGTCATAGTGCCATTTCTAACCTTGGGTGTCTGGGTGGGATCCGGAAAGAAATATGTACAGACCAGAAATGAAAGGAAATAATAATAATAATAATAATAATAATAATAATAATAATAATAATAATAATAATAATAACTGACAAGTACAGCCCACACTTTACGAAGGGCTTTATCTATGTAATTATTTTCTTTTCTTTTATTTTATTTTTATTTTTATTTTTTGCAGTGCAAAGTGTCATGATGCCATTTCTAACCTTAGGTCCCTGGGCGGGACTCGGAAAGAAATGTGTAAACGCCAGATATCAAAGGAAATAAAAATAATAATAATAATTAGCTACAGTATAACGGCTGAAATTTTGTCAAAAATTTAGCTTACAGGTATTATGAGGATGTCAGCGGTGTTAAAAAGAATATTTTTATGGGACGTGAAGATTCAAACTGACCCGTCATTCAGCATTCAAGTCCGAATAGACTTACTCTTAGCAAAGAAGATTGGGTTTGTTAAATTATTGACATTAATTGCCCGTTTGATGTCATAATCTCCGAGAAAGAAGGACATAGTATCAGACTTCATCTACGAAATGAAGAAAATATCGTATTGCCGAAAAATATAGTCTGGACGTATTCAAATCGGGGCATTAAAAACAATGTCAGAATTTTACGCGTTGGTTGAAATTATTAAAAGTAGAAGCGAATTTTCTTATGTCTTTCAGATGGCCTGTTTACTTGGGTAAGGCCACGTTCTAAAACCTAGCAACACGTGTATAAATAAAAATAACATATTGTTAAATTCAAACATTTATAAAATGGATTTTCATTAAATAAAAAATAATTTCAAGGAAACATATTTTAATGAAGTTCTAATTTGTAAAACAATGCTGTTATGATATCAATTTATTTTAGAATATCATAAAAAACACAGAATCGTTCAACATGCAAATCTCTTAATCTAATCAAACCTCTGTAAGCTTCCATCGAACTTTAATCCATATTCTAATTTAGTCCGTTTCCGTTTTGTGCTACCAAATTTCTTAACATCAAGACGCTTCCTTTTTTGTAAATCATCGCTTACAACATGATTTCTTTTTTAAGGCTTATTCTAGCTTTTCCTCAGATTAGGTGATTTGCAGTGGTGTGCAATAATATGAATCTATTTTAGGGGTGTATGTTTGTTTAGTCTTGAAAAATATTACGTCATCCGTGATTGCGTCAGGTTTTTATCACGCCTAGACACTATTGTTTCGACTGTCGATTAGTTGTCCTGCGGCCGTTGTTTGTGATGGACGTTACTCCAAGGAAGCGTACGAAAATTGTAACGTTGCACGAGCGCAAAGGCAATCATTACCAGTAAGCAAATGAAAGTACTATCGACTGGCTCGGAGCGTCTCCTATTTTAAATCCAATCGATAATTTGTGGTCAATCTGCATGGAACGACTTCTAGGAATGGACATACGAAGTACTAACATGAGCATTGGAAAATACGAAAAAAGTGAATAATAACAGAATTATTCGATTTGTTTCAAATTAGCACAAGGGTGCATGTTTGAATTCTAAGAATTTTTGGAGATAATGATTTTGTCATACACATCTTTCTACTTAACTGATAGCAAGGAGAAGAAGAGATGAATTCATAGCTTTTACATAGGGTATTTGCACGTAACAGGATATAACGAACCCGACTGGAATTCGAACTCCTGTCTCCGAATTCTCATTCTCAGCTTTTACCGACTGCACCACCCGTACATACTAGTTTACATTACCTGGCATTCACTCGTCATCCATCTTGGTACTGACCAAGTTCAACATTGCTTAACTTCGGTAATCTGACGAGAACCGGTGCCTTAACGTAGAAAGCATATTTTAGCTAATATATGTATGTGGGGGTCCATAAGAGAAGACTTCTTAATAAAACCTACTAAACTAATAGACATTGATTATTTAGTTTCTGTCTGTTTTCATTTTGCTGCCTTTTAGCTTAAATACAGTCTTAAATGATTTATCATTCTGTATTTCAGTAAGTTTTTCTTCTGAAACTTAATGTCTACTCCAATTAGGTCCGCTAGGAATGGCTGAGTTCGCCTAGAGGAAAAAATATTTTTCAATGAAAAAGCATTTCTCCAAAATGTCTGGATAAAAGCTGAAATCGTTAGTTTAATTAAATCTTTTATTATAGTATTCACAGGAGATAATTTCATAAGTTGCCTTAAGATAACATTATCGATGTGCAAAAAAACAAAAAAACAACTGACTGATATTTGTTAAAAACTTCACTCTCAGCAATTCAGAGAATTTAACTTTTGAACTGATATGATTTCGTTTCAAATGTACTTCAAGGCGATAGCATTTCATTGATTCTTTACTCAGACATTGTGGGGATAACAGAGAGAAATCCTCATGCTTAAAGTGATAGATAATTTACAACGCAAACATTTACTCAATTCAATAAGGCTACACTACAAATAATATATTCAAATTTATTCAATAAAATCACCATTGGCCCCCAGATAATTTCGGAATCTCATGTAATTCTTTCTGGTGGTCTCCTTGTTTACGTTGGTGAATGCGGCCATAATCTTTGCCTTTGGTGTTACAAGGAATTTTGTTGATCTCCCGCTCAACTGTGTCCCACAAATAATAATCAAGAGGCTCGCAGTCTGGGAAGTTAGGTGGACAGATATAATGTGTGATGTGAAATAACAACGTTCCCCTGATTATGTGGCATGGTTCAGAGTTCTGCTGCCCGACATAGGTTCTCCCAGCAGTCACCCGCTTGACCCAGGGCAGCACTACCTCCTCAAGGTATCTGTGATGATTGTGTGGGCCTGTGGGAAGATGAATGGAAACATAACGTCGCCATCACAAGTGACTACTCCGAACACCTTCGTAATCAACATTAGAATCATTGAACTCATTACAAATCCTTTGCACTGACGCCCAAACACTCTGAAAGGTTTGTATTGGAGCTACCGGTGCAAATGCCAAGCGCTACTGCATGCTGTTTCCAAATTTCTGTCGGAATGAATTGCATCACGGTGCTCTTTTTCACACAGACAGTGTCCAACTGAACCTACTATATTGGGCAGTCGACAAAATCAAAAACAAACAACATGCAACACTCTAAATCTTAGCTAGAGTTTCACAAATAATTTAGAAAAAATAATTAAATAACATACCACTAAAATATTGAGATTATATAACAAAAATAGCGGGTATACTAGTGCTGATCCTAATGTGTCTCCGACAAATAACCTATGTAATTGTAAAAATCCCAAGCTCGTTATCCAACAGGTGTTTAACAAAATCCATAGTATATGGATATTCTGTTACGTCGGTCAAAAATCCCAGGATTTCTGAACGCTTTTACGTCGGGAGTACAATGAATGATTTCAAAAAGCGCTTTTATAACCATATCTAATTTTTTAATAACTCAGCTAAACGAAACATGGCCTCGATTTCTAATTATTTTTGGAAATTAAAAGACAAAAATAAAAATCACAAAGTTAAATGTAAAATTCTAAAACTAGTTCGAATCTTAACCATGTTTTTTTCTGCAAGAGCAAATATAAATAATTAAATACTCAAAATATAAATAATTAATTAACAGCATAGGGCATTTCATGCCTGCGAGCGGTCAGTGTGGCATACCTTCCCGTATTGATTACAATGAAGAATCTGGCAGTTGTGGAAATTTTTTTCGTAAAACTTTATCCCCCGTATCAAAAGCTTCCGTTGCTCATTTAAAGTTGTTGATCCTGTAAGATATGTGGCTCCATTTTGAGTTTCTCGACTAAAAATCTTTTTATGACAAAAGATTTTTCTAAGAGAAATGTCTTGGAATCACAAATGATCTTCCATCCTTATGATATAGAAGGATCAACAGCACGCTGAATTTTTAGACTGCTTTTTCGTATTTTCAATCAAGACTTTTTTTATCTCGACGTTTTTTTAAAACTCTGGAATACCCGCGTATCGTTTCTATTCTTGCTTTTTTGAGTATTTCGAATTTAACATTTATATTTTATTCATTAAAATCCGATAAAGTAAAACCCAAATAAAGTGGCACACTAAGATTGGTGGAAGCATCAGCCCTTTTTTAATTCAATGACATTTTTCAAAAAACATACGCCCAAACGATGCTCCTTTGGTTCAAAATAATTGTCTACCCGTTTTTTTTATTTGTTTATTTTTTCAGTAAATACAACATTAGCGGAGTAAAATATTACTTTTGGACTTTTTATTGAAAATATTACTTTTGGATTTTTTTATAGAAATTTTCAGGTTAAATCATCGTTCCAAATACGCAATAAGCAGTGTTTATGTTATAATTCTTCAATATAAAACAAAACCACACCCATTTCAAGACCACACTCATTCCATCCAACCGATGTCAACAAATCTCAATGGATTACGATTGTCGAAGTGAATTTAGAGAATTAGTAATCAAACGTTTAATTAAATAAATTTTTTGCTCCGGATAAACAAACAAATGTACATGTATCCCGCAGAATAGGCTTTACAATAGTGGATTTTCCGACATATTTCATTTTGTAGAACTTTTACTGAATTATGTGGTGCCCGACCAATATATAAGCTCCAGCAAAAAATGTCAAATAAGGCAATATATGTCTATATTTCTGAAATGAAGTATCGAAATTATTTTACACTATTTACACTGTTCAAACTGTTGTCTTCATCTTGGTTGTCATAATTACGACGTTCTGGTCCGTGCAACTAGAACAATCTATCCCGGTGGATGAAGTAAAGGGTTCTGTTCGAAGTTCCAATCGCTTGAAAAGGCTGGAGCATACAATGGCCGAACGTCGCTAATATGGAAACGAAGATAAGGACAGTAGTTCGAACAATATAAATATTGTAAATAATTACGATAACTCATCTCAGAAATATAGACAGATCATGAAGAAAACCGGAGCTTACAACGGCCGAAACATCGTGAATATGGCAACAAAGATGGGAACAATAGTTGGAACGATATAAATATTGTAAATAATTACGATACCTCATCTCATAAATATAGATAGATCATGAAGAAGACCGGAGATTGCAATGACCAAAACGTCGTGAATATGGCACCGAAGATGGGGACAACAGTCCGAACAATTTAAATATTGTATATTAATAGTCGAACGGAAACTAAACTTGGCGATTGAGACTGTCGTGTAATTTTATCTTTAATCTTAATTGCTTGTTAAAACATTACGTACATCTCTATCTATACTACAGAATCAAATTACACGACGGTTCATCAGGATAACATGCATGGCACCAAACCTGTTCTAAAATATCTAAACTGTCAGCTTTCTATATCAGCTTTCTAGGATGAATGATAAAAAGTGGCTTCGAGTGAATGAAACCTTTGCATTTTGGAGATCATTATTATTCGAATAACTTTGGCGCTATATAATCCCAATCAAAGACCTATATCAAATACGATGAACTTGAAGAAAAAAATAATGGCATAATCATCAGGCAACTTGAAGAAAATTAAAGGCATAATCTAGATGTTGACATTCCACACTACTTCAAGCAAAAGGTTAGGAAAGAAACTTCCATTAGCACTGGAAAGAGCGTTAAGAGTTACTGGACTTGTGAGACTTATTTTCCTGAAAATTGTTTTAGAAGTATTTCATAAATGTCAACAGTACTGCCTACTCGGTAAATGAATACCGAATGTTTCCTTATAAGGAAACGGATATTATAATTAACATTAAAATTTGTAGGTATAAGTAGCATGATGCTGCGAACGTCAGAGTTTACAGATTTTCAGACATTAGCAAAATTATAAAATGTAAATTTTTGTATTTCAGAAACTGTACTTTATATTCTTTTCCCTCGTTTCAATTTGAAAGGTACCAGGCAAGACAAGTGCCACGCATAATACATGTTTGGACGATCATGTGTTTTTCGATTCATGACAGCAGATAATTTCCCGCTTTCTGTGGTAGAACGGTTGTCAACCACGGTTATAGGGGCTTGTCTGTCCCGCTATTCGACCCATAGCTGGACGTATAAGAGAGGGATGTATACTGTTCCCAAGGATAGTTGTGTAAGTGAATTTAAATAACCCGACTTGAATTCTATCTCAGCTGTCCGATATCTTATTCCAAGTCGTTATATATTACCTGATACTTCGCATACTAGAAGTTAATTCTCCTAAAATTAAAAAAAAAACAACAATTAAAATCATTTTTCTACAAAAATGAAAGATTTCTAGCAACGATATCCTGCATACTCCACACGACACCTTTACATTTAAATTATTTGAATCCTGCTGCTGTCGACAGAGCAAAATGTAATATTTATATTACCTAATAAATAAATATAACTTACGATATCTGTCTATATTTCTCAGATGAGGTATTATGTATACTATTTACGTTATTCACACTATTGTCCTCATTTTTGTTGCCATATTTATCCCAACGTTTCGGCCTCTGTCTATATTTCTGAGATGAGATGTTTTGTACACTATTTTCATTATTCAGACTATTGTCCTCATCTTTGTTGCCATATTTATCACAATGTTTCGGCCGTTCACTATCTGTCTATATTTCTGAGATGGGGTTTATGTACACTGTTTATATTATTCAGACTATTATCCCCATCTTTGTCGCCATATTTATCACAACTAGAACAGTCTACCCCAGCGAGCGAAATAAAGGGTTCAGTTCGATATTCCAACCACCTGAAGAAGACCGGAGCGTACAACGGCCGAAACGTTGTTATTAAGATGGCGACAAAGATGAGGACAATAGTCCGAATTATGTAAATAGTGTACATAACTTACGATATGTTCACATTTAGACATTCATTTACAAATTCTAGAATCGGCTTAGACGACGCAAAAATTTGTTGGTAAATAAATGAAAGACCGGAATTGTTCGACAAAGCTTGGACTGCAATTAGACGTTATGGCAGAAAGAGTTTTTATTCTCGACACTAAAAATAAATGGAGCAGAAAAATTATATACAGACTTCACCTTTCTCCGATCATCATGAAGCAATCGGGCCATATATCTTTTAATAATTTTACCCCAAGCAAGGCAATAAAGCCACTAGAACGCAAGGAGTTATTGAGTGTTTGTAAATATGAAAACACAAACTACTATTAAGGAAAGAGGGCAATAAAGAGACAAGAATTAAGAAGATAGAATAAAACGATTGACATTGCATTTAAATTATTGAAGAATAAAATTGACTGAGAAGCAAAAAGCCGGATGCTACAACTGTAAAATGATGAGTCTCTTGCCGCCAATCTAGTACTGCACTTAAATTCATAATGCTAGATACACAGTGGAAAGTTCATCAGAATAATTACCATGAAAGTATCTATTGTAAAGGCACAGGGAAATGATGTTACGGCCGTGGGAAATGGCCTGAAGCCGAGACCATTGAGATTGCAGATTCTATTTTGGATTATATCAAGATTCTCTGAATATGTAGCAGGCGGCCCTGACCATGTGTGGCAGCAATATTCAAAGTAAGGGCAGATGGTAGTCTTATAAATATAAAAGATAGCTTCTGGCGAGGAAGATTGTCTTGCACGGCATAGTAACACATCTTTCTTAAACGCAGACTTGACAATGGCTTCAATATACTATTGCCACTTCATGCCAGCAGAAAATGAGTCATTTTCCTGGTGGTTAGCATCAGCCATGTTGGTGGAAACTAAATGATTTCTTTAGTCAACATTGATTTATGAAGATATTTTTTCATTCATGTTGAAATATGATGATAGTAATTTGCATTTTTTAATCAATGGACTAAATAAATTCATCAGTAATCGATACGTAGAGCATCTTTTCTTGTGTTGCGAAGATGAAAAGAACCTCGTGAACGTTTTACTTTAAAGCAAATATGATTTAGTTTTGTTTGGTATGCTTAAATAAACAAAGGGGAAATGATAATTAAATCAATAGTATCTTGTTTAGCAGGATTATTTTCCAAGTATTTGTTTTACTTATTTTTCGAGGAGCAAATAAATATTTTTTTTAAAGTTTAATCTTATCTAAGAAGTGCGTGCGTCAATATGTCTTGAAGGAAATCTTATTCGGCACGCAAAGCCGAAAACGCTCTAAGGCATTGTCATCGCCGTTTGAGTTGATTCGTTCTCTGGTGCTGGTAGGGAAAAATGGTAAACAAGAAATGCAGCAATTGAGAGGAGATGAATGATGACGGAAGGAAAGGAAACCAAGTCACGCAACAAAAGAAGCAGAAAATCCAATTCATCGAAGACATGAAAATGAACAACAAAATCTTGATAGAAACCTAATTCATATTCATCAGTAGTAACATGACCACCAGGAGCAAGGTTACTGCAGTGTTAACATATTTTAGCAACATTTATTTGAGGAACAATATGCAACAACTGTTCATTCTCACTATCAAATTATGCTGCTGATAAGACTCTCTGCTGAAGTAGAGGCCCCAAAAGAGTTTGCAGGAAGAAGTGGGAAATTTATTTCTATGTAATTCATAGCACTCCCCACTATCCGGAATTTTCCCCACTCTATTACATATTTCGGCATGAAAACCTGCCTACTTGCGACATTCACCACAGACTATAGAAAGTACCAAATTTATGGTAACTATTTAGATTGTAATAATTATAAGAGAAGTACATAATACCAAAGAAATATAACCTTATTTCAGAATGAAATTCTCGCTTATCGTGGCGGATTCATCACAAACCAGGATCGAGCGTTAATCTTACATAAGAGACATTTAGGATTGTATACAAAAATAAGATTAGTTTGGCATATATGTAAGATAAATCATACGATAGTGCATATCCTACTGCTGAATCCTTATACAGGTATTAGTGCTTGAAAACCTATTGCTGAATCCTTATACAGGTATTAGAGCTTGAAAACCTATTGCTGAATCTTTATGCAGGTATTAGAGCTAGAAGACCTATTGTTGAATCTTTATACAGGTATTAGTGCTTGAATACCTATTGCTGAATACTTATACAGGTATTAGAGCTTGAAAACCTATTGCTGAATCACTATACAGGTATTAGTGCTTGAAGACCTATTGCTGAATCCTTATACAGGTATTAGAGCTTGAAAACCTATTGCTGAATCCTTATACAGGTATTAGAGCTTGAAAACCTATTGCTGAATCTTTATACAGGTATTAGTGCTTGAAAACCTATTGCTGAATCCTTATACAGGTATTAGAGCTTGAAAACCTATTGCTGAATCTTTATGCAGGTATTAGAGCTTGAAGACCTATTGCTGAATCTTTATGCAGGTATTAGAGCTTGAAGACCTATTGCTGAATCTTTATGCAGGTATTAGAGCTTGAAAACCTATTGCTGAATCTTTATACAGGTATTAGAGCTTAAAAACCTATTGCTGAATCTTTATGCAGGTATTAGAGCTAGAAGACCTATTGCTGAATCTTTATACAGGTATTAGTGCTTGAACACCTATTGCTGAATCATTATACAGGTATTAGAGCTTGAAAAGCTATTGCTGAATCACTATACAGGTATTAGTGCTTGAAGACCTATTGCTGAATCCTTATACAGGTATTAGAGCTTGAAAACCTATTGCTGAATCTTTATGCAGGTATTAGTGCTTGAAAACCTATTGCTGAATCTTTATACAGGTATTAGAGCTTGAAAACCTATTGCTGAATCTTTATACAGGTATTAGAGCTTGAAAACCTATTGCTGAATCCTTATACAGGTATTAGAGCTTGAAGACCTATTGCTGAATCTTTATACAGGTATTAGTGCTTGAAAACCTATTGCTGAATCCTTATACAGGTATTAGAGCTTAAAAAACCTATTGCTGAATCTTTATGCAGGTATTAGAGCTTGAAGACCTATTGCTGAATCTTTATACAGGTATTAGAGCTTGAAAACCTATTGCTGAATCCTTATACAGGTATTAGAGCTTGAAAACCTATTGCTGAATCACTATACAGGTATTAGAGCTTGAAGACCTATTGCTGAATCCTTATACAGGTATTAGAGCTTGAAAACCTATTGCTGAATCTTTATGCAGGTATTAGTGCTTGAAAACCTATTGCTGAATCTTTATGCAGGGATTAGAGCTTGAAAACCTATTGCTGAATCACTATACAGGTATTAGTGCTTGAAGACCTATTGCTGAATCCTTATACAGGTATTAGAGCTTGAAAACCTATTGCTGAATCTTTATGCAGGTATTAGTGCTTGAAAACCTATTGCTGAATCTTTATGCAGGTATTAGAGCTTGAAAACCTTTTGCTGAATCTTTATACAGGTATTAGAGCTTGAAAACCTATTGCTGAATCCTTATACAGGTATTAGAGATTGAAAACCAATTGCTGAATCTTTATACAGGTATTAGTGCTTGAAAACCTATTGCTGAATCCTTATACAGGTATTAGTGCTTAAAAAACCTATTGCTGAATATTTATGCAGGTATTAGAGCTTGAAGACCTATTGCTGAATCTTTATACAGGTATTAGAGCTTGAAAACCTATTGCTGAATCTTTATACAGGTATTAATGCTTGAAAACCTATTGCTGAATCATTAAACAGGTATTAGAGCTTGAAAACCTATTGCTGAATCACTATACAGGTATTAGAGTTTGAAAACCTATTGCTGAATCTTTATACAGGTATTAGAGCTTCAAAACCTATTGCTGAATCTTTATACAGGTATTAGTGCTTGAAAACCTATTGCTGAATCCTTATACAGGTATTAGAGCTTGAAAACCTATTGCTGAATCTTTATGCAGGTATTAGAGCTTGAAGACCTATTGCTGAATCTTTATGCAGGTATTAGAGCTTGAAGACCTATTGCTGAATCTTTATGCAGGTATTAGAGCTTGAAAACCTATTGCTGAATCTTTATACAGGTATTAGAGCTTGAAAACCTATTGCTGAATCCTTATACAGGTATTCGAGTTTGAAAACCTATTGCTGAATCTTTATACAGGTATTAGTGCTTGAAAACCTATTGCTGAATCCTTATACAGGTATTAGAGCTTAAAAACCTATTGCTGAATCCTTATACAGGTATTAGAGCTTGAAAACCTATTGCTGAATCTTTATACAGGTATTAGTGCTTGAAGACCTATTGCTGAATCGTTATGCAGGTATTTGAGCTTGAAGACCTATTGCTGAATCCTTATACAGGTATTAGAGCTTGAAAACCTATTGCTGAATCTTTATGCAGGTATTAGAGCTTGAAGACTTATTGCTGAATCTTTATACAGGTATTAGAGCTTGAAAACCTATTGCTGAATCCTTATACAGGTATTAGAGCTTGAAAACCTATTGCTGAATCTTTATACAGGTATTAGTGCTTGAAAACCTATTGCTGAATCCTTATACAGGTATTAGAGCTTGAAAACCTATTGCTGAATCTTTATACAGGTATTAGTGCTTGAAAACCTATTGCTGAATCCTTATACAGGTATTAGAGCTTGAAAACCTATTGCTGAATCTTTATGCAGGTATTAGAGCTTGAAGACCTATTGCTGAATCTTTATGCAGGTATTAGAGCTTGAAGACCTATTGCTGAATCTTTATGCAGGTATTAGAGCTTGAAAACCTATTGCTGAATCTTTATACAGGTATTAGAGCTTGAAAACCTATTGCTGAATCTTTATGCAGGTATTAGAGCTTGAAGACCTATTGCTGAATCTTTATACGGGTATTAGTCTTGAAGACCTATTGCTGAATCTTTATGCAGGTATTAGAGCTTGAAGACTTATTGCTGAATCTTTATGCAGGTATTAGAGCTTGAAGACCTATTGCTGAATCTTTATACAGGTATTAGTGCTTGAAAACCTATTGCTGAATCTTTATACAGGTATTAGAGCTTGAAAACCTATTGATGAATCACTATACAGGTATTAGTGCTTGAAGACCTATTGCTGAATCCTTATAAAGGTATTAGTGCTTGAAAACCTATTGCTGAATCCTTATACAGGTATTAGTGCTTAAAAAACCTATTGCTGAATATTTATGCAGGTATTAGAGCTTGAAGACCTATTGCTGAATCTTTATACAGGTATTAGAGCTTGAAAACCTATTGCTGAATCTTTATACAGGTATTAATGCTTGAAAACCTATTGCTGAATCATTAAACAGGTATTAGAGCTTGAAAACCTATTGCTGAATCACTATACAGGTATTAGAGTTTGAAAACCTATTGCTGAATCTTTATACAGGTATTAGTGCTTGAAAACCTATTGCTGAATCCTTATACAGGTATTAGAGCTTGAAAACCTATTGCTGAATCTTTATACAGGTATTAGTGCTTGAAAACCTATTGCTGAATCCTTATACAGGTATTAGAGCTTGAAAACCTATTGCTGAATCTTTATGCAGGTATTAGAGCTTGAAGACCTATTGCTGAATCTTTATGCAGGTATTAGAGCTTGAAGACCTATTGCTGAATCTTTATGCAGGTATTAGAGCTTGAAAACCTATTGCTGAATCTTTATACAGGTATTAGAGCTTGAAAACCTATTGCTGAATCCTTATACAGGTATTAGAGATTGAAAACCTATTGCTGAATCTTTATACAGGTATTAGTGCTTGAAAACCTATTGCTGAATCCTTATACAGGTATTAGAGCTTAAAAACCTATTGCTGAATCCTTATACAGGTATTAGAGCTTGAAAACCTATTGCTGAATCTTTATACAGGTATTAGTGCTTGAAGACCTATTGCTGAATCGTTATGCAGGTATTTGAGCTTGAAGACCTATTGCTGAATCCTTATACAGGTATTAGAGCTTGAAAACCTATTGCTGAATCTTTATGCAGGTATTAGAGCTTGAAGACTTATTGCTGAATCTTTATACAGGTATTAGAGCTTGAAAACCTATTGCTGAATCCTTATACAGGTATTAGAGCTTGAAAACCTATTGCTGAATCTTTATACAGGTATTAGTGCTTGAAAACCTATTGCTGAATCCTTATACAGGTATTAGAGCTTGAAAACCTATTGCTGAATCTTTATACAGGTATTAGTGCTTGAAAACCTATTGCTGAATCCTTATACAGGTATTAGAGCTTGAAAACCTATTGCTGAATCTTTATGCAGGTATTAGAGCTTGAAGACCTATTGCTGAATCTTTATGCAGGTATTAGAGCTTGAAGACCTATTGCTGAATCTTTATGCAGGTATTAGAGCTTGAAAACCTATTGCTGAATCTTTATACAGGTATTAGAGCTTGAAAACCTATTGCTGAATCATTATACAGGTATTAAAGCTTGAAAACCTATTGTTGAATCATTATACAGGTATTAGTGCTTGAAAACCTATTGCTGAATCCTTATACAGGTATTAGAGCTTGAAAACCTATTGCTGAATCTTTATGCAGGTATTAGAGCTTGAAGACCTATTGCTGAATCTTTATACAGGTATTAGAGCTTGAAAACCTATTGCTGAATCTTTATACAGGTATTAGTGCTTGAAAACCTATTGCTGAATCCTTATAAAGGTATTAGAGATTGAAAACCTATTGCTGAATCTTTATACAGGTATTAGAGCTTGAAGACCTATTGCTGAATCCTTATACAGGTATTAGAGCTTGAAAACCTATTGCTGAATCTTTATACAGGTATTAGAGCTTGAAGACCTATTGCTGAATCCTTATACAGGTATTAGAGCTTGAAGACCTATTGCTGAATCCTTATACAGGTATTAGAGCTTGAAAACCTATTGCAGAATCTTTATACAGGTATTAGAGCTTGAAAACCTATTGCTGAATCTTTATGCAGGTATTAGAGCTTGAAGACCTATTGCTGAATCTTTATACAGGTATTAGAGCTTGAAAACCTATTGCTGAATCCTTATACAGGTATTAGAGCTTGAAAACCTATTGCTGAATCCTTATACAGGTATTAGAGCTTGAAAACCTATTGCTGAATCTTTATACAGGTATTAGAGCTTGAAAACCTATTGCTGAATCTTTATACAGGTATTAGAGCTTGAAAACCTATTGCTGAATCTTTATACAGGTATTAGAGCTTGAAAACCTATTGCTGAATCCTTATACAGGTATTAGTGCTTGAAAACCTATTGCTGAATCATTATACAGGTATTAGAGCTTGAAAACCTATTGCTGAATCTTTATGCAGGTATTAGAGCTTGAAAACCTATTGCTGAATCTTTATGCAGGTATTAGAGATTGAAAACCTATTGCTGAATCCTTATACAGGTATTAGAGCTTGAAAACCTATTGCTGAATCCTTATACAGGTATTAGAGCTTGAAAACCTATTGCTGAATCTTTATACAGGTATTAGAGCTTGAAAACCTATTGCTGAATCTTTATACAGGTATTAGAGCTTGAAAACCTATTGCTGAATCTTTATACAGGTATTAGAGCTTGAAAACCTATTGCTGAATCCTTATACAGGTATTAGTGCTTGAAAACCTATTGCTGAATCATTATACAGGTATTAGAGCTTGAAAACCTATTGCTGAATCTTTATGCAGGTATTAGAGCTTGAAAACCTATTGCTGAATCCTTATACAGGTATTAGTGCTTGAAAACCTATTGCTGAATCTTTATGCAGGTATTAGAGCTTGAAGACCTATTGCTGAATCTTTATACAGGTATTAGTGATTGAAAACCTATTGCTGAAACCTTATACAGGTATTAGAGCTTGAAAACCTATTGCTGAATCATTATACAGGTTTTAGTGCTTGAAGAACTATTGCTGAATCCTTATACAGGTATTAGAGCTTGAAAACCTATTGCTGAATCTTTATACAGCTATTAGAGCTTGAAAACCTATTGCTGAATCACTATACAGGTATTAGTGCTTGAAGACCTATTGCTGAATCCTTATACAGGTATTAGAGCTTGAAAACCTATTGCTGAATCCTTATACAGGTATTAGAGCTTGAAAACCTATTGCTGAAACACTATTCAGGTATTAGTGCTTGAAGACCTATTGCTGAATCCTTATACAGGTATTAGAGCTTGAAAACCTATTGCTGAATCACTATACAGGTATTAGAGCTTGAAAACCTATTGCTGAATCATTATACAGGTATTAGAGCTTGAAAACCTATTGCTGAATCACTATACAGGTATTAGTGCTTGAAGACCTATTGCTGAATCCTTATACAGGTATTAGAGCTTGAAAACCTATTGCTGAATCTTTATGCAGGTATTAGAGCTTGAAGACCTATTGCTGAATCTTTATACAGGTATTAGAGCTTGAAAACCTATTGCTGAATCCTTATACAGGTATTAGAGCTTGAAAACCTATTGCTGAATATTTATACAGGTATTAGTGCTTGAAAACCTATTGCTGAATCCTTATACAGGTATTAGAGCTTGAAAACCTATTGCTGAATCTTTATGCAGGTATTAGAGCTTGAAGACCTATTGCTGAATCTTTATACAGGTATTAGTGCTTGAAAACCTATTGCTGAATCCTTATACAGGTATTAGAGCTTGAAAACCTATTGCTGAATCTTTATGCAGGTATTAGAGCTTGAAAACCTATTGTTGAATCTTTATACAGGTATTAGTGCTTGAAAACCTATTGCTGAATCCTTATACAGGTATTAGAGCTTGAAAACCTATTGCTGAATCTTTATGCAGGTATTAGAGCTTGAAGACCAATTGCTGAATCTTTATACAGGTATTAGAGCTTGAAAACCTATTGCTGAATCTTTATACAGGTATTAGAGCTTGAAAACCTATTGCTGAATCTTTATACAGGTATTAGTGCTTGAAAACCTATTGCTGAATCCTTATACAGGTATTAGAGATTGAAAACCTATTGCTGAATCTTTATACAGGTATTAGAGTTTGAAGACCTATTGCTGAATCCTTATACAGGTATTAGAGCTTGAAAACCTATTGCTGAATCTTTATACAGGTATTAGAGCTTGAAGACCTATTGCTGAATCCTTATACAGGTATTAGAGCTTGAAGACCTATTGCTGAGTCCTTATACAGGTATTAGAGCTTGAAAACCTATTGCTGAATCTTTATACAGGTATTAGAGCTTGAAAACCTATTGCTGAATCTTTATGCAGGTATTAGAGCTTGAAGACCTATTGCTGAATCTTTATACAGGTATTAGAGCTTGAAAACCTATTGCTGAATCCTTATACAGGTATTAGAGCTTGAAAACCTATTGCTGAATCCTTATACAGGTATTAGAGCTTGAAAACCTATTGCTGAATCTTTATACAGGTATTAGAGCTTGAAAACCTATTGCTGAATCTTTATACAGGTATTAGAGCTTGAAAACCTATTGCTGAATCTTTATACAGGTATTAGAGCTTGAAAACCTATTGCTGAATCCTTATACAGGTATTAGTGCTTGAAAACCTATTGCTGAATCATTATACAGGTATTAGAGCTTGAAAACCTATTGCTGAATCTTTATGCAGGTATTAGAGCTTGAAAACCTATTGCTGAATCTTTATGCAGGTATTAGAGCTTGAAAACCTATTGCTGAATCTTTATACAGGTATTAGAGCTTGAAAACCTATTGCTGAATCCTTATACAGGTATTAGTGCTTGAAAACCTATTGCTGAATCTTTATGCAGGTATTAGAGCTTGAAGACCTATTGCTGAATCTTTATACAGGTATTAGTGATTGAAAACCTATTGCTGAAACCTTATACAGGTATTAGAGCTTGAAAACCTATTGCTGAATCATTATACAGGTATTAGTGCTTGAAGAACTATTGCTGAATCCTTATACAGGTATTAGAGCTTGAAAACCTATTGCTGAATCTTTATACAGCTATTAGAGCTTGAAAACCTATTGCTGAATCACTATACAGGTATTAGTGCTTGAAGACCTATTGCTGAATCCTTATACAGGTATTAGAGCTTGAAAACCTATTGCTGAATCCTTATACAGGTATTAGAGCTTGAAAACCTATTGCTGAAACACTATTCAGGTATTAGTGCTTGAAGACCTATTGCTGAATCCTTATACAGGTATTAGAGCTTGAAAACCTATTGCTGAATCACTATACAGGTATTAGATCTTGAAAACCTATTGCTGAATCATTATACAGGTATTAGAGCTTGAAAACCTATTGCTGAATCACTATACAGGTATTAGTGCTTGAAGACCTATTGCTGAATCCTTATACAGGTATTAGAGCTTGAAAACCTATTGCTGAATCTTTATGCAGGTATTAGAGCTTGAAGACCTATTGCTGAATCTTTATACAGGTATTAGAGCTTGAAAACCTATTGCTGAATCCTTATACAGGTATTAGAGCTTGAAAACCTATTGCTGAATATTTATACAGGTATTAGTGCTTGAAAACCTATTGCTGAATCCTTATACAGGTATTAGAGCTTGAAAACCTATTGCTGAATCTTTATGCAGGTATTAGAGCTTGAAGACCTATTGCTGAATCTTTATACAGGTATTAGTGCTTGAAAACCTATTGCTGAATCCTTATACAGGTATTAGAGCTTGAAAACCTATTGCTGAATCATTATACAGGTATTAGTGCTTGAAGACCTATTGCTGAATTCTTATACAGGTATTAGAGCTTGAAAACCTCATTCTATATAGTCTTGATAAGTTTATCTCAACCGCATAAATAGCTTCTCTCAAAATCCGTTGAGATCTTCATTTTTTTCACATTTGCAAATATCAGTTGTTTAGATCAAAATTATTTGTTCCGCAAGCTCTTTTTTTGGTCATTTTCTATAAATGTGTGTGATGAGGGGATTCATCTATCCGTGTAATCCTTTGGGAAAAGATGCATAAATTGAATTGCTACTTATGATAATTATACGGCGTAGTTTCCCGCATTTACTTGTCGGAATTTCAAAACTGGATTCTCACACCTTGCAAATTGGCACATCAGCATCTGAACTTTTAAGTGTTAGGAAATTGTATTTGCTGAGTAGTCCAGATCAATGTTCTTGATGGTGAACTAAAAGCGACAAGAGATCAAACGTCACAAGACAGTCAGTCTATTTGGAAGTCTGTAAATATTGCTTTTTGGAGACTGAATGCAGCTATCTTTAATCTGCTAAATTCCTGTTTAATCTAAGCAAAGGAATCCTGCTGTTAACAACTTTCTATCATCTATTCGGTGATACAGAGATCCTGAACAGGGAGTGTCAAGTAAGTGATGGCCATTAAATAAGATGTGAATTGATTGAAAGAGGATGGGTTTGAATGTAAAGCCTTGTTAAGGTGTCAGCTAATATCTTTGGAACTGATCCTACCTAATGGAAATTAGGCTTTCTTTTCTGCTATGATGAACCATAAAGTTGAAACGTTCAAGGCATCTGGTGAGCATAATTTTCTTCACGCGTATTGTTGCCGAGGATAAACAAATCAAACCTTTTAAAGATCTGACATTCCATCTCCTTTGAAAATTTGCGAAAATCGAACGATTATGGAATTCCTTAATACAATCTGCGCATAAAATTAGAACCTAAGATGAACACCGTCCAAAAAAATCAGATGATTCTAAACGATTACCTTTGCCATAACAGATGTTCTTTCTCAAACGAGTCGCATTAAAAAAAATACATGTAAATAAAACAAAATCTTCTCATCGCACGGCATGGTGCTCAAAATTCTTTCATCTCCAAAGTATTTCTACGACTTGAAAAAATAACTTAATCCCTGAACGACCCTCGCAAATGAAAATATCTTCATCTTTGATCAACTGGCTTACACGCACAAAACCTAGTCATATCTGAAATTTTGTCAAGCTGTTTTATTTCTTGATAGATGGAGAAAAATATATTGCATTACCAGAAAATAATACTTAACTATAAATAAATGCTATCAACAAAATAATTTATAAACTAGTTGAGCTACACTACGTGTATAAATGGATTATGTTACAGAATATTAAATAGCACCTCTTAACAAAAGAATTCGTTTTGATCATTTGAAAGCTTCGGTTGAAGTGTATGTCTACTTAATAATCTATTTATTTATGTATTTGTATAAGTTATTTTATTTTGCTTAGAAAATTTATTAAAAAAGCGACTATGAGAATGATTAAAATGTGGGTTGAAGCGATATATATATATATATATATATATATATATATATATATATATGTGTAAGTATATTTACATATATATATATATATGTATATTTACATATATATATATGTATATTTACATATATATATATACATATATATATATACATATATATACATATATATATATATATATATATATATATATATATATATATATATATATATGTATAGATATGAACAAACTGAGACAGACAGGTGAATCGATCGATCCATACATAGATATATAGATAGATAGATAGATAGATAATGAACAAACTGAGATAGGTAGATAATGGCCAAACCTATATCGATAAGTGAAGGGAGATAGATAGATAGATAGATAGATAGATAGATAGATAGATAGATAGATAGATATAAACAATTTGATGTAATTATATAATGATGTCTCTTCTATCTAAAACATTAAAGTGTGCAATATTTGAATTACAGGCTTTTTTTTAAATTTTGGACATCAAAATATAAATTTAAATCTTGAGTGTTTCTGACTCTTTAATAATTTATGTAAAATATACCAGACGCTTAATAATCTGTTTAAAATGTACTCGACATTTAATATGTATCTATCGTTTTTTGCATCTATGAATACTTTCACCACTGGATCCGTGTCTTTGTCATGATACATTCTTATACTTAAAATTGGTTAAAATTGAATATAATGTGATCTTTCCTGGGTCTTTCGCGCAAAGTGTAACTAGGTGAGTCGAAGAATAAGCCACAAAAATTGCCGATGGGTCTTAGCGAATTTTTGTCGTTAATCTGTGAACGCTAGGCTCTCATTTTAAACTAAACCTTGTGCCATATTCCATTCAATTTGCCGCAAGTATAATTATCTACTTGACTGAAGACGTTCTTTTCCGAATGAAACATATTTCCTTTACTGGACTAACGTGATATTTATTTTGATGTGACTACATATACGCCCGAAGGAGAGGAGCTACTGAAATTGTAAACTTTAATTCATTTTTAAAATATGTTTGGCTATATATGTAACCAACTTTTTGCGTTTTTTATCACATATGCTATTAAGTACCCTTTATTGTGATAGTAGAAGATCTGCTATGGTAATCTATCTATTATGGTAATTGTCTAAGCGTAGCTTAGATGTGGAACAAGGCCGAAAGTATGTGGGGCCCGGTGAGGATCGAACTCACTACTTAGTCGTTATTGTTTTAGCGAGACAAGCTTTAGTATCTTTCTATATTTCTGAGATGAGGTATTATGTACATTATTTACATTATTCGGACAATTGTCCTCATCTTTGTCGCCAAGGACACATGGCACAGAGGATAAATGCGTTAGTTAGATCCAGTTACAGGACCAAAAAAGTGTGAGTTCAATACCCGGCTAAGGCAGTGGAGAACTGTCAGATGGAAATTAACAGGAGATAACTGATAACTGACATCCATTAAACGTGGCAAGTAGAACTAGAACAGTCTACCCCAGTGAGCGAAATAACGGGTTCAGTTCGACATTTCAACCACCTGAAGAAGGCTGCAGCGTACAACGGCCGAAACGTTGTAATAAATATGGCGACAAAGATGAGGACAATAGTCCGAATAATGTAAATAACGAAACAAGCTTGTTAACCATTGCACTACGCCGAGGTGCCAAAACGTAAATCATTAATTATTTAGATGAAGCAATTAATACATTGAGTATGTTGTTTTTCAAAAAGATAACACTTATGTGTTTATATAATTTTTATTGAAATTCCTTGGGGTTTCACAAATATTTTCCTTATAAGTGTTGTAAACTAGGGAAGTTGCTAAATAGAACACGAAAGTTGATAATGAACGATAATACTTAGGACAAGAACAACTCATATAATATTTGCCAGCGGCGCGTAGAAGTAGTCAATTGCTAGAAGTGAGTCAAATGAATCTCCAACTGCAGGATATCTACCAACCACCCCAAGCGGTCAGATGTGGCAGAAGGTCGAATTTAATGTGGGGTACCCGAGCCAGTAGGCTCGGCCAAAAATTCCCTCTAGACACCGTATAAAACGAGGTCGGGTCGCTATTTCTCAAGATGGGACTGTTCCTTTCGACATAGCCTCGTCTTGAGATCCTCTCTACCCGGAGGTATAGATTTTGACCAGCATAGCAGGCGACGAATCTCCAACAGCAGGATATCTACCAACCGCCCCACGCGGTCAGATGTTGCACAAGGCCGAATTTAATGTGGGATATCCGATCCTGCAGACCAACATACAGTATTTAATATTGTATTTATGTGAATGGGGACATACCCATTATCATCCCTAGGCATGCTACAATATTAACGATAACAGCAAATTTTGATGGGTGAAGTAAAATGATCTATTTGAAATATTCGTGAAAGTCACCGGAGATTGTGAACACAGCATTAATTTAGGGATGTTTATTAGCCTTAAAATAGAATATTAATAACGATACTCACCAGAACAACTAAGTCACTCCATTATTTCATATCAGGAGAAAATAATACTTAATCTCTTTCTTAAAATATGCAACGTAAAATTCACCGCTAAATTATATTCGAATTGTAACGAACAATATCAAGAAATGATAAGTTATATCAAGATGTATTAAATACCTTTCGTCTTTAGAATCCCAAGCCATATTCGTTCACTTGCAAACACGTGTCACATTCCACCTCTTTTGCTCATAGTCTTTACCAATCACTCCTCCATTTTGTATTTTGTTTTTTATTTAGAAATAAAATTTGAAATTTGTTTTTTATTTAGAAATAAAACTTAGTTTAAATTTGTATTGTTATAATTACATGGTGTTCCAGGAAAATCCGACACTTGACAAAAAGAAAACGAAATAAGCAATTAGAACAAGAAGTTGTATATGCAGAGACCCGACAGTTTATTTAGCAACAGTTACAGGAACATACTATATTATTTTTCAATGTAACCGCCGCTGGTGGCGACAACCATCTCAAGACGGTTGCGAAATGAGTCACACGCTTTGCCGACCATGTCCTTATGCATATCGGCGAACGCCTCCACGATGGCAGTCTTCACAGAGTCGACAGTGTTGTAGGCGGGGTTGTTGGTTTTGGCCTCCATCACGCCCCAGAATAAATAGTCAAGGGGATTGCAGTCAGGTGAGGAGGGCGGCCACAAGTCCGGCGACCAGTGGTGAGGAACATTGTTGAGCAGCCACGCCTTGTGTGCAGGAGCGGAATCCTGATGGAAGACGTAGGGTCGTCCGACGGCGATCTCGTCTATCCAGGGCTTCACCACGCTCCTCAGCAACTCCTGGTAGATCTCAGCGGTGACTCTTAGGCCCTTTTGAAAGAAGAACGGAGGACGACGCCAAGGACCATGACGGAGGAGAGAAACTTCGTATGCTTCACGACGGGAACCGCCTCGATGTCTTTGCAGATCCAACTGTCGTTCTGCCTAACATTAGTTAGTTGACAAACTGCCGGGTATCAGCATATAAAAAATTTGTTTTTATTGCCTATTTCATTTTCTTTTAGTCAAGTGTCGGATTTTGCTGCAACACCCTGTATTAAATGCTTAATAGTAAACTTCTCCCCAATTCCAAATCAGGTTAAATTTCTTTTGTTTAGATTTGAAATTCCTCCGCTAGGTGACAATACATTTTGTTAGAGATTACTCCTCAACATACACCTGTAAAAGAGAGTGATTAAATGCTACCAGAACGAGGCTCTAAAAATGTCAGCATCAAATAGATCGGATAGAGGGTCATTACTTTCATGTAATGGTCGAATGTTCCTTGAATACTGTGTCATCATCTATAGCGTTCACGATCGGAAAACAAAACCAGCAATAACTAAATAAATGTTAATGCCGTTCCTGTGAAGCGTACATAGAAGGGATGAAGATACTTGTCACTCAAGGCCAACATTAGGTAGACAGTCACTGAATTTCGATTTTACTTATCCTACGGCGAAAGAGATACAAAAATATATTCAGTTTTCTTTCCTATCTGTCAGACCTCTTAGATCACAGTTCAAACATAGATCTGCACTCAGAATATGGTCTCCAAAATAAATAGTCAATATTTACTCTCCGTTATACTCTGCAATGGAATCAGCTAAAATCCAATGATCTTAGCCAATATCGCTATAACGGTTAGAAAAAAAAGAAGAAAAAAACAGTGATTTCTATGACATTTAAATCAATTTTCAGAAGGCTGACAACATGGTGTGGCTTCAAGGAAACGACTCAGGTATTAAAACCAAAGAGAGTATGAATGTACAATGAGGAAAAATAAGGATGTATCAGATCATCTGTTTACCCAACTGTAAATCCAGCATTAAATATAGTTTTATGAAAAATCCGGTATTAAATAAGTTTATAAAAATATATCAAACTACAAGTCTGAAGTCATTAGACTAAAATGAACTTTCTGACAACGGAATCAACCTTCATATATCAGTGACCAATGTGTTCTTTAAGGTTCAATGCATTAGCTTTGACTTGACCTGGAGTGAGGTGAGCTCCGGTACGCCTACATGACTAAGACACGATACGTTTAAGTGATTACATCTGAGGCTTTTAACCAGGTATATTCAGCTGCGCAGTGACCCTACGATTGTAATTAGTCTTAGGACTCATGATGATGATGAATGATGATAATAAAAAATCAGATATTAATGAAAATTTTATAAAAATCCGGTATTAGTTTCTACATATTAATCTTTAACGCTCACCCTCACATATCTGGAGCAGTGGACATTGAGGGAAAGCATAATAAACAGTAGTATTTTCCAGGCAAGCAAAACCCTACAATGATTTTCGAGAGTGAAAAATTCAATGCGTTTTCGAAAATAAACAAAGAGCTATACTAACAAAATCAAATTAATCTACACCTAAAAAAAATATAAGGGCAAATCGATCAATAAAGTGCCGATCAGATTAGAATGCGGGAGTCTATGTAGTAGTAACCAGATAAATAGGAATTTATTTGAAACAAATGAGACACACAGATTGATTTAAACAATTTTGTAAAAATAAAAAAGGCAGTGAAGAGATATGAACAGTAAATAACCGCACGGAATCCATTATGTGCCATCAATGAAAAGACAATTAACTTTTCAATTTTCAACTAGAAAATAGAATTGAGATAAAATTTTGCACGCATCAAAGTTATTTTTTTTGTTAAATTTTTTTGTGCCCATAAAAATAATCAAGAAATAGCATTTCAATTGAGCTGGATTTAAGAGGAATAATAATAATAATAATAATAATAAATATATATATATATATATATATATAATAAAACAAAAAAATAATAAATAGAACAATAACTTGTAGAACCTGGAATGACCCATGCCCTTTATTCCTACATGAAAAACGACACATTATCAACTTTCTAAAAAATATTAATTTATTAAATTAAAGAAATGAAATAACGGTTTTGTGCAGACACTACCAAATATACGCCTTAAAAAATAGCAATTTATAAAAGGATACAAAAAAATTTACAGGGGAAATTAAATCCTAAAATATACAAAAAAATCCACAATAACATATATAACTAATTACACAATACCGTATAAAATCGATTAGCAAATTAAATTAATTTCAGACACAGATAAAACTACACAATAAAAAATACAACCCAATCATATCTAAGCACCCCTTTAAGAAACTATCAACGAAAATCAAATAAATGAACACCAAAAGGACTGAAACTAGAACATCAATCAGTATGTTTTAAAAAATAGTAATAAAAACAACAGACCCTGGGGAAAAAAGGCCATTGTAGCCAGACAAAATCCCCCATCCAAACCTTACACAACCCCCCAAATTTGACATATAATAAACATTCATACTTTCATCACAGTAATGACCCCTTCATTACGAAAGAAAAAAAAAACAGATTACACCTCCATTTCCAACTTATAAATGAGTTAAACATTTCTTCAATTAGTTATTCTAAACATCGCTTAAGAATGAAACTGTACACTAAATTCTAAGTTTAATATTGAAATTGAACTTTAGGACTTGATTCAAGTTTTGAAACATAGTAATTTCTTTGTCGCGATGGAATCATATTTTATATATATATATATATATATATATATATATATATATATATATATATATATATATATAGTGGGGAAACAGATATTCGTACACGTACAAATTTTTAATTTATTGTATTTACAAATAATGAATAATCATACTTTTCATATAATTAACTGTACACAGATACAAAATAACTAAATAGGCATAGAAAACAGAAAAAAATGATTTAATAGAAATAAATCTCATTTATCCGTTTTAATGGATGAAAGAAAGTATATGCAGAATACAGAAAAGAATACATAATTTTCATTTAATACTTTGTAGAATCGCCATTATTCACTTATGCAGAAACCAACCTCTTCTTGTAGTTCTCAACGATTTGCAAATTTTAGTTGTCATATTGTTCCGTTCTTCTTCCCATATGATGTTAATTTTCGGCCTGACCTGGCTCTTGTAAACGTAGAGGATAGATGGAGGAGTTAAATACGGTATAGGTATAGGGAGCCAACAATTACACCTGTATCCTTAGCATTAGATCGTATGTACGAGTTCCACTTATGGTCAGGTGGGTGTTTGAGGCCCAAAAGGCCAGATCAGCGATGATGGAATGTAACTAGCTTGGTCTACGAGACATTGAATATGACCAGCCAGTTTTTACCCCATTGGAGAGAGTGTTCAGTCGCAAATCTCTGACCATCGAGTGTTTTAGAAGTGCTCCCATATATAGTCGTATCATAGGCATAGACGTTTACAAATAATCTGATTATATTCTTAGGCAGATCATTTATATAGATCAAAAACAGTGTTGTTCCGTGGAGTGACGTGAAGATTAAAACTGGTGGAACCAAGAAATATAGTTCGTCCGAGCATTTTCCGTTGAAGTAACGGTAGAGCACCGAGAGGCTTGCCACATGCCGCCTGTTGGAGAGAGATTGAAGGGCTCGAAGACGCCTTTAAATTCTATCAAGGCTGCAGAGTGAGGTCTAGGCAGTCCCTGCCCAAATATGACAACAGTACTCAGTTTTTGGCCTGATCTAATTCTTGTAAAGCTCGAGGTTAGTAGGAGTAGGTACTAACAGGAGCGATACAGAGAGCCGATCATTTTAAATGCATTCTTAGCAATGGATCATGTACGAGTTCCATTTGAGGTAGGGTCTTAGTTTCAATCCCAACAATCTTTCAAGGCACGGTGCTTTTCCGAAAGTACCTCCGTTCATCCTAATTGGTGATAGTTCGGGATCAGATCGGCGATGATGAAATGTAACTAGCTTGGTCTTCGTGCCATTGAAGGTAAGCAGACAGTTGTTACCCCATTGGATTATTTGTGCAAGATCAGAAGAGAGTTAGCTCGCCAATCCCTGAGCATCGTGAGTTTTAGATGTGTCACCGTATATTGTCGTACCATAGACGTAGATGTTTATATATGATCTTCAAAAATCTATCAAAATACAAGGATCTTGAAATGGAAATCTCAAAAAGGTGGCACATAAAAGCATCAATAATTCCAGTTGTAGTTGGGCTCTCAGATTGATTAGAAAAGATTCCGATAGACTCATTGAAGGGATTCATGCTAGACCATGCCTTAAAGAAATACAAAAAAATGTACTCCCAAATACAGGTGCCACATTACTAAGAACTTTATGAAAAATGTGTATGGTCTTTTTTTTTTTTTTTTTTTTTTTACAAAAATGATCAGTTAAACTTGTCATGAAGCAATTTCTGACCTAAGGCCTCTACTTGGGAACCGAAAATTTGTATACAAGACAAATCCAAGGAAATAATAATAATAATAATAATAATAATAATAATAATAATAATAATAATGAAGAAATTTCGCAATTATAGATGGAATTTTCTTAAAACTTTAGCTCTTAATCGACCTTGTTGGATAATGGTATTTAAAAAAATTTAAAACTTAATTTTATGTTGCTCCTTTTCTATAAAGATTGATCACAGTATACCAAAAGGTAAGATAGATTCAGAATCTTACATAAGTAAGACTTAATTAAAGCAAAGAAAGTATCCAAGTTACTGATTATTAAATGAAGATGGTGCCTAGTATATATATATATATATATATATATATATATATATATATATATATATATATATATATATATATATATATATATGTACATATGTTTCACCTAAACGGATCTTCGGCTTACTCTGAAGATCCGTTTAGGTGAAACCTAGGTAGGTTTTATTGACTCTTTCGGATCTATTTTATTTATACCCACTCTACTTAGCGTATTGAGCACTCTACGTTTTAGTCTTACTACTCGCTTGTTTTTTTCTTTGGACTAAAGACTTAAGGCACTGGATGATTTGTTTCGCTCTCCTCGTAAGTTTTTAGTTCTTTCTTTTTCCAATTTTTCCTCGGGAACCGATTTGTTGTGACATATCTACAAGTTGAGCTGTCCGAGTTTTTTTCAAACCGAGTATTACTATATATATATATATATATATATATATATATATATATATATATATATATATATATATATGTATTATCGCACATTGAATTGTGGTTATAATAAAATAGTACTCCGTGCAATATAACAGAACTATACACTATATATATTAATAAATATACATTTATTTCCTCACCGGTAGCATGACTTTTCAGGCTCTGAGTTAAGACTGATAGTTACATAATTTAAATTTTATAAAACATATATATATATATATATATATATATATATATATATATATATATATATATATATATATAATTATTTAGTCGAAAATTATAACATAAATATGTTGTAAAATCACTAAAAATAGCCATTTTGTTTCAACACTTCTGGTGTCTTATCAAGTGATGGTGTTGAATGTGTAATGAAGGGGTTTTAAAAGGTTTTTCTTCATGACCAGCACCGTTTGTACGAACACGAAAATTATAATTTTAAGTGTTTAAATACAGCACCAATAATTAAGCAATTGTCTGGTTTTGAAAATGATCTACTGGAAATCGTAAAAGGATTAACCTTCCATAAATATAAAAACCCTTTTCAAAAAAATCTTGATGATATTATCAAGGATAATAATAAGTCAGGTGATATTTATGTCAAATCCGATAAAACGGCTAACTTTTATAAGTTATCTCCTAAGGATCAAGAAACTGACACAAATAATTTTAACCTGGATTTAGGATTAACTGTGTCAGTAAATCCATTACTAACAAACTACAAGAAACCTTATAAAACACTTTATTATACATTGAACACCATCACTTGTTAAGGCACCAGAAGTGTTGAAACAAAATGGCTATTTTTGTAGTGATTTTATAACATATTTATGTTATAATTTTCGAATAAATTACATTTGCTCTTGGAATTTATTCCGTATACACCATCCTATACTTGGATATATATATATATATATATATATATATATATATATATATATATATATATATATATATATATATATATATAAGAAATTAACTGATTTAATATATGGTTTATTGGTTTATTCGCTACACAATAATAACAATGTTTCAAAAATCGAATTTAATTTTGTTATTAAATTAAAGACATTAGTTCCATTTCCTCCTCAAGAGAATTTTGGAGTAGCTTTTAGCTTCCATTTTTGAAACATGGTTATTACTCTGTAGCGAATAGATTTACATTGCGCACTATTGTGTAAAAATAAAAATATTCATAAGAACACCGGATTATATATCTTACTGTTCTTTCTTTATATATATATATATATATATATATATATATATATATATATATATATATATATATATATGTGTGTGTGTGTGTGTGTGTGTGTGTATGTGTACATATTTGTATACATATGATTTTGTTCTTTTTTAAATCCCACTTTCGTAACCAGAAGTAGATAATTTGTGTAGATATCTCTGTATGTATTTTTCGTATCATTACTGTATGAAACATGGTGAATTGAATATTAAATTCTAGTATTCTATGCAATAATGTTTATAAGTTAATCCAGTATTTTTGTGCTAGTGTGGTTGCTCACATCTATCTATATATGTTTATGTGTGCATATATCCATACTAATTTATACATTTAGATGCACCAAGTTATTGGTGAATAACTTTATTATAATTTTTAATCTTTATAATTATATAAATGTGAATATTTATACTCAGATTTTAAATCTATCTTTGTAACTTGAAGTAAATAATTTGTGTAAATGCGTGTCTGATCATTTTCTGTTTATTTCACAAAAAAATTACGTACAATTATTTTAAATGCAATATTAAAAAAAAATTAAAAAAACACGTACAAAATATGCACGACATGGTCATTGCGCTAATCGGATATATTTAACAAATGTTAATTATATATACATGTATTCATGCATATATATATATATATATATATATATATATATATATATATATATATATATATATATCTATTAGACGCAGTTTCATGCACAAGGCAATCTTTAGGTGTAGAGTTAAAACAGCATTATATAATTGAATTTTGTTAAATATATGTGTATCGCAGTGATGAGGAAAGAAATCCATATTTTACGCAAGGTTTGATATATATATATATATATATATATATATATATATATATATATATATGTGTGTGTGTGTGTGATAGCGCGCGTTGCGTTTGTATGCATGTATGTATTTTTCTTAGTGTATGCGTGTGTGTATATTTTTGTGTGTGTTTGTACATGCGAATGTGCGTATATGTGTGTATGTGTTTTCTGACTGTACGTCTGCGTATGTGTGTGAGTTTATTCGTGTGTGTCTGAGTTTGTTAGTGTTTGTGTGTTTATATTTGTCTGTGTTTGCGCGTGTGTCTCTGCGTATCTCATTTGTAGTACAGTGTATTGTGACTGGTTGTTCCTATTTGCCTTAAAACCATTCCCCGAATCACAATATTACATTCTGATATCTATTTTTTTCGTTACTATTATTCGTGATCCCCTTTTGAAAGCATTTATTCCTACGGATTAGAATATATATAACACACACACACACACACACACACACACACACACACACACATACATATATATATATATATATATATATATATATATATATATATATACAATGATAATCATAAAAGAAAATAAAAAAGAAATTAAATGCCACAGTTTGATTTATTTCTTGTGATTGCACTGAAATGATTATTTTTTTTTTGGCTCGTGTGAATCTATATTGAAAATCCGAGCATAAAAACAGAAAACGAGAAATTTATATGCGACTAAAAACCATGAAGCAATTTCATAAATGGCCTATCAGGATGGGGAGCAAAGAGAAATCCTAAATGGACATTATATTGGTTGATATCAGCGCGGCAAGTAGAAAATAAACAACTCTGTGTGCATTTGTGTTTGTCCGTGTGTGTATTTGCGCATATGTGTGTATGTGTGTGTATGTGTGTGTGTATGTGCGTGTGTATGTATGTGTGTGTGTATCTGTGTATGTATGTGTATGTGTGTTTATGTATGTGTGTGTGTATGTATGCGAGTCTGTGTATGTATGTATGTGTGTGTATGTGTGTATGTATGTGTGTGTATGTGTGTGTGTATATATGTATGTGTGTGTATGTATGTATGCATGTATGCATGTGTGTGTGGGAGAGAGAGAGAGAGAGCAAGAGAGAAGAGACCATTTCAGGAAATGTGTCGCTGACACATTAATAATTATACCGGGTCTAATAGATATAACACCCAAATAATCGGAAGACTTTAGCTAGATGAAGGCACCATTGCCCCTAACATCTTACCACTATGTAGCAGATACGACGTTCAGTTGAAAAGTTCAAAGACTCACCAAGCTACTTTCCCGGAATGTGACAATCGTTCGTTGTCAACCAATGAGCTTTTCAGCCCACTCTCGTATTTCTGGCAGGCATTTTTTGCCACACCGTGTATAAACACGTTCTTTGTTTGGATTAAAAACTATTTGATTTTTATCCTGTCGCCTTTGTAGCATACTTTAAGAATTTGCTTTAAATCTGTCGGAAGTTGATTGCTAATGAGAGCCTTTCAGGAACACACACAAGGGTGGCTGGATAAGGCCAGGTCAAAAGTTAGATTTCACGGTACAGATAATTGTTGTCATCTCTATTAAATCGTTTTACGAAATGTCTTGAGTCATTTAGTTATGCGTTGCCGGATATCAACGATGCCATCAAATATTTGTCCTTTAAGAGCATTTTCCAATTTTGCAAATAGACCGAAAGCGCTTTCAGTTAAGGTCTGGCGATTAAAGTGTTTTTCTCATTTTCGTTATTGATTTTGTATCCAGGAACCCGTGAAACCATAACATCATATTTTCCATTGCCGAAACATACGTTTCACCATTTACCTCTTCATATTCATTTCAAATATCAGTCACATACTTAATTTTTGATCTGAGAGGACCAAGGCTCGCACTCTGGCAACATTCGCATCTGCGATTTGGGTTTGCGCCATTTTGAATATCTCTCTATTCCTTTAACAACATGTTCAACTCACAAACACCTGTTTTATTTGCAGCATGTTTACCGAAAAAATTATATATAACGTTTCACTTGAATTTTTACCAATGTTCACAAAAAATCCCCCAAAATCTTCATGTTATTCTGTTGCTTCATATACATTTCATTTCACAAATTTTCGCTAACATTAAAAAATGAACACGTATAATTTTCTCTACTACTCGGCAACGAATGATTCATCTTCTTTGCGTCACAAGAAAGCAAAGGTTAAAACATGACGGGGTTGGTTTAGGTATAAATGATTACTTGATTCACGACACTTCATTTCGTACCTATGATAGAATTTTTTCTATAATGACGTAAATAAGATATTAACAATAATTCCTAATAATGAAACAATTATAAAAATATATCGTGATAAAAGTTATGTGCCATTTGTTCTTACCAGAAATCTTACCAATTACGTCGCGGATTTAAATAAATCCCATTGTGGATTCTGTTTGGAATACTCGACATACTATCGTCACGACTACTGCGCCTTGGGACTAATATTGAATAAAACTCATAAATTGTTTATCGAATCGATATTCAGATAATTTAAACAGTTACTTGGTTATCTACTTTAGAGCATCATTTTCGTTACACTTACTGCCATGTAACGTAGACAATAGTCAGTGCATTATTTACACAAATATACCGTAAATAACCAACAGTGCATTTTATAGCTATTTGTCATATTATTTCCAATTGGTTTTGCATTTAAATATATAGCGAAGTAATGAGTTTAAAATCAGGATAAGTGCTGCATTATTGTGATTAGTTCCATGTATAAACGCTCTTAAATTTAGCCACAAAAGCGAAACCGAATATAAAGTAGCCCTTCGTACATTTAGAGGGAACATTAAGTAAAATTAAACTATATATAAAATTATATAATTGACTATATTTTTAATTCCACTGGCCATCTCATTATAATTAGAAAGCAGGATTTGAATATTTATCTTTTAATTCAAGTCTGAATCTAAAATAAGCCAGTTTAGTGCCATACGTCATACACGCTTGGGCGATCATGTATCAATCGATACATGACTGACAAGGCAGATTTTTTTCCGTAGTCGGTTGTTATTTCTTTCTGTGGTAGACCGGTTGCCAACCAAGGCTAAAGGAATCAGTCTTCAACCCCTAGTTGGGGGAAAAGAGATGGATTCATGCCTTTCCCAAGTTCATATGTGCGTAAGTGAATCTAACGAACTCGACTAAAATTCGAACTCGGCTCTCTGAGTTCTCATTGTATGCCGATATCCATTACACTAAGGCATATATATATATATATATATATATATATATATATATATATATATATATATATATATATATATATATATATATATATATATATATATATATATATATATATATATATATATATATATATATATATATATATATATATATATATATATATATATATATATATATATATATATATATATATATATATATATATATATATATATATATATATATATATATATATATATATATATATATATATATATATATATATATATATATATATATATATTACGCTCAATCAGTGTATACAGATTTGATCAAACATCGTTGCCGACTCTGCCGAAATAAAAATATAGAGTTGCTTTTGTTTTATTATTTCGATACGTATGTACGAAAGATAACTTTCGTAAAAGTCACATCCACTTAAAATTTTAAGCTTGAAATCAAGGGGACTGAGAAAAGAATACTCGTCGTAGGTTGATGAATGAGAAAGAAATGTCGGTACTGTTTCTTTGGATAAAACCTCTTGCATTACACAGTACTCAGTACGTGTCTTAATATTTGAATCTCTAAAGACAGGCGCATAAATTACAGAAGTAGAATTCAACAATCTGTTCGAATTGGCGTCACGCAAAACTCTTAAGTCAACGACTCCATGAGGAATAGATCATAAAAAGTATTTCGATCTCAAAGATCTTTGTCTTACCTGGACATCAAGCTTCTTATCGTGCCAATCGTTGACTGCTACTCCCTCTTTTGAATCCGTTAGCCGAGATTAAACTGGAATAGATAAGAGTCTTGGTTAAGAAGAGCTTTATCACGTTGTCCGTCTTATACACGAGGCTGGCGGAACAGAGAAAACAGAAAAGAGATTTGAAGTCATAAATAAATAAAAAAAATATTAAAGATTAAAATCTAATCAACTAAAATCTCGAGACACTATCTTCCAATTAACTTGCGTGTGACGTAAAGATTTTCATCAGATTTATAAATTGAGTTTTCTGTCTGCAAATGTGTTTGTGATTCTATTAATGTCTGTCATTTCCTTGAAGGAAAATTGAATATTATTGGTCAGCACCATGAAATCTATTGGCTAAATAACGGCTTTTGAAGAAGATGATTCGTCAAGTGAATATGATTTGAAGTCAGTTTAAAGAAACGTTTAAACAAGTTTTAGTTTTTTTTTTCAATTCACAAAGCAATAAAGCCAAAGGGACGCAAGAGGTTACTGAATGCTGTAGAATATGAGAAAAATATACAATTAAGCATAAGGGGAAATAAAAGAAGAAGAATTAAAAAAAGATAGAAGATAAAGATTGACATTGCATTTAAATTTTTGAAGATCAAAGGCAATAAAACCACAAGGACGCAAGACGTCACTGGTTTTAGAGAATATGAGAAAAATATACAATTAAGGATAGGGGATAATAAAAGAACAAGAATTAAAAAGACAGAAGATTACGATTGACATTGCATTTAAATTTAAAGATCAAAGTTGACTGGGGATCAAGAAGCCAGAGGAGAGTTCCACAAGCCAGAAGTGCAAAGCAGTAACTGTTAGCATAGAAGTTACGGTTACATCTATCCATATCAATTGTAAAATGATGAGACCTTGCCGCCAATCTAGTACTGCGTTGAAATTATTTATAGAAACGACAGAGGGAAGCTGCGTTACAGCGGTGGGAAGGGGACTGACGCTAACTCAAGAAAGTCTTGGTCTTTCGTCTTGTTACCTTTTCCCATTCTTTTCTTTCGGTTTTCCTTTCGTTGTTTCTGTAACTTTCTTACATACCCTCAACCTTTACTTCATCACAACGTGTTTTCTCTCCTTTTGTCACCTAAACTACTCAAATGTCATCATAGGTTTTTAGCGTTCCATTTTGAATTCACACATTTGTTAAAGGCACGAATCAACTTCTCCCTCAACAGAGTCTTATTCAAATATTGATTATAACTAATCCCATGTAAATGTAATACCATAACGTTAGATAGAGAAAATAGAGTGTCAGCCAGTACACCGATAACTTGCTCTTACATTATCGGGTTTCTTGTCCTGGAAATAACGGAAGAAACCTATTATGTCTTTTGTTAACTCCATTAAAAACAACTTATATGAAAAAAAAATAAGATCATTCATATTTTGACTGAAATTAAAATAGATTCAAAGAAATTCATAACAGTTTTTCTATTATTATTATTATTATTATTATTATTATTATTTTATCAGTTTTAATAAAACCTATATAACTTGTAATTTTTAAAATATGACGAGAAAGTCTTCTTGCGTCGTATTTGTGAATTTGGGGTCTGCCATCATCAAAATTAATTAAATGAGGCCTCCGTAATCAATCTTAATTAATCTTATATAAGTCCCACAACTCTCACAAAGTGCCTCTTTCGCCTTATATGCCAATTTGAGGCCTGCCATAAAAATAATTTTATAATCAACTCTTATTACCGGAGACTATAATTTTATCCCAAAAGATCACTAAAACCATTCCACAGGTTGACTCAAGTCTTATGAATGAAATTAAGTAGGCGGAACTGTTGGCAGACATCGGTGGTTGTGCCAGCACGAAGTCACAAATCATTGTGACCGAGTGTCTGAGTGTGCTAGCCTTATTTAGACTGTTGATCACGCTAAATAACGAGCTATTACACAGAAATTGTAACTAAGGTCCGCTTAGTGTTGTTGGGCATAAATCTGTTGTAGTATACCTAAGGACGATAATGGGTATGTCTCCATTCACATAAATGCAATAGTAAATACAGTATGTTGGTCTGCAGCCGGAGATGTGCTGGTCAAAATCTCTGCATCCGGGCAGAGAGGATCCCCAGACGAGGCTATGTCGAAGGGAAGAGTCTCGTCTCAGCAAACAGCTACCCGACCCGGTTTTATATGGGGTCAACGGCGAATTTTTGGCCGAGCCTACAGGCTCGGAACCCCACATTAAATTCGGCCTTCTGCCACATCTGACAGCGTGAGACGGTTGGTAGATATCCTGGAGTTGGAGATTCATTTGACTCACTTATAGCAGTTGATTACTGCCAATTGTGAATATTATATGTGTTGTTCGTCTCCTAAGTATTATCGTTTATTACCAACCTTCGTGTGATTAATCTATCTCAGTAACCTTCCCTAGGTTACAACAAAACCAAAGGTCGACTCAGTGGGTGTTGAAAAAACACAAATTGTGCCTGAGCAGGCGTCTGCAGTCGGGATTAGATAGCCATCCTAGTAAACTGGGATCCTCTGATTCGAGTGGCTGCGCCATTTACCTAGCCCGAATCCTTAATATTAAAACTTACTCGAATGACATTATTATGGAGCGATTGAACTGCTCACCAACAAACCGATCCTGGAGTAAAAATATACAAAACATAAGTTACCGATTATGATCTCCATTCTTATACGTGTTTACCTGCCAAAGATGCGTGATATGATGACAAAAGGATGTTGTGTAATCTTACAGGTAATATTATAATTACCTTAATGTCGGGTAACCCACTCTACTCAGACGCTCTCCGATGAGGATGTCACCACGTATCTAGATGTGAGTGTTGATATGACAGACATCAAGAAACTGCATACTTAATATCCGATCAAGGTGCTCGACCTATATTCCAGTTCCTTTCCAACGAGTTATGGTCAGGCCACTGTCAAGAAAATGTGCGGTGCTTTTAGTAGAACATCTCTGTTATGATTATTATATGGTTTGATATCCTCCCCGATACTTAGATGTTTCGACCGGCTGATGATGATCATATCTCAGCTCCTTTCCGCATCTTTGAGGCGCAACACTTCTCTCAACGGATGATTCGTTCCAAGTATTGGTGCCACTTGCGCACTTCTAAAGGTCGCAGGTATCAGCAAGATGTCTTGCCGTGCAGAAAGATTCCTGAAAATATTCCCGGTGGCTCCAAACACAAAAGGGACAACTTGACCTGCTCTTTGCTATATTTCTCCCATTTGCTCTGCCACAACTCCATAGAACTGCATTTTCGCCTGCTCTATCTTCCCGATGCTCTTATACGAAGGTACTGCAACATCTATGATCAGGATCAATTATTATTATTATTATGATTATTATTATTATTATTATTATTATTATTATTATTATTTGATTTCACTCTTAGACATTGCGACGGGCTGATGATGATCATATTTCAGCTCCTTCCCGCATCTTTGAGCCACAACACTTCTATCAACGCATGAGTTGTTCCAAGCAGTGGTTACACCCGCGCAATTCTAACGTCTTGCTTAGCAGAAAGATTCCTGGAAATAGTCCCGGGCTCCAGACATAAAAGGGACAACTTGACTTGCTGTTTGGTATATTTCTCTCATTTGCCCTGCCACCTCGGTTTTCTCACCTGCCCCGACTTCACGGTGTTCTTATACCAAAGAATTGCAATGTTTATCAGGGACTATTCATGGCTGCACATGTGAAATATTATTTATTTATTATTATTATTATTATTATTATTATTTAAAAATTCTTTTTTACTTTCATTTATTTTTATAATCGCATGTCAGCTCGTAACTAATAACCTCGGGTAAGCAACGGATATGATTTTTTCGTCATTTCCATTTAATTAAACAGCTGTTTACGAAGAAAAATAAAATAAACTTAAATGTTATGAATAATCAAGAGTAATCTTCCTTTGTTTTGTTACTCTCCCCTTTGAGAGAGCTATTTCTGTTTATTGGGACTATAAAAAGACACTATACGCAAACCTTTTATTCTCAGTTGAATAAAGCTTTCTTAAAGCCTACACCTGCGTACTTTTGTCCTTACAATGGACAAAACTGACGCAGGATTTGGGCTGTGCTTCCTAAAACTATTGGAGGCGGGGAATATTCTGGAGAGATTTTGCACCAGGGACTTAGTTAATTTAATCTTGAGTCATTATTATTATTATTATTATTATTATTATTATTATTATTATTATTACAATAAATAGAGTGAAATTAATTATCGTAACAAAATACTGACCCTAAACGTCGATCGATTTTGCTCAAATAGGCAACAAAACTCTCTCATCATTAATCAGTTGAATACTTGAGAAGAAAGAGACGTAAATAAAAAGCAATTACCGATAATATTAAATATGGTTTTTGGTTTCGTACATTTCGAGTGGGAGCTTACTTTTTATAATATTTATTCCCGTATTTTCTCTTGTCGGAAACATTTCACAGACAAGTAGGCTTAATTCACATTTGTATTTTCTTACTTCATATTCAGTTTTGCTGCTCGTTTACTTTTTATATATAACGTTTATACTTTAGCTAACGGGCGTTTTATAATGTTTGCCAATGTACTGAATACTGGTTTGCGCGCTTAAAACACACTAAAAAAGGTTTTCCTGAATATACTCAGGGAGAATGCGCATGCGTCTAATATACTTGTATCATCAAAAGCATTACATAGTAGATCCGAAAGTAATGCCTCTTTTTATTTCCTAAGAAGTTAGAACAGATACGAGGACTTCACCTAAAACAACAATATTTCCCCCACATCGTCACCGTCATTAGCAATAACCGCTACTAATAAAGACGGACATGTACGCCACACTTACAAAAAATGATTTTGTCTTACATCTCTGTGGCTACCACTGGAAACATATTAACCACTATGTTCCTATCCCCTATGCGGTCTCCATAATCACTCAACGAGCGTTGATACATACCAATAAAAAACATTTAAAAGAAATCAATAACATACATCTACTTCGTACCGACTTTCATGTCAGACTCACTTTTGCCACATTACCTCTCAGATGCTAACTCTACCAAGACAGAACAAATTATGGGCTATTGGTAAAAAGACTGAGTGTCTACAGCCATGAATCTACTATTGGCAAAGTATGTCATAATAAAATAGCAGTCATGTCTCGAAGCGACTCTCTAGTCTTTTAAAATAATATTTTTCAGATGTTAAATTTGTTCTTAAAGTTCTCAGCTGTCATGGTTTACATTTTCTTATTATAACTTGGAATTATTGATAATCCTTATTCTTTTCAGCTCTTCTTCGGAAATCTAAAACTTGTCTTCTTTTCTCTATTCTGAATAGACATTCCGGAGATTATGTCCATCTTTCTATACATTTCTGAGACTGGAATTCTAAAAGAAAACACAAACATCGCTTTCAAAACAAAAATTCTTAAAAATACGCTTTTCTACGTATTTAAAGTAAAACAAACATCATTTAGAAAAGATTTATTTCTTTTAATACCCTGACTGATTTTGGTGTCCCAGCCAAAACTGAATCACTCTAGGAAACTTAAATTTTACAAGAATTCCAGCAGGATTTAAAGATTGTGGAAGCAATTAACGATCTTTTTCCTTCCGTATTATCGTTTTCTGCGACATATTCTGGTTGGGGATTATCTTTTTAGATCGTAAATTTGAAGAAGTATCAGATATATTTGATTTACAAATTTACATGGAAAGAGTCGGTCTTTTGTATAATGAAAAGATAGCAGGTTTGGTATGTGATATACATCCTTTTATATAGCGGTGAATGCTTGAGTAGATCTCCACGGATATGGAGAAAACTGGAGGCAACAGAAATGTGGTTCTTCTGAGGGATACTGAAAATTCAATAGTAAACAAGAAGGAAGTCTTAAAGAAAATAGCAACAGAAAAAAAAACACACAAAAAATTATATTCGAGAAAATAAAACTGCAGTTTTTAGACTTACATTGAGAAAGGAGAGGTTGGAAACGTAACCCTCACATATAGTGGGGAAGAGAGATAACAGTCAGGCAGTGAGACACTTACCTAACGAGGGCGGAAGCATTAGCAAGGGAAGGAAACACGGAAAAGGCAGAGAATGTAGGAAAATTTGTGTAAAGCCATGATTGTCTATGTCAAGAAGGGACTCAGCACCCAGAAGAAGAATATGATGAAGAAGATGTTGGTGATGAAGAAGGAGAAGAAGAAGAAGAAGAAGAAAAAGATGATGATGAAGATGATGTTTTTAATGAAGAAGGAGAAAAAGATGATGATGATAAAGATGTTGATAATGAAGAAGAAGAAGAAAAAGGATATGATGAAGAAGATGTTGATAAAGAATAAGAAGAAAAGGATGATGATAAAGAAGATATTGATAACGAAGAAGAAAAAGATGATGATGAAGAAGAAGAAAATATGATGAAAAAGAAGAAGATAATGAAGAAGAAGAAAATATGATGATGATGATGAAGACAAAGAAGAAGAAGAAGAATGATAAAAAGGTCAGTCGAATAGCGGTTCTTTGATTATAATTAAATTGTCTGAAGATTTTCAATATAGTTTTTCTTCATCAGTCAAGTTACAAATGTCTGACAAAAATCAATGTCGGTTCTTTTTTTAATAACCAATTTAATAGTGGGAGAATATAAAAATACTAAAAAAAAATACCAAAATCTCGGGATTCCAAATCTAAGTTTCAGCCTAGTCTCACCAAAATCTCAAACGTGCATGCGAGGGTCAGTTACAATGTAATCTTAATTTATCTTTAATTACAGCATTTTGTTTGGCAAAGAAACAATGAATGCCAAAATGAATAAAAACAAAACCGGATTCTAGTCAGTCGTGGTAAGAATGCCGATCAAAGATAGGTCCTTCTTTAATAATAAATTTAACAGTAGAATAAAAGACATACCAAAATAAATAAATAATATCTCAAGATTCCAATCAGTTGTACTTCGAGAGTCAGGCGTGTTCTTCTTCAGTAAGAATATTTAATAGTAAGACAATATACTGCATACCAAATGAATACAAAGTCACAGGATTCGAAATATAATTTTCAACATAGGCTAATTCTTTTTCAAACGAGGCACAACGGTGGGAAAAATCAATTAATCACAGATTTAACTGTAGAATAGATATCAGACCAAAATGTATACACTTTTTTCAGGATTCAAAATTTAGCTCTCAGCATAGTCTCAATGTTGTTATTCCACCTTTGAATTAGGACATCAATACCTAATTCGAAGCTCCGTGCTTGTTTTTCTTAGACATATGCGAGTTGCATTTTTATCAGCAAAATGACTCTACTGCTTAGGAGGGACCCTACCTACATTGTGCAACTGTCGAAGATGTCGACCGATAACTACAATCTGCAGCTTCATTCTGTCAGGATTCTTGAAAACAGCTTTGTGATAAACTTTGCATAAACCAAGAATCTACACTAAACTACAGGTATGAGAATAATCTATCGGAAGGCTTTCACAGAGCAATTATAATGCCAGTCTGTCTGGTCATATCCGCAGTCACAGCAGCAGCTTACCTGCCACTACTGAGCCTCTCACTAAGGCCAGTTTTATCTCCCCCCCAGATTGCTATTAACTATTACTGTGCTTTCATTATATGCAGTCTAGTGAGGATGATTGAAGTAATGTTTGTATTAAGTGAATATCTTTTAATACACACCAATATATATCAGTAATAATAATAATATCGGGGAGTTATATTCTTTAGATAATTACATAAAACCTGCTTTGGCGTAAAGGTATTAAAAAGGAATGTACTTTTGATAAACAACAAAATAATAATCATGATGGAGGCTGCGGCACATTCAGATAAGAACACCGTGATGGTGCAGTTGACGAAATTACTAAGTTACAAAAACCTGACAGGCCAAGTAAGAGAAATCTGGCAAGTAGCAACTGACGTTGTTCCTTTTGTGGCTGGCAAACTCGGGACTATTTTTAGCAATCCTTCTGCTTCTCAAGACGCCATGAGATCGTTGGGGGTGAGCAGGTGACAGAGCTATTCGAAGTAGATCATACGCTGAGGAAAGTAATGTGTCTCTAAGCCGGGGGTAGGAGATGGTGTATGACTTCATGTTGTGTAAGAATTGAAGTTTTCAGCGACAGTAGGAAGTGTATAACCATAGACCAGAGAACATTCTTGAGTCAGAAACATGGAAAATGTTATGTATTTTTTTTCATGCAAACAGATACGAAACTAGAGCACAAAAAAACCCGGACAAATTGCCTGAAAGATAAAATAGGAAATCAAAGGTTATTCACTGATCCACCGTGTCCTTTTGATACAAGAATAAAGCAAAAGAAAGACGGGAAAATAAATCAACAATCACCCATTGAAGTTTGACCTGACAAGGCTTTAGAAGGTTACAATCATAGAATTGCCATTGGTGCAGTTGTTACGCTGACTGACAGAATAGAGACATGGATAAAGAAAATTAACAGTGATTGTCCAGTGTAAATGTTACATAAAAGATGACTGTCAAGAACAGGCAAGAATAATCCGAAAAGTGAAGAACACTTGAAATCAGAGGAAAGTTGCATGCTGCTAAAGGCTGCTGGTTGTGGCACCTTATGTATTCATTAACCTATATTACGATCTTAATTTGAGAATATACTGAAATAATAAAATTGATCTAGTTAGGTTAGGTTAGTTAATTTCACGATGTATCAATCTCTGATGAACGATGTAATGTCGAATGTACATATAACACACGCATCTCAGTGATAGAATTGACAAATTGACAAAGGTCTGGTTTAAACTGTGACCATAAATGTAGACATAGGTCTGGTTTGAGGCCAGAATGGTAAACAGAGGTCTGGTTTAATCTATGGCCAGAAAGGTAGACTGAGGACTGGTTTAATCTGTGTCCGGAAAGGTAGACAGAGGTTTGACTTAATCTGTAGCCAGAAAAATAGACAGAGGTCTGGTTTAATCTGTGGCATGGAAAGTACAGAGAGGTCTGGTTTAATTTGAGGCAAAAAAGGTAGTCAGATGTCTGGCTTAATCTGTAGCTAGAAAGGTAGACATATGTGTGGTTTAATCTGTGGCCAAAAAGGTAGACAGAAGTCTGGTTCATATTATGGACAAAACGGTAGACACAAGTCCAGGTTTTACGCGATTCTTAAGGTAAATATCGGTTGAATTAATGTCCCATTTTTACAGAAGCTGATCCTCTTTTGGTGGTCTTAATCCTCTGCGGGATATTCAATTAGCGTATTCCAAATTCTGTAGACAATAATTATTTCATCTCAAAGAATCTCATAAAGCCGCGAATGAGATTGAAGGAAACTGGAAAAATATCAAGGACAGACGACAATAAAAAAACAGGATTCAGAGAGACACTAAATAAAGATTTACATTCCAATTAAATTTATGGTGATCGTAGTTGACAGGTAAGCAGAAAGACGGAAGAGAGTTCCACATGGGAGACAAAGTAGAATTGAAATTATTAGCATCGAACTTACAGTTGCATCTTGGAATTCAAAAGTAAAATGTTAAAATCTAATTGCAGTCCTACAGACCTAGACTCTTAGGAGATTATGATCCTTAACGACTGTCTTAAGTCTCTTAAATTTCACATGAATACCTCAGTACAATAAAAACCTTTTTAAATTTTAACCCTAGAATGAAGGTCAAGAAACTCGGTTTGCACATTATATCGTTAGTATAATAACTCCAATTTCCACGCTGTGCTACAAACATATGGCCTTGTGTCAGACTGGGGTAAATTTAGTAATTAACAAGAAAGAATGTAAAATTTAGATAAATCTTGTAATTAAACAAAACGAATAACTAAAATGTATACTAAGCAATAAATAACTAAATACAGGAAAGTTTCCCCATTTTTTTCTAGATTTGGTAAACTTTGCACACAAAAATATCAATTGTCTTTTGTGAAGCTGTCTTCAAGATATTGATAAAGTTAATTTTACAACTGTCAAAAATTTGCTAACATTTTATGGAAGTACAATAAAATTGTATAGGTGTTCTCAGCCTTAAGTTATAAAAGAAACATTATTGGTGGCATTTTTATTATTAGGCCTTTTCCAACTGTCTTCTGTGAACAGAGTTAAGTTGTTTGTTTTTTTATTCTTAAAGAAGCGTATAACTTCTTTTCATGTTTTTTTTTTGTCTGATAGCAACCCATTAATTTCAGTTGCCCACAAGGTAATTTCAAAGAAATAATCGACAACGCTTTTATTTTCCACTTTAAATTTATACAATAAAATATATACGTTTCTCTTTTCTCTGCTGATGTCTTTCACGAAACTTTATAACTCCATCCTGAATAATTTTCATCTGTCTTAAGAAGTAATTCGACAGCCTTTTTGATCGAAATCAATTGTAATCCAGAATGCAGAATATTTGATGAACATGGATGTTAAATGAAACATCCTCATTTAAACACTCATTGCTCGTAATTCCAAAGAAACATGGCGGCTACCGTTAACCTAATTGATTATTAGACGCTCTCTTTTAGCGAAACACCGATATTTTCACTACTTCCAGTTAACTAAGTGTCACATTTACTTATTTGTATCAATCGGTTGTGATGCGTTGCCATCTCTGTCTTATTGTGTTCTATTTGCAATTCGGCCTCACAACATAATAAACGACGGGCAATTTTGGTTTAGATTTCTTTTCCCGCGCTTTATTTAATTTCCTAACAATTCTAGGTATTTACCACGGTCTCCCCACCGAAACGGAAAGTGACACAAGATCAGATTTACTGTGGGGAATCCCGAGCGCGTACCTCCGGGCCGAAGACAAAAAATATCCAGCCCTCGCAACCGTCGGTTGCGTTAGGCTCAGTAGTGACTAAGGATCCCCCTTTCTCAAGTGCAATGTGTTGATGCAGCCTCAGGCGGTTTTTATTCTGGACCTGGCATCTCGCAGTATTTATTTTATTCAGCTGCGGCAAATAAATCGAGATCTGCCTAAAGAGAGAGACGCAACTGAAAGATGATAAACCCTAACCGTCATGAGTCAGGTAAGTATTTTCCTAACATCTGTAGTAGCATTATTTCTTGAAAGAAGCGAGAGGAAAAGGGAAATAGTTCGAATGGATGTCAACAGGTTGTCCCACTATCCATCGCCACGTGCTAGACTCTCCCGATAAGGAATAATATCGTCTTCACTCTACCATTCTAGCAACTATACTTACTGTCCACGCGTGTATTTTGGTCTTATTATTAAGATTTAAACAAAGACAATTAGTTACGGTCAGGGTTCAAGCCACTCCAATATAGTCCAGGTCGTTTCTGGTCTGACCAGTATGCTTGGTCATTGTCATTTTCTTCTAGCATATGCATTCTGTAATAAATGGTTTTCTGTAATTCACAGCATCAAATTTATTCTGAGACAAGCAAAAAATAATACTTTTATTTATTTTTTTTTTACTAATTATTCAGTTGTCCTGGTTATGACGATAAACTACATCAGGCAGCAATGCCTCTAATCGGAAGACTGGAGCTTTTGAGGTATGTGGAATCACTTCTTAATTCCTGTTCTTGCCAGGGTCACTCTTACTTGGTGTGGTAGCATCTGTTAGGATCCCAGCTATGTGCAAACAGTTAACCCCCAAACTGCGGTCAAACACTATGATAGTATAAAGTTACATTTTTATGGTGAAAATACCAGCAATGAATTTTCATACTAATAAAATTATCAGCAATACATTTTTGTAAATATATATATATATATATATATATATATATATATATATATATATATATACACACACACACACACACACACACATATATATATATATATATATATATATATATATATATATATATATATATATATATATATATATATATATATATATATCAGCAATACATTTTTGAAAAACAAATCACCAGCAATACATTTTTCTAAAGAAAATTACTAATGCTCCCAAGAAAATTACATTTCGGAATTAAATGATCCATAAGGAGTTGATATGCCGCGAAACAAACTAAGTATTGACGCCATAAGAGAGACACTCAATGTAGAGCGTTACTGAATGAGCTGGTTGAATGTAGATAATGAGTAGGTATTATTTTAGGGATTCTCAGAATTTTTCTGAATCTTTTCTTCCTTATAATAATGCTCTGTCTATCCAAGAAATCGGTGTATATTTCAATCCTGGTTCGCAATCTTTCTTAAGGAATTTGCCAATTTCTGACCATCAATTATTACTTAGGATAGCAATGTACTTCTTCGTCGAGCAGGGGTCGGGGGATATTCAACCCATTCGTTTCCTTGTCACATTCACTATTCCTCCTAGTGGCTTTCAAAATTCGTAATCAAGAACCCCCCCCCACACACACAGACCCAGGCACAGGCACACACGTGAACGCACACAGAGATTTTCTAAACTTTACTTGTAATAATAATAATAATAATAATAATAATAATAATAATAATAATAATAATGATAATAATAATAATAATAACGACTCAAGAACAATTTACCAAAATCCCTGGTGCTAAATCTCTGCAGAAAAGTTCTTCCAAAATAGTTTTAACGAGCACAGTGCACATCCGACGTTGAGTTTTGTTCATTTAAGTTTGGTTTTCTTTTATTTTTCTTTCTTAACATCTGTCTTTTGTTTAATGAAGTGGAAATAACGAAAATAAAAATCATATCCTTCGCCTACCCGAGGTTATTAGTCATGACCCGACGTGGGATTATAAAACAATGTACTTCTTCATCGATCAGGGATATTCGACGCATTCGTTTACTTGTCACATTCGCTATTCGTTTCCTTGTGTCTAACAGAATTCATAATCGAGACACACGCACACGCATACACTCACCCCCTGCCACTCACACGCACGCACACATGTACACGCACACATATAGAGATATTCTAAGCGTAGCTATGATTTGGTACAAGGCCGAAAGTAAGGAGCATCCGGAGAGGATCGAACTCACTAATCAGCCGTATTTTCGAATTGCTACACAACCAAATGACGAAAGGACATATTTACTTCTGTTTTTCATTTGAATATTATCAACCTGTCATTATTAAGATCTGTCAATATGGTAGACAATAGTTTGTTAGCTACTTAATGGCGACAGGAGGACTTAAATGAATTCAAATGTATCTAACCAGTATCCTCTTCAGTAAACCGGTAAACCAGGTACCCGAATATAACAAGAAGACATACTTAAACATTATTTTATACTCTTACAAAGTATTTTACTGACATTTTAAAAATGCTTCTCCTGTTATGAAGCATTTTATTTAATGCCATTTGCTTTTTTGGTATAATAACAGCTTCGAGTATGTAGCGTCTCTGCTTGAAGTGAGTGCTCTATAGTAGTATAAATAGTATACTAGTAGTTTGTATTATCTACTAATATTTATCTTAACTTTTGTATTTTGGTTGTTTGTCATATGTTGATTGATATGTAAAGATTTTTGCAATAAGCTTCGACACTTGAAAAGTCAGCCTCTCATTAAGGGTGGTGTATATGTATTGGGTATATAATATCACAAAGGGCTCGTGAATTCATAAAATTACATTGCATTTGATCTGGGGAATTTTGAAGTTCTGAATTATTGGTTTAAAACGTTGATCTATGGAGGTCAATAACGAAACTTTATAATAGCCAACTGAGGCAATAAAATAATTCGTAAGTTCAAGGACACGTGGCACAGTGTATAAAGGCGTTAGTTCGATCCAGTGACAGGACCCAAAGAGTGTGAGTTCAATACCTGGTTAAGGCAGTGGAGAACTTTCAGATGGGAATTAACAGGAGATAACTGACATCCATTAGACATGACACGTGGAACTAGAACAGTATACCCCAGTAAGCGAAATAAAGGGTTCAGTTCGACATTCCAACCACCTGAAGAAGGCCGGAGCGTGCAACGGCCGAAACGTTGTCATAGACATGGCGACAAAGATGAGGACAATGCTAAATATTATCCTCTTGCTGATAGATTTTTTTTACTCCTGTGGCAGTGGAGACTTCAGGGGTTATTGGCCCTCGTTCGATGGCGTTCCTTCGGAGGATTGGCGCGATTGCGTCTCGATTAAGGAACGAGCCTCGCGAAACGGAGTGGCTCTTGCAGCGTGTCTCACTGGCGATGGTTCGAGGTAATGCTTTCTCCATCATAGCGGCTGGCTGAGGATAGAAAAAATTGTTTTTCTTACGTTGTTCTGGAATTGTCATCATTGGTCGACTGAACTTGCTTTGTTTAAAAAACAATAGTCCGAATAATGTAAATAGTGTAAATAATCAATCTGATGTAAATAGGAGTAGATACGCTCGCCTCAAAAGGAGTAGACAGATGCGCCAAATAAGAGTATTTACGTCCTCCCTCGCCCGGTTCAAACTCCCCCTTGGTATATTGAAGAAGAGTAGAATTGTTTCCTGTTTAGGATTGGGTTTCAGCTTGCTACTAAAATCTATACTATAATTCTAACGTCTTCGTCTGAAGAATGGAATTTTATTTAATAATAACCTGTTCTTCTCTAAGCAATGGCAGAAGATAGGTCTCCCTATCATTCGGTTCACACCCCGTCTTCGGTCTTTTGAACAGGAGGAGGGGTTTATTGCCTGTTTAGCATTCAGTTTTCTCTTCTTTGTAAAGTGTTCTCATATTCTTTCGCTCCCAGTAGCTCTCTGTGTCTTAGTGACATTATCGCCTTGCTTATAGGTAAAATGATTAAAATATGCATAGGAGTGTATGTAACGGAGAATTCTATTTTTAACTGCTTTTATCATCCTGTTTATAGCTAGGGCGCATATGGTTACCATAGCATATAGTAATGGAGTATGTACTTTGGTATATCAGAATGATTGCTACCGTATAACGAATATACATACATGTATATAAAATAATAATAATAATAATAATAATAATAATAATAATAATAATAATAATAATAATTCAAAATGGAGTTTCAAATGGGCGCAGAAATGCAAATACATCACTGTACACCGGCTGAAGCTGCAAAATACTTAAAAAAGAATGCAAAGACAAATGCGACCGACCAGATAAAGAAACAATGGCATGATAAACCGCTCCACGGCCAATACTCTGCCCGTACCAAACAAGCTGACGTAGACAAAAACCGCACCCATCAGTGGCTACGTAGTGCAGAGTTGAAAGCTGAAACAGAAGGTTTTATCCTTGCTGCACAGGACCAATGCTTGTTAACTAGGAATTATCAAGCACATATACTAAAATACTGTGTTAGCCCAAAATGCAGATTCTGTGATAAATATCCAGAAACCATTGATCATCTTGTATCAGGTTGCACGATATTGGCACCCACTGAATATAAAACCCGGCATGACAGAGTGGGCCAATATCTGCACTGGAAAATTTGCAACTCCTACAGGAAGGAAACTGAAAGAAACTGGTACGAACACCACCCAGACCCGGTTACGGAGATAGGAGCTGTTACAATTCTATGGGACTACACAATACACACTGACAGAACAATCAAAGCCAACCGCCCAGACATTGTTATTAAAGACCACAAACAAAATAAGTGCCTCCTTATTGATATTGACTGCAATGTATCTTTGAAGATATTCGAAAAACTGTCAAAATACAAGGATCTTGAAATAGAAATCTCAAAAATGTGGCACATGGGAACATCAACAATCTCTGTTGAAATTGGAGCCCTAGGATTGGTTGGAAAATATTCCAGTAGGCTGATAGAAGGGATCCCTGGAAGTCCATGCCTCAAAGAGATAGAAAAAATTGTTCTGACAAGTACAGCCCACACATTATGAAGGGCTTTATCTATGTAATTATTTTTTTTTGTTTGCAGTGGAAAGTGTCATGATGCCATTTCTAACCTTAGGTCAGTGGGCGGGGCCCAGAAAGAAATGTGTAAACGCCAGATATCAAAGAAAAAAAAAATAATAATAAGAATATGTTGGAATAAAACCAAAGCTGACAACAATAAATAAGGAATCCATATGGAAATTGCAGTTTGATCGTTTTGAGACTCTTGAAATTGGTTCCAACAGCGTCGAGAACATTGGAATTAATCAAAAACAGTTACATAAACATACAGGAAACAGAATCCTTGAAAACAAATGTAGGAACATTCGAAAGTACTCGGTAAAAATAATATGAGATAAAAATGAAGATGAACTTTGGCAATGCCGATTACATAAAACTAATTCCGAAATGTGAAGAAATTAATAAAAAATTCGATTGTACTTGGCGGTATTATTCAGCCAAATATGATTGGAACATACATACATATATATATATGTTTGTGTGAGTGTGTGTGTGTATGTGTCTTTCTGTTTCTGTGTCCTTGCGTTGCTCTCACATCTAGTCAGACCCCCCACCGCAAGAATGATATGAATACAAATTCCCTCCCAGTTATAGATTAATAGTAGGGGAGACTGGAATCACTAGCCTTTGAGAGAAGGAGAACTCTGAATTAAAAAAGAAAACAATTGGGAGGGGAATTAGTAGGACATTTCCATAAAAAACTTACATGCTACGGAAGCTACGGCAGTAACACCTAACGTAGTGAGGCTGTCTCCCTATAACCTACAAATAAGGTTTTAAGTTTAACATGCCTGTAAGTGGGTAGGTTTATATTTTATGTGTACTTTTAAATTTTATATTATTGGGATTTTAGATGCATTAGTATCCTTTAGTATTGTCACATGACGACTAATTCTTGTACTAAGTAATCGAGTAATAGCTATTTCATGTTTGGATCATCAGCGACTAAATCGATCTACACAGTAAGATTTTCTGGTGAGTACAAGGTATCGGATAGATTCCAAGTTTGCATTTATTTTTATTCACTCTCCTGCAGTATTAAGTACTCTTTGTATTTTATCAAATGCATGAATTAAACCACAATACATAGTATGCTGCCTTTCTGCTTAAAGTATTATATATATATATATATATATATATATATATATATATATATATATATATATATATATATATATATATATATATATTATTTACATTATTCGGACTATTGTCCTCATCTTTGTCGCCATATTTATTACAACGTTTCGGCCGTTGTACGTTCCAGCCTTCTTCAAGTTGTTGGAATGTCGAACTGAACCCTATATTTCGCTCTCTCGTGTTCTAGTTTCACGTGCCACGTTTAATGGATGCTCGTTATCAGTTATCTCCTGTTAAGACTCTCAAACACACATGCATGGCCTTGTTGCTTAGGTCAAGGACATTCTCCCACTCGCTAGAGAGTTGTCTTTCGAAACGCCACACTATTCGTACATGTGTCTCCGGCTATCTGTAAGCTATCACTTCTTCCTTTATCTCTCTCCATCCTCTCAAGACTGTGGAATAATCGATAGCATTTCTGACAGCATAGACAAGGCTCTCTCTCCCTCCATCCGTTTGCTCACATATTAGTGTTTGGCGATTTTAACGGCCATCATACTAAGTGGCTTAAGAATGATACTATTGATTCTGCAGGCATTCAAACACTTAAATTTTCAGTTTCTCAATCCCTCACGCAGATAGTTGACTTCCCCACGCATTTTGCCTACAACCGGGAGGGCAAGGCCTCTCTTCTCGATCTATTTTTTACCTCCATCCCCGAGTCTTGTAGCGCCACGCAGCTCTGCCCACTTGGTAACTCCGATCATGCTGTAGTGTCTGTCAACATCTCATTCCACTCCACCCGTTGCAAAGAACCTCTTACCACTAGAACCTCGTTCTGCTATCAACGAGCTGATTGGGACTCGTTCCGTGATTTCCTCCGTGATGTCCCCTGGGATGTCTTTACGCTCCTCGTTCAAGAACGTGCTTCTGAGTTCTCCTCCTGGGTTAAAGCTGGAATCGACGCTTTCATCCCTTCAAAGAGAGTACTGAACAATAGCAAAGCCTCTATACCTCCTTTGTTCAAACAGTTTGAGGTCCTGACCTCCTCTGCCGACAAAGCTGAATGCTTTGCTTGGACATTTTCATTCAATTCAACGCTCGACTCTTCTGTTGTACCCATATCCGAGTTCACTCTTAGAACTGAGACCCTATTGAGCGGGTTGCACATAACCCCGTCATCGGTATTGGGCATTATCTCTAATTTAGACCCCCAGAAGGTTAGTGGTGGAGATGGGGTACCAGCAATTGTCTCGAAGAAATGTGCGCCTGAACTGGTGCCCGCCCTCTCCAAATTATATAACTACTGCCTCAAGGAATCTTTTTCCAGACTGCTGGAAGACCTCATCGATTGTTCCTGTCTTTAAGAACTCTGACAACCCCTCTTACCCTTCTAACTACCGTCCTATCAGTCTCCTACCCATCTTCGGCAAAGTCTTCGAAGCTTAATTCAACGCCGATATGGTTAACCACCTTACATCCCATGATCTTCTCTCAGACAAGAAATATGGTTTCCGCTTTGCCCGATCTACAGCTGATGTGCTTACGGCCATCACTGAAATTGTCTACCAAAATTGTCTTCGGCGGAGCCTCGTCCGAGTTCCTCTCTGCCCAAAGGCAGAGAGTTCCCCTCTGCCTCAGAGGCAGAGAGTTCGACCGGCTAGCTGAGACGTCCAGAAAGGACTGTCGCTGCTTACGATGTTTATTAACACGCCCACGTGTGTCAAATGTGGCACAAGGCCGGTTTAATGTGGGCTTCCGAGCCCGTAGGCTCGGGCAAAAATTGCCCGTAGAACCCGTATAAACGGGATCAGGGTGGTCAACCTCCCCGAACGAGGCTCTGCTCTTCGGCGGAACCTCGTCCGGGTTCCTCTCTGCCCAGAGGCAGAGAGTTCGACCGAATAGCTGAGACGTCCAAAAAGGACTGTCGCTGCTTACACACCGCGTAGGTATTACTGGCACTATATATAGTGAGAACCGGTGTAATTCCCTGTTAGGAAGGCCGGTGTAACAGACACTATGGACGGAATGTGAGAAACGAAGAAGTTTTTTAAGAAATCATTATCTCCGTGAGCTTATTATTTTATGCATTGATCGGTCATGTTCATTTTCTTATCGATATTGATTTGATTTCTTTACAGCTTTTGGAACAAACACTAAAATTATCGGACCGTTATTGTCGGTTCGATCGGGAAAGTAACCAAAACAGGGAATTGATTTATCCTTAAAATTTAATAGTATTGCACAAACAAACATTTCTTTAAGATGACTCGTTTTCTTGTATTACGGTAAAAAACAAACAGTCCCACCCAGAAGAAACAAATAGAATAATTATATTATATTTTTTACATTAACTTAATCAAGGATTGAACTCACTTCCTCGATGAAAGCAAATAAATTTTACCGGGGCTAACCACACTATCTCCTAAAAACAACACCTCGGCTATCGAATTTACCCAAGAAACTCAATAACAGACGAAGCTTCTGTCTTATAAACAACCAAATCTGATAGTTTTTAGCATTTAATTAGATGAGAGCGAGACAAATTGGGTAATTAGATTGTAAATGTGATTCAGCCCTCTCGTTTTACTGGCTTCACAGAATAATTTGCCGCCATATTAATCTTATATAACCTTCTTTTTATTATTTAATCCGTGATATCAAAATTAGGATTTATTAAAAATTCTTTCACTCTTTCTGACTGAATGTCTCCGATTAGGAATAATCATCATATACATAATTTATATTCGAACTATAGTCCTCATTTGTGATGTTGTTATCACAATGTTTCGGCAGTTTATTCCCCGGCCTTCGTTAGGTGTATATTGATGTGGTTAACCTAGAGGGAATTCTGAACTGAAACCTTTATTTAATCTACGGAAGTAGGCTTTTCTCTCACCCTTGATATGAGCAATGGAACAAGAACAGTTATATCTCGTAGATTACGCAAATAGTACAGTTCAGATTTCCCTGTTGGTTACCCAGTTTTATATATGTAGTATTGTAGTTCATACCAGCCACCATATTCAGTCTCATGGTACAGCCTATTTCAGTCAAACGCTTGAGGCTTAAGAAAATAAGTTTTGGCCAAATAATTACCCACAAAATAAAGCCACGAGACGATTGTAGCAGTAGGCATTTTTTTATTCAGTTGTAAACTTCCGTTGTGGACGAGGGAGGCAAAGTTAAGGCAAGTTGAGGGCGGTGTAACAGTCTACCGGTAGTTTTCCATTTCGCATCGCGGTGAGCGCTCACTTGTCTTTCTCTGTGCCTGTCATAAATGCGCTCATAAATGGCGTATGTTTTATAATACTTTCAAATCAAGCAAGGTAATAAAGCCTCTAAGACACAACGGGGGTTCAGAGAAAAAGAAAAAAAACATTATTACGGCGAGAGAACAGTAAAAGCATTAGATATCGCTTGGCATTGTATTTACATTTCTGAAGATCAAATTGGATTGCAAAATTAATAATTTGGAAGTGAGTTCCACCAGTGTAAAGTGCGAGAGAAGAAACTGCTAGCATAGAACTTACGGTTGCATCTAGCGAATTCAGCAGTAAAATGAAGAGACCTTGCCGCCAATCTAGTACATTTAAATTCATAGAGTCTTGGTATCTAAGAGGAAAATAATATTTATTTTGTAAAATACAAAAATGTAGCACAAGGCCAAAATTGCAAATGGGGAGATTTGGTCTTCATTCTATCTTGTCTTAATCATCCACGATTACCGACCCAAATATACCATAGTATTCCTGCCACCAAAACAACACATTATTACTTACCATTCTTACTACAGCCACCATAATACCTCAAAATTTCTATGTAGTTCTAACTAGTTCGCATAGGTACAATTTGTCGGGGGGAGGGTAGTAAATTGCCAAAGAGGAAAGCTCATCAAAACAATTACCATGAAGTATTTATAGAAAAGGTATTAGGAAAATCATTGAAGTCGAGATATCAGGTCATGATCGATAAAACTACGGATTCTTCTTTGAATTTTAATTTCGAAATCATTGTTTCGTAATAGTGACAATATCTTGTTTGTCGATACAAC
>OZ038486.1:93418918-93446418 GCA_964036315.1 Acanthosepion esculentum | reverse complement strand
TGCATTTTTAAAGACTGATCAAAGTGTTTTCTTTCATATAATTACATTCTTGACACATATTTTTCGCAAGTATATTAAAACTTATTTTGCAGATTGAATCTTACTTTCAGGGGAAAAAAAAGAAAATTTAATAAGTTACTTTCCAGTCTTTCTTATTTTTTCAAAGGAATTTAGTTTTTCCAACATTTAGCTACTATGAAGCCGACTTCTTTTTCCAGCTATAATACGAGTTTCATTTGCATAATTTACAAATTTATTCCTTAATTCTCTCATCGATTTTTTATTCCACATGATGGAGGCCTAACAATACGTAAGCGACGTATTTGGGATTTCAAAACCTAGCTGGTATTTAAGATGTTACAGATAGATCCAAAGAAGTATCTGCAATATTCCTGGCCCTAATCCAACTTCCCGGATTCAGTCACACATTCCCACGGCCATAATGTGGCTTTCATGTGTCTTTTCTATAAACTGTGCAACTTTCTTCAGGCTTCTTGCTTTCCAGCCAACGCTGATCTTCCAAAATTTAAATACAATACCGATCTTTACTTTCTGTCATTTTTATTGTTCTCGCACCTAAATAATTTTTATCGAATGATTAAAAAAGAAAGTGTATCAAAAATAATTAAACCGTAAACATGGCTGAAATGACAAACAACGGATCGGATGATTTTGCAATAAACCATCGGTAAAAGTTCTGCCGTTGTGAGTGATCAGGAAGTGGATGCCCTCCACACGTTGGAAATGATTCGGATACAGAACCTGCTCTTGAAGTACATCGATGCGGTACTATGAAACGTGTGACATCCTAGGGCCACTTGACGCGTGCTCATATCTGGATCGTTTCCAACAGCCAGTGAAATGTGTTTTATGGTCATGCGTACGAGTGGATCTCGATGTTTCTCGATCCATAGTTTGTGGTGCCACGGATCCTGTCTCCGCAACGGGACGATAAACATCGGCAACGGGTGGATGATTCGGCTGCTTTCGGTCTGAAAGCGCAATCTGAAACAGCCCTGCAGCTTCGCGTCCATTACCATTCGTGCGGCCATATATAAAAATCATATCTGCCTGCTCATCATATACATATCCTGCCAATGTTAAATGTACACTTCTCAGGTAACTCATTACTACACCCGTTAAGCGTTGAATACAGACAAGTGACAAATGTCCACGAATGGCAAATGTAACATAGTCTACAGGGTTACACGGTGCGACCTGCCGTAATCTTTCTTTAAACTCAAACACGAAGAATTTGAAAGTATATGTTTATATGGACGTTTGTCCTGATTTTGATGTAAGGAACCCGCCCTGAAGTTCGTAAATATATATTTGATAGACCCTGTTCACACACACACACACACACACACACACACACACACACACACACATATATATATATATATATATATATATATATATATATATATATATATATATATATATATATATATATATATATATATATATCCAAATGTAAAAGAACGAAAAGAATATAAGTTCAAACGTTCATAACATTAATTTAAAAAAGGGCTCAATACAAGAAGTAGAGCAATAAACATTTATTATAAATTGATACATGTTCCATTGTAACACTTTATAATATATATATATATATATATATATATATATATATATATATATATATATATATATATATATATATATATATATATATAAGAGTATGAATATTATATTTATAATGTTATGAAGGTATTGGATTACACTATCGTATGAATATTATAATGTTATATATATAGTGATATTATTTTAATATGAAGACATAAAATTAATTATATGAATGGTATACTGTTACAAGACTATTGTATAGTTACACTCTTCCTGAATATTATTACAATACTTTAAGAAACTTATATATTTCATATTATTATAACTTGATTCTAGGAGTAATTAAATGAATATTTTATTATCATAATATGATGATTTTATGAACAATTATCGGGAGATTGATTTATTATTATTACATGATTTTTATAGGCAACATTGTTGGAATATCATATTATTATATAGTTATGGCTTTATTATAAAAATAACATAGTTTATGGGGTTTTATCTAAAAATTACAGTTACAGTATAATTATCATATGTATTTTGCAAAATCATTAGTTAGCAAATGCAAAATATGTTCTTAAAATGATTCTAAGTAGAAAAGATATATCACGCTCTATTTTGCATTTGTGCTTTTTGTCAAACATGCCAGACATCGTAACAAAATATCCGAAACGTATTTTATTTTTGTCTTTCATTTGAAGAATTTCTTAACATCTTTTAGAAGAAATGGAGATTACTAAATTGAAAGGAGAAAAAAGAATTATATCTTAAGTTTTGGCAGGAGAGTTAATTTCTTTTCATACCAAGAATGACGGGGCAAGGATGAACACAAGAATAAACTTCGTTTCCTAGAGCAGACGCCTTCTTAACAATATTGTCTACTTAGCCCGACTAATGTGTCAAAAATGAAACATTTAAGAATATTAAATGTCAACCGAATAAAAAGACGGCTGTCGTATTGAAAGAATCGTTTTTTGTTGTGACAACATGACCATCTTTCTAAATATATTTTCCGTTTCTTACAGACGCTCGTCAACAGTGCACTAAAAGCATCAGTTTATTTTATACGGATTTTATTAATTTAAACTCATTAACATTTGAAATTTGAAAACATTTTTATATATTTATTTATAAATATAATTAATGTCCTATTAATTTAATGAAACGTGTTATTATTAATTTATCATCATTTTTTGTAGATCTAGTAAAAATGAAAAAAAAATATCAATGGTGCTCTTTCAGAAAACAGACAAAAAAAGGCAAACAAATTAATACTTGGCAAGTTCCGGTGCATTTTTAAGCAGGGTAAGTTGTTTGTTATGTGATAAATAATAACGGAAAAAGCTAGAAGGAAAGATTTTTCAGCAGGCAGTATTTAATATTTTAACAGATAGTCTCAAAATGAATTTTGTTTGTCAAGCTTAAGAAACAATTTCAGCTACAAAACGAGCCGTGATATTATAGTCCATATATTTAAATGCTTATTGATTTGATGGGGAAAATTACGAGATTGTTAAAATTGTGATATTATTATTAATATTTGCTTTTTTGAAAGACGGAAATCTATTAGGTTGGTCAGAAAGTACTGAGTCACCGAACAAGCGGATAGAAAACAACAGAATTTTATGTAGCAACACCAACACTTAGTCTTAAAAATAAAGTCCATCATACTCGACTATCTTCTGTCAACGATCTGCCAGTATCCGAATACGTCCCACATAATAGTCCGCTGGCTTTGAATCAAAGAACTTTAAACAAGATTCCTTCACTTCTTAAAACTGTTGAATCGCTGCTCGTTGGGGAAGTGTGCCATTGAATAGGATATAGTCACTCGGAGCAGCATCGGCACTGAATGGTGGATGTTGAAGAATCTCAACAGCGTCTAATTGTTTGAACTTTTCGTTAGTCTACCTGGCTATGTGTGGCCTCCTATTGTTTTATTGAAACAAAGCCCGACCTCGATTGACCAAAGCAGGTCACTGCTTTTGTTTGTTGTACACACAGTTTGGCTGCTGGCAATAAAGATTAGTGTTGATGGCGCGACAGTGTGGAACAAGCTCGAAATGCAATGCTCCTTCAACCAGACAGAGATCATGACTTTGTCAAATCGATTCCGTTTTGGGACGGATGTCGGTTGAACACCTCGCGGAACACATTTCTTCTCCAGATCGTGATTAACCAAATACATCCACTTCTCATCTAATGTGATAATTCACCTCCGGAATCGGCCGGCCTTTGGGTTATTGAGAAGTTGGCTGTAAATCCTTAGCCTACGGGCAGGTTGTGCTTCGGTTAGATCATGTGGATTCCGCTTCCTATGTGAGTCACGACTTTCTGGCCAGCCTGATATAACCGAAGTTAATTACAGCAATATTTATGCATATGAATAAGAATGAACATCCACCCGTGCTGTTTCTAAAGTCAGAAGTATTTTTTTTATTCCAAATACAATGCTCAGGACCCACTCAAGGTAGGGATTTATCGAATGAGGTGTGTGATATGAACGTAGGAGAAGAAAGTATGAAATAAATATTATGCACCTAAAGAGACTGAGTTCGTAGTGTACAAGGAAGCATCCACGCAGGAGTCTTTTCTCCATAGTACCAGTTAAATGGAAGACACTCTATAAGTTGAACAAGCTTCTTACCGATGGAATATGTAGGGCAATAAGGTAATTGAATCTTTTGTTGAGGTAATAATGAGGGTCTTGGCCGTAAGTGACTGAATGAGTACCACAGAAGAATGTTCATACTGTACAAGACCCAAGAGTCACTCAAGGTATATGGTCACAGATTAAGAGGTACGGTTAATGGGGATATATAAGGAAGATAACGTTTAACCTTGTGTCTTCCTGTGATTTAAACGTAGAACACTAACCATGGGTATATAGTGCCCAGCGCAAATTTTCCTATTTTTAATTACAATTTTCAGTATCTGATTTTCATACCTAAATAATATGTTTTTCAGTTCCTATTAATGTTAACACAAAGTACAAAGTTTGATGTGCCTGCATGTAAAATATTTCAAATAAAGATTTATATTTTTTTTTTTTGGATATTTTCAAAATCGTGTATGATATACCCATGGTGAGTAGTGGTGTAACTTTAATTGATGGTTAGTGTTCTAGGGTTAAAAAGCTAAAGTGGCCGTTGAAGTATCGTAGGCAATAATGGAGAAAATACAAAGAGGCAAACGGTGCTGTTTCCAAAAGACTCTTGACGAGGTAAGCAGGCATAAATATATTGAGGTTCAAAAAGACAAATGTATTACAAGAATTAAGGAATAATTAATCTGTCATTCATTTACAATATCGTTTAAAACTAACATGTCGGCAGTCCGTCGCAATTTCATAACTGGATTGTGCATGTCCCTTTACATAAAATCAAGCGTGTGGTTCACTTCATAATTAATTTATCGCGTCTAGAAGAAAACTCAACAGAATGCAGAAAGCACTGGATGACTGTTTCGTCCTATATTTGGGACTCATCAACAGTGCGCATCCACTATCTAGAATCGAACCCGGATCGTTACGATACGACGCAAGCATCATACCCACTGTACCAACGTGCCTCAGTGATGCCAAACCCACTTTCTTTGTTTCTTTCCACACACGCACACACACACACACACATATATATATATATACTCGCAGCATGACCCGGCGTTGCTCGTGCTTGATTCAAAAATCGTACGTCTCTTACAGCAATCGCTATCACTTGACTTAATATTTTTACCCTTCCTTGCCTTTAAAGGAGTGTCCTTTGCCGTGCTGATGTTGCTACATGCCTTACTTCTTGCCTATCTCATACTGCGGATTTTTTCTAAGCTCTATACTAAACATTAAATCTGTTACGAAAAAAGAACTAAACAAAATGAATACAAAACGATCAGCTTTAAGAAAGGACTCGTAACTGGAAAAAACGAATGAAAAAAAGAATGTTAACAACAAATACTTTTTCACACCCGACCCAGTTCTGCGGAATCAGAATCAACGTTGAGTTTAATCAAGCGAATGAGCCAATCGGAGTAAAGTGCCATGCTGATTTAAATTTTTCCCACTTGTGACGAATGCAGCTATCGATTTTTTTTTGCATAATAGCATGTTAGTTAGCATTCGTGTCAGTCAGCTGTTGGCTCTCACGCTGGCCAATAGAATCCGCAAACTACATGAAAACTGCCGTAGAATCATGAAAAAATCGATTATTTCCACTACCGATGGGAGTTGGGAAATGCAAAGTCGGTCTTGGAATTTCTTCTAACTTGGAGCATGAGCATGTAAATTTTGGTGCAAATCCGTCGAAAATTGCGGCCGTGCATTCGTTACACACACACACACACACACACACACACACACACACTCACACACACACACACACACACACACACACACACATCCTGCCTTTTATAGATAGTGTTGGTGGTGCTTCTAATCTTCTTCTGTGTGCCATGTTCTCTCAGCATGTAAGTGAATATGACTCTCCACAATTTCCTTCCTGTCTTTTGCAGCTCTTAATAAAATTTTATATTTTGTTTATCTTTGCTTAAACTGGTTACGTCATCAGTTTACTTAAGCTCACCAGGTAGGTTATGAGTTGTTTTGTTTATGCCTCTTAACTTCAATCTGTTTTGTGGGTATCAAATTTTCTAAGCAATCTTTCCTCATTATGTATCCGATATATTCCAGCTGTCTCTTCTTAATGTTAAATAAATATGCTTTTTTATTTTCATTTTCTCTAAAACTTCGTCGTTACTCACCTGTTCGAACCATGGTATTCTCAGCATCCTTCTGTAGAACCGTATTGCTTTTCCTTTGTATCTATTAATAAATGTTGTCTTTTTGTTATATCTCCTAAAGCTTATTCGGCCATCCGTTCACGAAATCTAAGTAGGTAATGCGCTTGTTTTCCTCTTTCCCTCTTGCTTCTCCTGTGAATATCAAATTTCCTAAGCCCTCTTCCCTTATTATGGGCCCTAGAAATTTCAAATGGCTCTTTCTGATGTTAACTATAAATATGCTTTTAGTTTGCATTGTGTCTAATACTTCGTCGTTGCTCACAAATTTTTGGCTTTGGTATTCTCAGCGTTCTTCTGTAGAACCAAATTTCTGTTCCTTCAAGTCTCTTCTTTATCTGTGAGCACATTGTCTAGCAGTCACTGCCATATAAGAGGACTGAGAGTGCAGTACTCTTTCCGTTGTTTATAACGAAATTTTCCTGCTTCTTAATAGTATCTTTAGCTTTTGGAAGACATCTTTCGGTGTCGCAATGCGCCTTCAGATTTCCATCCTCTGTTAATTCACTTCCCAGATATTTAAATTGTTGCACTTGTTTGATTTTCGTATCCCCAATTTGTAATTTGCATGTTGAGCTGTCCCTTTTGTTAACAACCATGCATTCTGTCTTCTCGCAACTGACATTTAGTCCTTTCATCTCGCTTTCTTCATTACCTTCTGTAGGAATTCCTATCGTTTTCCATCTGTATTAGCTTTTAACGCTGTACTATTTGCATATCTTATGTTTTCAATACTGTAGCCTTCAATAATGAATTTTGGTATGACTCCTCAAAATCGCCTCACTGAATAGGTTGAATAAGTCCGGCGAGAAAACACATCCTTGTCTTATACCTCTTTCTATTTTGGTATATTGAATAAGTTTTTTATCCGTATATATCCGGTTTGCTGCCAGTATAAGGCCTGGATGATTTTAATATCCTTTTTGGAATCCAGAAAAAATCAGCATCTCTTCTCAAATTGACACTTCAAATTGAAACTTCTGAACAATGAGAAATAATTCATAGCCTAGTTTCAAACTCAAATCCCTATACACTTATCTGCATGTTAACAAATGTTTCAATTGCTTGAAAAAAACTTTTGTACCATTTAGAATTAACTCTTCCCTACCGAAAAGTAAAGCATTAAAAAATGTCGACTTATTCAAAACCAAAGTAATTTCAATTCCGACAATGATTTTTTAAAATTCGGATTACCGATTGAATCACCTTTCATCAGTGTTTTTAGCTTGTCTTTTGTTAGAATTATTAGAAACTAGAAGATATATTCACGCTTAATAATATTATCTGATCTTGTAAATAAACTAAATATGGAACACACCATCGATTTTATTTGTAAAATAGAAACAAACAATACATGACCGTTGTTCAATAACAAATTAAACTGTCTTGATAATCCTCTAAAACTGTTTATCGAAAATGTTGTAATAAAAATAACGAGGCTCGGGCTGTGGGTTTAGATATTTCGAAGGATTTGGCATGCTGGCCTCCCGATAAAATCAAGTTTTATGTTGTGTCTGTCTGGAGATTTGTCTTAAAGTAATAATTCTGGACAAATCGTCGTAATGAATGCCATTGGTCGGACTATTGTCTTCATCTTTGTCGCCATATTTGTCACAACGTTTCGGCCGTTGTACGCTCCGGCCTTCTTCAGGTGGTTGAAATTCCAACCACCTGAAGAAGGCCGGAGCGTACAACGGCCGAAACGTTGTGACAAATATGGCGACAAAGATGAAGACAATAGTCCGACTAATGTAAATACTGTACATAATACCTCATCTCAGAAATATAGACAGACTATGAAAGCCATGTTGAACGTATACGCTTCTAGATCTTTTCCCATAAAAGCCGGAGTCTCCTGTGCTCTATCCTTGGTTCTAAGTTATTACTTATCTTGATCAAAGACCTTCCCGATGTCATCAGTTCCCATTTAGTTATTTATGTTGAGAAAACAACTGTTTACTCCTCACTTAATAGTATGTCCGATAGATCCGACTAAGTAAATCTGGCAGCTGCTCTCGAAAATGAAGTCCAATCAGTGGACAAGTAATGGCTTCTAAATTTTAATACCTCTTAACCAAGTATACATTAATTATCATATAGAACCATTTTGTGACCTTATTAAGTATGGCTGATGCTAATCTCCATAAGAGTAATTGTTGCATCTTCTTGGTCTCACGCTTTCTAATGACATGGGATCAGGGATCTGGAACAGGTTCATTCATATATATTGATGGTGTGATCATGATGGTAACAGCAGAATGGATTAAAAAGTCTACAGAAACATTTTGCCTGCCAATTTACAGAGAAATATATTCAAACTAACGATGTTTATCATGCAACAGGACAATGACGCCGCATCGGGAGGGACACTGAGCAATTGTTTTTTTTTAATTTTATATATTTTAGCGTATATATTCTAATATTTAATATAATTGAATATCTAATATAATCTAATATCAAATATAATCTTATATATATATATATATATATATATATATATATATATATATATATATATATATAGTTGGATGAATTACTTAAGCACTAAACACTTCGTACGAAAACATTTTTCACTACAATTTACAGAGAAATATGTCCAAATTAATCGGGAGCGATGTGTATCATACAACAGGACAATGACCCAAAACATGCTGGCAACACTACAAAGCACTTCATCAGGATAAAAAATGGACAGTTTTAGACTATTCAAGTCAATGACCAGACCATAACTCAATTGAGCATGCATTTGATATCCTGAAGAGAATACTGAATACTCCCCTCGAAACACGCAAGAGCTGAAAGAGGCTTCAAAAGCATCACAAATGAAGAATGTAACAGCTTGGTAATGTCAACTGGTGGCACTTGATGCATTTATTGCAAGTATGGGTTATGCAACCAAATATTAATGTTATTTACTTTAAGACTATCTGCTATTTTATTTTTGCTCATCTAAAAATGTGATCTGATACAAAAGGTCGTATGTCCTAAATTATTTAACACATCTAAATGTAATTACCAGGAAATAAAAGCTGAAAGGCTCAACACTTGTCTCATATCCATCTTTTGATCGTAAACCCAAATGTCATCAAAGAACAACAAAAACAAAGAAACTGACCTTGCCGTTCCAAAATTTTGGAGGCGACTGTATATATATATATATATATATATATATGTATATATATATAACTATGAACCTAAAGAGCCAGGAAAACATACCTAGGTTTCACCTACGCGGATCGTCAGGGTACGCCGGCCAAAGAGGTACCATTAGAACAGAATATAAATACATGACAACATAAAAACATGACAATGTGACCCCCCACCAAAAAAAAAAGTAACTCAACAACGGGAGTAGTTAATATATATTTATTCAAAAACATTAAAAAAAACTGAGAAAAGAGAAGAAAAGCAAACTTATTCTAGTAACCAGCGTTTCCTATGTCTGCACTTACTTAAGATTTCAGATTTTAAATTTAGTAAATTGTTGGGTTCTTTATACAAAGACGAGTATAATCACTTATATTTATAAGATTATATATATATATATATATATATATATATATATATATATATATATATATATATGTATATATATATATATATGTATATATATATATGTGTGTGTGTGTGTATGTGTGTGTGCGCGTGAAAATTCAGAGTTGGCTCCATGAAAGGTGTATTTATATATATATATATATGTATATATATATATATATATATATATATATATATATATATATATATATATATATATGTGTGTGTGTGTATTTAGGCAGCAATCCTTCTTCTTATATTAGATCGCACGAGAAATTATATAAAAAACTAAATAAAAGCACCTTGTCAGTCGTTTTTAATTATATATATATATATATTTATGCGCGTGTGTGTGTGCGCGCGTGTGAAAACTCAGTTGCATCGATGAAATGTGTATTTATGTTTATATATATATATATATATATATATATATATATATATATATATGCGTGTGTGCGTGTGTGTGTGTGTATGAGTGTGCGTGTATGTTTATTTGTGTGTATTGTTGCAAGCAATATTATTGGAGGCCTAGATTAGATTACTTAATTTTTCCTAGTAATCATTCTGAATTTGATGTCATTTATCTACCCAGACGGTGTAAAACTATTTATTTTAGACATTGTTAATAAATAAGTGAAAATCAATATCATTATTTTATTTCCATAATTAGCCAGATTTTAATAAAATGGCTTCTATTGACATACGTTCGGTATCCATCACTTTTGAAAGACCTTTCTGTAACCTTCGATAATGCTTTTTCATATCTGGATTCGCATTTCGACCAGGTTTAATGCATAATCATTCCAAAACGTTCAGAGGAACAATTTACAATTCATGTCACAAATGTTCAATTGGATTTATGTCAGGTTAATCTGAAAGCCATTCAATTATCCTAATCGCTTTACAAGTTTATGCCGGTTAGCAGAGGATAAACAATATTTCGAGAGAATCGATTATTATTTCGCGAATACATTTTCATTCTATCCCGTGACATTTAGCCTTTAAGTAATTCCATAATTTTCTTTTAAGCATATCACTCCAAGCAAGGCGGGAGTGCCACCAGCACGCAAGGGGTTACAGAGGATTGAGAGTAAGAATAAAGAGGAGTGTAAGGATAAAAGAAGGTCATGGATCAAGGTCAAGGCATCAGGCGATGTCGATTGACATTACATTTGAATATTTTGAAGATTGTAGTTATCAGGGGAGCAAGTGATAGGAAGGGAGTTGCACTGACGGGAGTGACGAGAGCTGTTGGAGTAGAAGAGATGGCTATATTTAGTCGTTTCGACAAGTGAAAGGGTGAGACCGAGGTGCAAATCTAGTAGCACGATTAAATTCATGCAGTTTGGGAACCAGTGAAAGTAGCTCGTCGGAGAAGTTGCCATGAAAATACTTTAGAAAAGACAGAGGGAAGCCACAATATGTCCGACTGTAGACCGGATGTCAGATGAGGAACAATCACGTTGTATATCCGTCTCTGGATTACGTCGAGGACCTCGAGATGAACAGCGGGAGCACCGGACCATATATGGCAGCAGCATTCCATGCAAGGACGAATGGTTGATTTGTAGACTTGAAGGATGGATCCAGGCCAGAAGAACATTCTGGCCCGACACAGAGAACCAATTTTCCTTGTGGTAGATGAAGCTATTGATTCAATGTAGTTGTTACATTTTAGGTCAGTGGACAAAGTCACGTTTAAGTTTTAGGATTTTATTTCTTTATGCCGAGTTAATTCTTTATTTTTCTTTCATCAGACCAAATTGCTGAATAGATCTTAAATACTTAGTTTTTCTTTTGGCTGAACAATTAACTATAGCCTAGTAAACATTTCATTGATGAATAAAGAAATTTTTTGCGAATGCTAAACGATCCTTTTCAATATTTACACTATTTACAATGTTCAGACAGTTGTCTTCGTCTTTGCTCTCATATTGACGACGTTTCGGCCGTTGTACACTCCGGCCTTCTTCCGGTGATTGTAATCTCGAACCGAACACTTTAAGGAACTAGCGCATATGCTAGCTCACATAATTCTCCTAAGCCGGCCAGGCATTGACATGAATACAATAATGGGGGAGAGATAAAGAAAAAATATGAGCTCTGGAAAAATGTTTACTGAGAGATTAAGTTTATAAGTCCTCCAAATTCATACACTGATGTCTTCAAGGATACATGGATAAAGGCTTTGGTGGAACTAATCTGGTGACTTGACTCAAAGTGTTGTGAGTTCAATACCTGCCCACAGCAGTGGTTAACAGAAGCTTCGGGAGTTGAGTTACTAAAAAGGGAGATAACTGAAACTGATTAATTCCGAAAGAGGCACGGCACGTGGAAATAGAACACTCAACTCCGGTGGACGAAATAAAAGTTTCGGATCGAAATTCCAATCACCCGAAGAAGGCTGGAGCGTACAACGACCGAAACGTTATGATAAATATGACAACAAAGATGAGGACAATAGTCCATTATCACAATATCAATCTTCGCCGCGTTTTTTTCCCCAATCTCAACTTTCCTGGGAGATTTACTACTTTCCCAAGTCAACATATGTTGAAGAATCCAAAGGAAACAGTTAAACTCCTCATTCATCCTTTGAAGATGTATATCACAAATATCCATCTCATATCATAATCTAATCACACTGCAAACAATATTCTTTTTTTAAAAATATTCTTTTCGAGGATGCTAAGTGATGTAATCTATTGTCTAATATCAAAACATTTCAGTTAACCTGATGAATATTTATGAGCGTCTTTTAATTTAAATATTTTGAGTAACTAACAACATTTTACTTTTGTTTATAGATACTTGTTGCCAAATTACATTTGCGTTGATAAATTTTATCAGATAACGAAACCTGTCGGCTAAGTATAGTTTTCCTCATGTCTTTTTTTAATGAATTTTGGCTCTTCTACAGATACACTCCATCTGAAAATATTTAATATATATATATATATATATATATATATATATATATATATATATATATATATAAATATATAATCACCCTTAAAATAACAGTTTGGGCAACTGATTTCGCATACAAATTGCTGTGTTATCAAAGATAGGTCAAAGTTTAAACAGAAAATAAAACAATCATTAATGCTTTATTGTTTGATGCAACACAAAGTCTAAAAAAGAAGCCTAAAACTAAAACAAATATATAATTACTATGTTAATTCATAAATATTCAGCTATATATAAAAAATGTTCAAGGCCGTATCACCAAAATACTCTGATGCTGTCGGCTGCTGCTGAAAGTTGTAAACAACATATGGCGCTGCCCTCATAGCCGTTCAGGTGAATAATGGAAGCCGATTCAAAGATTGTCAGACCATAGGAGTTGCCGGACGATGGATGGCCGGATTAACGATGTAAGCCCTTCTAACGATACACGTAACAGAGAGATACACTATTGTAGATAACTGAACTTTCGTTAAATTCTAAACCAGATAATAAAACACCATCAGCTAGCTTTTATTTTTATTTTTTTTTACAAATATTACCTAGTCACGGCATGTTTCTCTTGTAAGCAAATCTTTTCTTAATGGAGAGACAAAAACTTTCTCCTAACTTCGCCCGTAAAATAAGTTTTTTCCGATACACGAATTCAGCCGAACGAACTTAAAAAGGAAATGATAAAAATTAATCGACTTATTCTATAAACAGACTCTAATTAACTTTCACCAAACTTTCAAAAGACAACCCCCCAACTGACATAAGCCGAATAAAGAAGCACTCATAGATAATAAGTGATATAAAATATTGTTGTTAATTACCTTCAACGGGAAACTTATAAAGAGATTTATTTCATCTAGCAGAATCCACCTGTCATATCCAGACGTATCCCACAGAAACAATATTTAGTAAGTGACGCTTTGCCTTAGATCCCCAATGAGGAATGAAATCGTTTATAATATTCTTTGAGAATACCGAGTTAAAGATTGGTGTACAGAAGACGCCATGACACACAGACACCATATGTTCACACATTACATGGCCCAAGAGCCGTTCACCGTAGAGGATTTACTGAGTGGCAACAGTAGGAGGTAAGGGGTACAGTTTATAAAGATATGTGGGAAATATAACGGTTAATCCTAGACATGAACAGGCTAAGTGAGTAGGAGTCGGAAAGTGTCTTTTCGGAGTCTGTTTCACAAAGCAGTGGTTCTCGTGAAGAAGCTGCCTAATGAAATCCTAAGGAGATGGTTCATCTCAGTGTAGGTGTCATTACGGGTCTTAGCTGTGAAGGTCAGAATTGGTGGAATTAAGAAATGTTGGTCTTCAGAACATTTGCAATGGCAATAGCGATAGAGAAGTAATTGGCTTTTATCTGTGGGAAAGTGGTTTTAAGGGGGAAAACAATTCACAAGCCACAAAACCTCGCAGACGCTTTTGAACTCTATCAAGACTGGAAAGATATGACAGCATTATATCATCTTCGGTTTCATCTGATTCTTGTATAGAGCATATCAGGAAAAGGCAAGTAGAAAGAATCATTTATCCAGCATCTTTAGCGACCGCTATCCGAGTCCCACTTTAGATGTAAGGTTAGGTAGAGTCCTAATCGGCATTCAAATGGAAGGAGAGAACGCACGTTGAAAGAACGCCTGTTAATCCACTGATAGTACCCAAAATGATTTTCTAAGCATAGGTTAGATGTGGCACAAGGCCGAAAGTGTAGGCGACCCAGTGGGCATCGAAATAACTATTCAGTCATAATTGATCTAGTTAGACAAGCTTGCTAACTGTGACACCACGTCAAATTACCTCGTCTGAGAATTTCATGGCTTATTGAATCAGTCCAATTTTATATATATATATATATATATATATATATATATATATATATATATATATATATATATATATAGACATCCACAGACAGACTGTTTCTCTGTATCACAGCTCATGAGACGACTGGTTGCCACTAGCTAGGATCGAACCCTGACTGAATTGGCGTCAGTCGGGATTCTACCACTAAGCCGTTGGCGTACGGCAGGGATGAAGATGAATTTAAGCATATTTATTTTTAGGCAAACACACAGTGACTGAGAGAACTCGATTCGATTTACCGAAGAGTCTTGCATTATTAGCTGTAATAGTCATTGTTTGCAAACACTTCCTCCCCAGAGAGCTCAACCGGAATAAATTTTTCAGGAGCATATATATATATATATATATATATATATATATATAATGGACACTGAGTTCTATTTGGATTCTATCCTCTTGGAATTATTTATATATATATATATATATGTATGTGTATCTATGTATGTGTATATATTTATATATATATATATATATATATATATATATATATATATATATATATTTTAAAGACATTTATATTATGTTTAACGTTCTTTTTATAGATACAAGTATTTAAGCAAATGCTCTGTTTTATAATAAACAGTATTAAATAACATTTACCGGCCTGAATGTCCGAGAAATTTTCATAGAAAATTTTCGCTCTCCGACAGGAATCGAACCTGTATCCTATACGGAACCATCATTTCGCGTGATGTGCCTTAACCTTTCGGCCACAGAGCAGCGTCTGGTTAGCAAGGTCGATTTTACTATCTTTAAACTTAAATCTTCCATGAATCTCTTCTATTCATATCTGCTCTAGCGTATCAAATGTAAACAAATGACGTCATATATTTTAGGATTGGACATGTCCGACAATTTATTTTAAAGACATTTATATTTATATTATATTATATTATATTATATTATGTTTAACGTTCTTTTTAAATGTCTTTAAAATAAATTGTCGGACAATGTCCAATCCTAAAATATATAACGTCATTTGTTTACATTTGATACGCTAGAGCAGATATGAATAGAAGAGATTCATGGAAGATTTAAGTTTAAAGATAGTAAAATCGACCTTGCTAACCAGACGCCGCTCTGTGGCCGAAAGGTTAAGGCACATCACGCGAAATGATGGTTCCGTATAGGATACAGGTTCGATTCCTGTCGGAGAGCGAAAATTTTCTATGAAAATTTCTCGGACATTCAGGCCGGTAAATGTTATTTAATACTGTTTATTATAAAACAGAGCATTTGCTTAAATACATGTATCTATAAAAAGAACGTTAAACATAATATAAATGTCTTTAAAATAAATTGTCGGACAATGTCCAATCCTAAAATATATATATATATGTATATATATATACATGTGTGTGTGTTGGTGTGCGTGTATGTGTGTGTGTATATTAACCACTAATATTATCTATCTATCTATTTCTCTCTCTCTCTCTCTCTAAATATATATATATATATATATATATATATATATATATATATATATATTAATATAAAGAATGTATATGGTGATTTTCAAGGTGAAGCTTACATGTGGTAGAAGGTTGAAAGTGTGAGACACCCAATGACTATCCAGGAAGAATGTATATCTTAAAATGAAGAATAAAGATAAAGGAATTTTAAAAAGTCAAGAATAATGAGATATTGATTCGAAGAAAGAAATGCATAGCCTCGTATTTATTATGTGAATTTTATTTTACCTATAAGTAAATTTCATCCTAGAATGTTTTGAAATAGTTGGAACGTAATTTGTTTTGAAATGTTTATTTTATAATAAATGGCACTAGCCAATATTCTAGTCAATTTCTTAGAATACTGTAAATAATTTCGGTATACTTATGCAATAAAATCATTCCTTGAAGAATGAGATTCTCAGAACTAATCAAAACTTTTATGAATGGTATCACATAATTTACGGCCGATGTCTGTTTTCTTTGAGCTCCGCAGCTGTCAAGGGAGGTAATTCGATTTTCACCTATTTTTTCTATAATTCATTTAACCTGACGATTATTTGAAATGTAAAACTAAATGGAAGAACCGTTACTAGCCACATTTCTATTTCTTAAAATAAATATGGCTACAACAAACTAACGACCTGATAATAAGGTTGTAAAACAAGTTTATCAAACGTGGATGTCTAATACAGAATGTTTGTTAGTTATTTAGTCATTCTTATCTATGTATATGAAATGAGTTTGCCTCATGCTAGGCGCCAAGCAATTATGGGCCGTTGCCAGATTTTGGTAAGACGAGTAAATATCTAAATGTACTACCCAGGGCGCCTACAGTAGAACCACTGTTAACAAGCGAGTTTTACAGATTAATGCTAGTGAAGTAAATTCGATCCTCATCGGGTACTACGCTATCGTATCCTTGTAGAAGATTTAACTGAATACAAAGTATTCAAACACATCGTCGGCTCTCCAGACCACTTAGGCAACCAATTTAGAAGAAGGACATCTTTCAATTAAGAAACGTGGGGAAAATAGTAGGAAAATACTTCAATCCTGGGAATATTTAGATATTAAAGAAAACGGAGAATGTGAAGAGGCATGATCCCCTGTTTCTTGAAAGAACATTTATTGCAATAGCAGACAATTTAAGATAAACGCATGCCTACAATATAAGCCGACACCCGAGGAAGGCTGAAGAATAAAGCGGCTGGAAGATTGGATAAAATTAAGACAAAGATGGAAAGCATTAATAATAATAATAATAATAATAATAATAATAATAATAATAATAATAATGATAATACACCGGCTGAAGCTGCAAAATACTTAAAAAAGAATGCAAAGACAAATGCGACCGACCAGATACAGAAACAATGGCAAGATCAACCGCTCCACGGCCAATACTCTGCCCGTCCCAAACAAGCTGACGTAGACAAAAACCGCACCCATCAGTGGCTACGTAGTGCAGGGTTGAAAGCTGAAACTGAAGGTTTTATCCTTGCTGCACAGGCCCAATGCTTGTTAACTAGGAATTAGCAAGCACAAATACTAAAATACTGTGTTAGCCCAAAATGCAGATTCTGTGATAAATATCCAGAAACCATTGATCATCTTGTATCAAGTTGCACGATATTGGCACCCACTGAATATAAAACCCGGCATGACAGAGTGGGCCAATATCTGCACTGGAAAATTTGCTACTCCTACGGGAAGGAAACTGAAAGAAACTGGTACAAACACCACCCGGACCCGGTTACGGAGATAGGACCTTTTACAATTCTATGGGACTACACAATACACACTGACAGAACAATCAAAGCCAACCGCCCAGACATTGTTATTAAAGACCACAAACAAAACAAATGTCTCCTTATTGATATGACAGTCCCTGCAGACTGCAATCTATCTTTGAAGATATTCGAAAAGCTGTCAAAATGCAAGGACCTTGAAATAGAAATCTCAAAAATGTGGCACATGGGAACATCAACAATTCCTGTTGTAGTTGGAGCCCTTGGACTGGTTGGAAAAGATTCCAGTAGACTAATTGAAGGGATCCCTGGAAGTCCATGCCTCAAAGAGATACAAAAAATGTTCTGACAAGTACAGCCCATACTTTACGAAGGGCTTTATCTATGTAATATTTTTTTTTTGCAGTGGAAAGTGTCATGATGCCATTTCTAACCTTAGGTCCCTGGGCGGGACCCGGAAAGAAATGTGTAAACGCCAGATATCAATAATAATAATAATAATAATAATAATAATATTGTGTTAAGCTCGTAATAGTTCTTACTCGAAAAGAGACTGTGGTAGTATTTTGGTAACCTCTCGTCATCTTTATATTTAAATAAGTATTTTCGATAGGTCACGTGATAGCGGGACAGGGGAGGTAATTCTGACGTCACCATGGTGCCGGTCATTGGAAGAAAGATGTGCATCATCTAGTAGACCTGCCTTTTACGTAAAATAAATTTATTATAAAGAGGAGATAACCGAGAAAGATAAAAAAGGAACTATTTCAAAATGCCACCGGTTAGAAACAAGGCGCGTAAAAAGAACAGAAAACCGACAGACTGGACACTGCCGGGTCATGTACGCTTGGCTTACTTATTAGATTTTTTTGCCTAGTTTAGGAATTATTTAATCTATTTTTTTTTTCGTCAAAGTCGTTCTCTTTTTATTTTATCCTTACTGCAGAAGCAGTAAGCCGTGTAAGACTGGAATAGAAATCCGCTGAATATTGTAATAGAATGAAGAAAAATGACATGAACCAGTTAAATTAAAATATCAATGTGTGTAATTCTGACTCTATTTATTAGGATAATATTGTAGCAGAAGAAAACATATCGGGAATAATTATCCTGACTAAAGAAGGTACAAATCTCTTTCTAGTAAGGAAATACTGTTTAAGTAATATGATCATATTAAGTCACTATTATAAACTGGAGATCGATACGTTACTTATAAACGCCTGGTTGCATAAAATGTCAACTACCAAAGATCACGCTACATATAAATCGGATAACTAAAACAAACCACGAAATTTAAAAATGCCGTCAAATTTGATTGATCCTTGTTATATAGAAATCGATGTATTGAGTTTGTGCAAAGGCGCTATATGTTACCAAGATATCGTTTTGATTAGAAGCCATTCCCTTCTCTCGACTTCGACCAAGCATGATCGATGACGGAGCTGTGCCTTGTAATACGCCTATTATGTTCAGCTGATGTTCCCTAAGAATGGAAACAACTCAGAATAACCTCTTGTACTACAGGTAGACGAAAGGCAACACGAGCCTCCAGGGTGAGCGAGACGAACAGAACGAGTCGACTCTTTATCCAAAATACACTGATATTCTGGACAGAACACATCCATCGGTCAAGGTAAAAAAAAAGTCTGATAGATGTAAACGACTCTTGATTATCAATTTGATCCATTGTCCGATCGATGATCGGAGCAGCTGTATTTTCGCTGTCTTGTTTAAGTAAAAGACAAGGCCGGTGTTGTTAATAAACACTGCATATAGACAAAGATAGAATATTAGATACTTTCATGAACAAATAAATACATACATACACACACACACACATTTCTGTGTGTGTGTATGCATGTATTTATTTGTTCATGAAAGTATCTAATATTCTATCTTTGTCTCATGCTGTGTTTATTAACAACACTGGCCTTGTCTTTTACTTAAACAAGACCACAATAATACTAAAGAACTTCGGATTATTTAACTAACATGTTCTTTCCTATTTTTCTATATATTTGCACACACACACATATTTCTGTGTGTGTGTGCAAATATATAGAAAAATAGGAAAGAACATGTTAGTTAAATAATCCGAAGTTCTTTAGTATTTTTGTTTTTTATTTTTAAAAAAGTGCCCAATACAGAAGTAGAGCCTAAAACAAATTGTAGTTCAATACGACGCATTTATATAGAAACAACCCTTTTATGAAAAAAATCATTAGACACTTAACAATGTAGCAATAACGCCAATAACTCTCTGTCGCTGAAACAGACTAGACAATATGCGTCTAATGAATGTCATCATTCGCTTTAAAATAGACACCCCAACCCTACCTCGACTTGACCTGTTTCCGAAAGTAACTGATATGTTGATACAAATTGTCAACCCTTACGCCCATGTTTAAATAATTACTTCAGCCATTTCCAGAGCAATTAATTTTACGAATGAATATGCTTATAAAGATGCGTAAATTTCAAGATTAGTTATTTCAAAAATTTCGCTTGAGAATGAAACAGGGTTTGATAACTTAATTCTATTTAATTTTAATAATTATATTGAAATTTTTGAAACATGAGAAATCTTATGTAGCAAAGGAATCATATTTTAAAAAAATAATGATATATATATATATATATATATATATATATATATATATATATATATATATATATATGATGAAAATGTGGAAAAGACAAAGCAAAATCCGAATATGTGAGTTTACTGTTTTTTATTTTGTCTTTTGTTTTGCTGTCAACGTCAGACGTTTCGGTCTTATTTGACCATCTTCAGGACATGGTTATTGGAGACATATTTGTATTTAAATTTAAGTTAAAATGAAGAGACGAAAGATACAGGACTAATCAGAAACAGAAAAACTGAAATTCTAAAGTCAGTGTTCTCTTTCTTGGATTCAGTTACGCTGGCACCGCGTGTCCGGCGCTGCGAAAACGCGCTCCCAAGAAAGAGATTTTATCTTAAGAGGAAAGGGGGAATTCTATTTGAAACTATAGCTTATCGGTAGGTTTGTCAAGCATTAACCTTTCTAGGAAAGGTGATATGTTGAAGAAACTTGGTCTAGTATTTGCCGTACGTGAAGTGGATATTATGCCTGCCTCGTAGATCTGTCTAAGGTTTTTATTATGGATATATTTTAAAATCTTCACAGAGCCGAAATCGAAATTGTGATAAGATTTGGCTAGGTGTACAAACAAAGCACTACTTCAATTACCGAGGCGAATATCTCGTTTATGTTCGGAAACACGAGATTTTATGGACCTACCTGTTTCCCCTACATAACTCAAGTTGCAGTCTCTGCAAGGGATCTGGTAGACGCAAGCATCGGATGTAATATGCTGTCTGCTGGTGTTATTTAATATACTGCGAATAGTTTTAGTGGGTAATGTTGTATTTTTAATTTTTAGCGCGTTTAGATTGTTGGAGATGTGTTCGGTCAAAGGGTTATTCAGTAGAAAGATGCGGCCAATAGGATTATCAGGGGCAGCTGAAAGTGTGCCTTTCCCTGACGTAGATGTAGTAGTAGTAGTCGGGGTGTCATTTTGCACTGATGAACGAATTTTATGAATTTTCAAAGCTTTATTCTTAGCGCTGAGTAATAATTGTCTCGGATACGAAAGGCTTGAAAAGGTATCCTCGATATAACTGAATTCGTCATCTAAATATTTTGCTGAACAGATTCGAAGAGCTATCAAGTAAAATCCAATAATAACACCTCTCTTAGTCCTAGTGTCATTGTGAGAGTAAAAGTGTAAATAGTCGTTTTTACATGTGGGTTTACGATATACTTTGAATTCTAATTTGTCATTATTTCTAGTAAGTAGTATGTCTAAAAAAGGTAGAGAATTATTAGATTCAAGTTCATGGGTAAATTTTATAGTAGGTTCTACTCTATTCAATCTATCAGTAATTTTGTTTAAATCTGTCGGTTTCTGTGGGTAAATGAATAAAATGTCATCGATGTAACGGAAGTAATGTGTATCATCAGGGATTATATATTTGAAAGGTCCAGATTCAATAAATTCTAGAAATATGCATGCTAGGAATCCAGAGACAGGACTACCATTGATAAGCCAAATTTTTGTTGATAATAGATATCGTTATACTGGAAGTGACAATGAGATGTGCATAGGGTGCATAATTTGATGCATTTTGAGATGGCGCTTAAAACGACTATTTACACTTTTACTCTCACAATGATACGAATTCTTGATTTAACAATATCCAAATAAATCTCGAAGGGAAAAAATGGTTTTTAAAAAGAAAGAGCCAGGAACATGAAAGCCTGTTGAAAATAATCGCAAAGATACAGGTTCAAGGCTCAAAGAAAAAAACCCGATCCGAGTAAACAACTAACTAAAGAGCTCGATACAAAGGGAGAGCAGACCTAGTCAAACCTAATGAGCCAGACAAACCTAGCAAGGTTTCACTTAGGCAGATCGTCAGGGTCAGCTGGCCCTGACAATCTGCCTAAGTGAAACCTTGTTAGGTTTGTCTGTCTCATTAGGTTTGACTATATATATATATATATATATATATATATATAGTCGAACCTAAGTGAGATCTGCCTAAGTGAGATCTGCCTAAGTGAAACCTTGGGAGGTTTCTCTGGCTCATTAGGTTTGACTATATATATATATATATATATATATATATATATATATATATATATATATATATATATATATATATAATTAATCAGTTTTTTACTATATTTTCCTTGCATGCTCAAGACATATTTCTTTGTTTTGGACAATGCTATTCAAACAGTTCTTGCAAAATAATAAAACACTTTTACGCTTGCGAGGAAAAAATATAATAAAAAAAACTTAGTCGAGGTGCATTGTCAGTTATATTCAACGAAACGTATATAAAATACAAATTGCTGACCAAAAACACCATTGTATAGACGTATATCTGTGTGTGTTTTTTATGTGTGAAGTGAAATATCTGACAAGATGTATGAAAATGGACGAGGTGAAAATGGAAGGAAATGTCGTTGGCTTTTTGCGCAAATGTTTTGTTATGATAATAGCATTTAATGATTTTTCAGTCGCACATTCAAAATGGCCAATTAAAGTAGGAATACGTCAAAATGAAACTAAACATTTTCAACGTCCATCTAATTGGCACATACCCTCTAACTCTGTCTCCCTGTTTCTCTATCTATCTATCTATCTATCTATCTATAGCAGAGAACTTCATTGTATATAAAATCTATCTATAGCAGAGAAATTCATTGTATATAAGATCTATCTATCTATCTATCTATCTATTGCAGAGAACTTCGTTCTATCTATCTATCTATCTATCTATCTATCTATCTATCTATCTATAGCAGAGAACTTCATTATATATATTATCTATTTATCTATCTATCTATCTATCTATAGCAGTGAACTTCATTGTATATAAAATCTATCTATCTATCTATCTATCTATCTATCTATCTATCTATCTATCTAAGTAGTATGACTAACAGGTTTATATTATGATGTTATAATATCATCTATGTAGGTAAGTACAGTTTCTATGTTTAAATTGTTTCAATGGACCGGACTATAATTTCTAGGAAAACACAAGCAAAGACATCATTAATAGGTGATCCTATAGGTAAATCGAGTTTTTGCTTATCGAACTTTTGATTGAAAGAGAAGAAACAGTGGTTAGTGATTAGTTTACATAGTTTAATGGACCTTAAGATGAAGCTTTCCTTCCAAATGTTTAGGTAGTTTCTAAATATCTAGTGACATTTTGTAACGGGTACATAATATTTGTACATAATGATTTGGTATCTAAGTTAGCCCTAAATTTCCTTTTCATATTTGTGTTTCGTATCCTCTGGCTTAATTCACCAGAGTGTTTAAGTTGTTGGGTTGATTGTTTCTAAGTCCAGAGTTAGGATTTTTGCAATAGCTTTAGCTTATTTCTGGGTTGGACTCTTGATTCCTTAAACAATTGGTCTGATAGGTATGTAGTTTGTTTTCGGTAGGCCGGATAGTGTGCGTGTAGTAGTATTATATTCTATAAGTCTAATCAAGATTTTGTTTTCATTTTTTAATAGTATCTTAGCAGGTGTCTTGAATTTTTCTGTACCTATATTTACTGCTCGTTCGCTGGTTTTTATGTAAGTGTTTTCAATTAAGAGGGATTGTAATTTTTCAATTTAGACGTTGGCATCCATTATGACTATTCCACCTCGTTTATCGGATGGGTTTATGGTTATATTTTTTTAATGCCAGTAAATATCTCATTGGAAATGTAGTTCCATCGGTATTTTTAAGAGTGGCTTTTAAGATTGCATGTATGAAACTTTTTTTTCAAATACGGTGTTCTCTCTCTCTCCATCTCTCTATCTATCTATCTCAGTCTATTCATTACCTATCTATCTATCTATCTATCTATCTATCTATCTATCTATCTATCTATCTATCTATCTATCTATCTGTTATAGGTCCTTACCTATAACTACAGAATGAACTCTTCCTAACACTATGCATACTACGCCTATAAAGAGAGAGGGACGAATCGAGTCGAGCCGATAGTAGTTCACTCCAAACCAGACAGTCTACTCTTATGTTCGTCCTAACCTGGACCATAACAGTGGCGACGAGGATATTGAAGAAACGAATTCTACGCGGAGAATCTAAAAAAAAAAAAATTTGCTATCGGTCGTCCATAACTGAGGCGACGGAGGTATCGAGAAAAAAAGAACAAGTTCTACGTGAAGATAAAAAAAGAAGAAAATTTTGTTTTTTGGACACCAACCTTAACAGTGGTAACGAAGACACGAATTTTACCTGTCAGCCACAACAGAATCAAATTCTACGCAGGAAAATTGTTTCGTATTAAGGTTCCAGAAAAACAGGCAACAAAGACCTGAAGTCTACACTGAGAAAAAAAGGAAAAATCGTTACGCAAAATTACGGTGTAAACATGGAAGACTTTAAGGCAACCATATTAGAACTAATGAAAATGCAATTCGAGCAGCAACAAAAAGATAAGGAAAGACAAACTAGGCTCGAAGAAAAACTATTGGAAATTCAACAGAAAAACGAAGAATTACTACTACGGGCAGTAACAAATAAAGGACAAAATTCTGAAAATGAAACGGCATTCTCGCAAAATGATATATGGAGCTCTATCAAAGACTTCACTTATGCACCGGACGAAGACAAAACCTTCGCGGCTTACTTCAGAAGATATGAAGATTCATATGAGTTTGATTGCGGGAATTGGTCAGACGCGGAAAAAGTACGTCTACTACAGAGTAAACTAGGGTCAAGCGAATACACTAAATTCGTAGACTACATCCTACCGAGGAAAACGAATGAGTTGACTTTCAAGGAAGTCGTGAAAATTTTAACGGAATTATTTAATCCGAACACTTCACTATTCCACAAAAGGTGGAAATGTTTAACTTTAACAAAAAAGGATAACGAAGACTATATAACATTCGCTTCCGGAGTAAACAAACACTGCAATGACTTTAAGTTATCTGAACTCAGCCCTGACAATTTTAAATGTTTGATATTCTTCCACGGCCTGGTTTCGACTAAAGGTGCGGAGATCAGACGGAGAATTCTAACAAAACATGAGAGTGAACCAGAATTGACGCTACAAAAATTGGCTGTCAGAGATGTATAAGCGTAAAAAAGGACTCGAAAGATATCGAAGAGTCTGGCGTCGCTCACATACTAAAAGTACAACGACAAACACGTTTTTCTCCCTCCTCAAAACCAAACCAAACAAATTATTTTACTACGAAAATCAAATGAAACCTCAGAAGAAACCACCACCAAGTCCATGCTATCGCTGTGGGACTTTGCATTCGTACAAAGATTGTCCATACCGCTTTAAGACTTGTCTGTCGTGCAATAAAGTGGGACATAAAAGTTCTCACTGTAGAACAAAGAAAGAAAACAAAAGCCGAGTTAGAGTCACTAGAAATGACCAAGCGGACGGGATAAATATACGAAAATACGTACAAGTAGAAAAGTTAAACAAAAAAATCAGATTAAAATTAGATTCCGGATCACATTTAACCATTATTAGCTTACAGACGTGGAAGAAATTAAACAAACCGACCATGTTGAGAACAGATAAATAGCCAGGTCGGTAACAGGACGAAAAATCAAATTTGAGGGAGAGATTATCACAAATGTGACGTTCAACGGGATGACCAAGTAATTAACGATGTATGTTCTAAAAAATACGGATAATTTATTTGGAACTGACTGGATGCAGAAATTTAACCTCTGGGATTTACCGATAAATACGTTCTGCCAAAAAGTGGAAATGTTGAAGGAGAAATTAAAGGAGAGTTTCTCCGATGTATTTTCAGCCGGCTTCGGAAGGTGTAAAAATATGGCGGCCAAAATCGAACTAAAAGAAAATGTACAACCCATTTTCAAGAAGAAAAGAAATGTACCTTTCGCATCATTAGAAAAAATAACGAAGAGTTGGATAGACTCGTGAAAACCGGTATATTGACAAAGGTGGAATATAGTCAATTTGGCCGCACCTACGGTTTACGTCAAAAAGAAATCGGGTGAGATACGAGTATGCGCTGATTTCTCGATGGGATGGAATGCAGCGATTAAGAATTATCAATATCCTCTTCCTAATCCAGAGGAAGTTTTCACAAAGTTGAACGGAGGAAAATTTTTCTCAAAGATAGACTTGAGCGAAGCATACATACAAGTACCAGTAGATGAGGAAAGCTTGAGGTTGTTGTGCATAAACACACATAAAGGGTTATATAAGTTCCAGAGGTTTACCATTCGGGATCAAGGTCGCGCCGGCAATATTTCAGTAAATAATGGACACTATGCTCGGCGGACTGGATTTCACGATCGCATACCTTGATGACATCCTGATAAATAGCAAAAGTATTGAACAACACTGGGAATACGTTCAAGAGGTTTTCAGGCAGATACAAAATTACAGTTTTAAGGTAAAGGAAAATAAATGTGACTTCTTTATGAAGGAGATAAAATATCTTGTCCATATTATTGACGAAGAAGGAAGAAGACCAGACCCAGAAAAAGCCACGGCAATAAAAAAAAATGCCGGCTCCAAAAAATTTAGCCGAGTTACAAAGCTTCTTGGGCTTAGTAAATTATTATCAAGAATTTATTCCTAACATGCACAAATTACGCGCACCCCTAAACAAACTGTTGAAGAAGGAAAAAGTTTGGGAATGGTCATATTAATGTCAGAAAACTTTCGACAAAATCCTTACGACTCTAATTACTGCAGATTTATTTTTAGCGCATTATGATCCAAAATTGGAAATAATAGTCGCGAGTGACGCGAGTTCCTATGGTGTTGGGGCATGTATACTTCATAAAAAGCCGGATGGGACACTAAAAACCATCGCGCATGTGTCAAGAACGTTACTACTAGCCGAACAAAATTACTCGCAAATCGAAAAAGACGGGCTGGGGATTATTTTTGCGGTTACGAGATTCCGCATATATTTACGGTAGATTTTTCACCTTATAGACGGACCACAAGCCGTTATTGACAATATTTGCATCA
>OZ038486.1:93411418-93413918 GCA_964036315.1 Acanthosepion esculentum | reverse complement strand
CTTTTTCCCATTTTTACTGAAGCAGACGTTAAACACGTGATTGTTATCTCCTTCTCTATATTCCCTTTCTTTTTAGTTTTTCTCACTAAAATCAAACAGCACCCACAATATATCCTTTCGTCATGATCAAAACGGTATAGACCATTATTTATGAATGATTGGTAGGGTATAATCTACGCGTCAAATAACTTAAGAATGAGGGAACACATAGAATTATATGATTATTATGTGAGTTTAATTTTGAGTACTCTTTAAAAGACATCCCTATATCTGGCAAACATAAGGATATCCTTCTTTCATGACATCAAATTGAACAGTTCTTTGTGAGAAGGAGATGGAAAGCATTGTTTTTTCCTGTATAAATATATAAACAGTAGGAAAACATTGAAAGATTTCAATTTAAAACCAAATAAATTTCCCGTCCCTCGTGATAGATGAGTTGACTGGTTTTGAAAAATAGTTGATATAGTTGGTATTAAGGATAGGATCAAGTTCAGGGAAGGAAATAGCGTCTTCTGCCTGCCTAACGACGTGAAGAAAAAAATAAAGAAAAACCTCGAAAATTTTAATTAAAAGCGATAAAACCGTAAATATCTACATGAGATGGAATTGGATTTACATACTAGCAAGGTCTCTAGTAACATGTAACCAAACAGCATAGGTAAAAATATGTAAACGCTGGATTTAACCGCTTTAAAATTGGGATCAAACACGTCTATCTTGAACGCAGGCTATCCAATAATTCTTCGTCTAAAAAAAGAAAAATTGAAGAAAAAAAGAAAATATATGAAAGAGTGTTTACGGAAGAGTGACACAAAACGAAACATGAATTTAAACTTTAAACATCCCAACCTATGTGGAATATCAAATAATATATATATATATATATATATATATATATATATATATATATATATATATATATATATATATATATATATATATATATATATATATAATATAATATAATTTAACCCCCACTTTCAATCTAGGAGTGAAAATATATATTGGAAAAATGTTTTTTAAACTGATTTATAGACATTTCTCCAAAGCTTCTGTGTTGCACGAGATTTTCAACAGAAACACTGTGAAATTAAGATATTGTTTTACCGTTAACTCGGAAAATATAATTAAAAAGCAGAATATCAATAATTTTTATGAACATGGCATGTAGAATAATGATACAACAAGAATATGTGTCCACTAACGAGAGTATGTAAAACTGAAGGGATAGTCTACATGGTAGAGGTGGAAGATGAGAACCAAAATAAAGTAGACTTCTGGTCCACAGAAGGCAGCTTTAAGAAAACATGGTACAACCATTAATCATCGTTTAAGTTGGAAAGTTACAAACATTGTACAAAACCGGCTAGACATGTGTGGGAGCTAAAGGAAAAACATGATAAAAACTTGAATGTATATTGGAGTAATTTAAAGAAAGCCAAGCCATATTGCATTAGTAAAGTCATGTGTAAATTGAGCCAGGAAGAAAAAACTGGCTATTATTTCGTAAAGAGATTGAGACAACCTATTAAATGAGAAGTCACAGATAATGGCAGCTTGCAAGCACGCAACGAAGCATTTATTAGACAAATATGAACCTGGATGAGTGTACCAAAGTCTTTTTAAAAATCTTTTTTAAAGGTAACGTCCTCTCAATTTTGGTAGTCGTAACACAATTATTGACATTTTGTAAAGTTGAAAAAGAAATGAGAAAAAATTCAATAAAAGTCTCATTCTTATATATATATATATATATATATATATATATATATATATATATATATATATACGCCATTGTTCGACCAATAAAAGGCTCAACCTCCACTCAAGTTAAATGATTACTTAATGAGTTTGTTTTATGGACTTAAGAATTGTAAACTATGAGAAAATGTAGGCTGATCCTGGATTTGTTTTTAATCATTTCACCCCAAGGAAGGCAATAAAGCCATTAAGGCTCAAAAGTTTACTGCGTGTGAAAAACTACAAGAAAAAGAAAAACAGTATTAAAGAGCGAAAGCAATAAATGAAGACGAAAAAAAAAGGCAGAAGCTGAAAATTGACATTGCACTTAAGTCTTCGAAGAGCTGACTTGACTGGAAAGCAAGAATTCCGAAGAGAGTTCTACAAGCGAGAAGTGTTAGAGTATTTACGGTTCAATCAAGCCATTTAATTTGTTAAATACGTTGAAGAGGTTAGGAAGGTAGTGATAAGACGGGCATCCTCTCCAGGGTCTGTTTCACAAAGCAGATGCTCTTTACCTTTTTACCAATGGAATACGATAAAAACGAAGATGATGTCGTCTGTGTCTAATCTCTGAGGATTTGAACTGGTAACATCTTGTCATAACATTTTCCATGGAAATAGCAAAAGAGTAGCGATAGGCTTCTGGGGATGCCTTTGTAGGAAAGGAGTTTCACGCAGACAACGTATATATATATATATATATATATATATATATATATGTAAAAGGCAGGTTGTGTGTGTGTGTGTGTGTGTG
>OZ038486.1:93383918-93406418 GCA_964036315.1 Acanthosepion esculentum | reverse complement strand
TTTATTACAAATAAGCATGCATTCGGATGATAACCTGAGCAATGAGCTAATTCTAAAATGACAAGATTCTGTTACCTTAATAACAGATACCCTCCTGATGGTAAATTTAGATAAGTTTCTTATCCTAACTTAAACCGAGAAACATTTTAGGAATGGAGTATTCATTTATTAATCCGAAATCTCAAATATTCAGCCCGATAGCTGGAAATAAAAATAAAGGAACTGTTTAATAAATAAACAGAGCGTCTACTCAAATATGGGTATCCATTAAATTAACGCATAAGCAATAAAATAAAAAAAATATGTTGGATTATAAAAGAAAAATCTATTTCTAAAAATTGTCTTTACTTATGCTAGGATACGAAAATGAGACGAGATGTATATTTAGAGAATGTGGAAATGTCTGGGTTCAAAAGAATTATTCGGTTTTGGTTTGGTCAGTAGGTTCTTTGTAGCCGAGCCGGTAAATTTCATCAGATTAAATGACGGCTTCCCCTAGGTTCGAATTCCACCAGAGAACGCATATTTTTGTAACAAATTTCCTCTAATATTTAGGCCGGTAGGTGGAAATAATTAAATATACTTTTTAATAAATAAACAGAGCTTATACTCTAATATGGGTAACCATTAAAAATAACATTTAAGCAATAAAATAAAAAAGTCGAATTAATAAATGAAAAATCTATCCCTAAGATATATATATATATATATATATATATATATATGTATATATATATATATATATCAAATCGAGTTCTCTCAGTCAGTGTGTGTTTATCTAAAAATAAATACGCTTAAATTCATCCTTAAAGGCATTCGGAAGTCTGGTCACACTGAGGACCTGCGATACAGCGAAACAGTACTGTCTGTGAATGACATAATTTAGCTCTTGAAAATACATTTCAATTGAGCACTGTTGAGTGATAAGCTAATTCTATAAACAACAGCCACCTGCACGAATGCAAAGCTCTTCAGTAAAATGAATGGAGCACTTTGGCTGATGGGCATTTGTTTACATTTGTAAAGACAATACGCTAGATTTGGTTGTGTAACTCTACCAAGTGAAGATAGCTCTGGCTGACACCAAATTAGTTGTGTTTCAATCCTGGCTTGAGGCATTCGGAAGTCTAGTCGCACTGAGGAGCTGTGATACAGCGAAACATTAATGTCTGTAAAATGACATAATACATATATATATATATATATATATATATATATATATATATATATATATATATATATGGGTAGTGACAGAAACAGAGAATACGTCAGAGAAATCTGAAGGCGATGTCTTCCAGAAACAGAGCAATGTATTAGCCAGTTAGAAACAAAACATGCTGAATTTCCATGGAAACGTCGGGCAATCTGTCAACTGATGAAGACCCTTGAAGCGACAGTTATGCGGTTCTACCTGTAAATGTTGTGAATACTTTGAAAGTTTTAGAAGGCGAATAACAAAGAAAAAACTCCTAACAATTAGAAAGTGATAGTTAAAATACTTTTAACACATAATGAAAAAAGAAGGCTTAGAGAATTTAACATGTTCAGGGCATAATGAAGGCAATAACACCAAGGGATAAAATAACCTGTTCGGTGAGTCTGATTAAATGGATAACCGAACTGAGCTAAACAAGAAACAAAAAGACAAAGGAAATGCGTAATTGTTTAATTAGAGCAATAAAAACAGAAATTAGTGTAGAGACATGGTTGCCCACATCATGACATGGTACATAGAGGAGAGAATTATAAACTTCGTTACTGAAATTCTAGCAATATATAACGAGGAGAGAATACTTAGAGAATTTAACACTCAGAGGGCGCAATGGACACAAAATATGTAAGGGAAATCAGTGAGAAACCAAATTGGCAAAAAAAAAAAAAATGAGTAAAAATCAGGAAAAGAAAACAAGTAACAACTCCTACTTGAACCAACAAAAACAATATTGTGGAGAGCTATGGATTCTTTTTACAGCGAGGTTCCGTAGGTCACTCGAGGTAGAGGTTTACTTTTGGGGACCATTTCTGTGTATAGGAGTGGAAGATAACGGTTAACCTTGGTCTTGAACGGGTTAAGATTGTACTGATCGGTGAATTGTGCTGCTGGAGTCGGTTCCACAGGGCATTGGCTCTTGGGAAGAAGCTGATCGAAGCTGATCTAGTGGAATTTACTTCTCACCTATGGAATACGGGGGGAATGTGGGTGGTTTACTACTGTGTAAGTGGCATCAACATTTGACTTGGTGAGATCAGGGATTGTAGTTTGTGCGAGCACTTTCCATGGAATTAGCAGAAGTACTGCGAGAGATCTGCCACATCCCGCCTGTTGGAGAGGGGTTGACGGGTTGAGAATAAGTCATCACCCATAAGGTCTCAGAGGCGCTTTTGAACTCTATCAAGGCTGAAGAGTGAGGTCTGGACAGCACCCGCCCAAATATGACAACAGAATTCCATTTTAACCTGATCCGGTTCTTGAAAATTTAGAGGATAGCATGAGGAGACAGGTACTTACAAGAGCGGTTCAAAGAGCCGACCATTTTACCTGCGTCCTTAGCAATGGATCATATTTACGAGTTCCACTTGAGGTCAGCTGAGAGTTTGCGACCCAACAGTCTTCCAAGGCACATTGCTTCCCCGAGTGGACATCCGTTCATCCTGATTGGTGGTAGCTCAGGGTCAGATCGGCCATGATGGAATGTAACTAGCTTCATCTTCGAGCCATTGAATTTAAACATCCAGTTCTTATTCCATTGGATACTTTTTGCTATATCGGAAGAGAATCGCTAATCTCTGGACATCGAGAGGTTTACAGATGCGCCCGTATATAATCGTATAATCGATCGCAAATTCCAAGCATGTCTATGTCAATATTGAATTGTCGGACTCAAAATGAATATTTGATTTCATTCAAATTACTAACGAGCCTTTTGGCGTGTAGGTAAATTTCCATTTTTACTGATCTGTGACACTATGAGTCGGATATATGCGCACACGTGTGTGTGTGTGCGCCCGCACATCTGTGTGTGTGTATATATACACCCCCACATCTGTGTGTGCGTGCGCGCGCACACATATGTGCGAGAAGATTAGTTAGATTTGACCTGGACATCAAACTTCAAGACCAAATGATTAGATTAGGAATCTAGATAAAAACATGTTTGGACATATGGCGAAAAGGGTAGATAAGTGTTAAGTACTTGTCAAAATACTAAGATAGGAAAAAGACCGGCTCTGGTCAAAACTTAAAAGGGTTTGAATTTAATGTCCCTGAATCGGAGTCAGCTAGGCTAAGAAATATTTTTATGTCCACTTTCTTCAAAGAGAGAAATGGTCATGAAAAAGTTATGGGTTTATTCGTGGGTGTCCCTTGTCCGGAAATGATGAAAGAGGATTCTCCATATATACGGAGCGCTTTGGGCCACGGGTAGTTAGACTTAGTTTAGGTTCGAGGAAGGTTGATTTAGGCCGGAGCACGTAACATCGAAGAGCGACCCATTAGCAGCCGGACATTGTTAGTTAGGATATATTTTTCCGCCAGCCGAGAATCAACCAAGAGTTATCATCCACAAAAAGGTCACACACCTTCTCTCCTCTTTTCGTCCTACCCAAGTTTGTAGTTGTGTTTTTCTTTTACCTGTGAGCCTACCTCTCGCTCGATCCACCGCACAGAAATTCTACGACGTGGGGTCTATATCTTTGTGCAGCGAGTTGCAGAGGTGGGTATTCTCACAGATCTGCTTATTACTTTTGTACCAAGGTGTATTGAAATTCGGGCATGAGTTCTTCTAGCACAGGTCAGTTGCAGATATTTTGGTTTCTCTCTACGTTAGAACTTGAGGGGCTTAGATTTCTATAATCCGATAACGATTGAATGGTTCATAAACACAATGTTAGGAACGACGCTCTGATCCATTGGTTGAAAAAGGATTTGGCCGATGAGTTTTCTGACAGGCGGAATAGCATTCTATTCCAGATCGTAGATTGTCGAATTTTGATATCGAATTCGTCCAGTCTAAAATGAAAATGTTGAAATACAGCGTGAGGAAAACTTGAAAAACTTTTAAGGAAAAGTCATCATCAGCAAGAGAACTTTCTTATCTTTGAAACGCCCCCACTCCACGAAAGAGCATTTAATATCATCTTTAGTTTTGAGAGTTTAAAACCAATCATGTTTTCGTGAGAACTCACTGAGATCACAGTGATTGTATGTTTGGTCCTGTAAAATAGAATGAGAACCGTATATAGTCTGATATATTCAACAAATCGGGCGCATGAGCAAGTGGGTCGAATTTTTACTTTTCAAAAATGTGTCCTGAAGTACGATCCTTACCATAATCGATTTGTCTTGAAGGTGACCTTTTGATATAAATGGTAATCTCAGCGTGAGGCATTTTTGTAAAAGAGAATACAGGTTTCCCTAAACCGTGTTAGTAAAACTGGATAGACAGGAAGACGTGTATGGTTATCCAGCACAAAGACGCAAGTCATCGTAATTGAGGATTTGAAAGAATTGACATTTTCAAAAGGCTGTTCACAGCAGATCGTGCGCTTTCTCCAAGAAACACTCAGTAAGGTCTACTAAACATAGTAGCGATTATATTAGTACTAATGAACTGTCCTCGATGAACTTCAACTTAACATCAAGAAGATAATTAAAAAACTAAAATGGATTATTGTAAGAAAATAAATAGACTTAATATGTTGATATTTTTTAATGAAACAGGCTTGAATGAAAACAAATGCTGCCTATATATATATATATATATATATGTATGTATATATATATATATATATATATATATATATATATATATATATATATGTACATATATATATATATATATATATATATATATATATATATATATATATATATATATATATATATATATATATATAGAGAGAGAGAGAGAGAGAGAGAGAGAGAGTCAGTTGGCGAATACTTCTGGGTCAGCTATTACTGAACATCTCATAAATAGCAAGGATTGTGCAATAAATTTCACTGTTCTGGCTAGTTCGCACTCTCCTTTTCATTTACGGGCACTGGAGTCTATGTACATACGGTCCAGCGAACCGTCTCTTTGTAAGCAAAGAGACTGTCGCCTTGGACTTCACATTATTATACTCTAGTATTCGTCAATCATACATTTTCCACTCCCACTTCCTTTTCCCTCCTCTTATTCCTCCCCTATCTTCCTGTTTTTTTTTTGTTTTTTTTTCTTTCGCTGCGCGAATTTGCGTTTATTTTTTTTTTATATATATATTTTTATTTTTTGTCTTTCCTCATACAAATTAATCATGTCATTTTTAATGTTTTAATTGTATGTAGGGTGTTTGTGTGAGTAAAAGTAATTTGAAATAAATTATTATTATGTTTCCAGTCGACCCTGATGAGGTAGGGAACCAAACCGGTTGGCCTGTCTTGTTTGTGTCTTAATCTCTTATTTTTTTATTTTTCATAATGCCTATAAGAAATACATTTTAGGTTTTCCCTGCAATATTACGGTTTTGTACCTCCAACAATTTATTTTATATATGTTGGTCACACCACAAACTCCCTTTCACGCCACTTGGCTCTATATTTGAATGCTAATTCTAACATTTTTAGGTATTTAAAACAACATGCCTGGCCGCGTACACAAATCCTCGTTGAAAACACAACTATACTTAAACATGAAAACAATAAACAAAAACTAAAAATTCTTGAAGCTATATACATAAAACAGTTGAAGCCTAATCTGAACAAAACAAACTATGAAATCTCCACAAATATACTTAAATGCCTATAATTGATAACAGAAGCCATTGATTTATACCAACGTCTTCCCATACTTAACACTTCTCATTTACATTCTCGCGTGGTCGTGTAATATCATGGGCAGCGGTGCAATTTTCGCTTCCAGCGTCTCGTCTGCTCGAGTTTCTCGTTTTTTTTTTGACATCGTCCATGTAAACAAAACAGACTATCATTGTTACTGTATTGTCCGTGTATTGTTTACTTTATTGTAATGTAATTGTCATCTTTGATGTTGGCTTATGTAAGCCGAAAGCTTAGATAGGATTAAAAAAACATGTATCAACATCGTGATTTTCTTTCATCTTTCAATGATAATGTTATTAAGCTTATCAGACGATATAAAAGGAATTTGCTTAAAATAAATAGACAAATCTTGTATATATATATATATATATATATATATATATATATATATATATATATATATATATATATGACATGTAATTGACTAACGTAAGGTATAGCAATGTTCAAACATTCTTTGTTAGGCAGTATTTCGCGGGAATTTGACACTGTCTTTCTTCGTGAATGCGCGCATGAAGGCCTATGTGCTGAATCGCAGATTTGTTTTTTGGTGAAAGTGGTCAAATGATTTGAAATGAAAAATAGTCCTTAACTGGATAGCAGAAACGATTTGAAAATAAAAATCTATTTCCTTATTCCTCTGCATTTTCTATTCTAACGACAACTACAGAAATTGATTTTGTTTAATAAAAATAATACATGTCTACTCTTTTCTAAGTATGCTAGGGTGATTTATAATCCAATTTGTAGACGCTTGCACAGGCATATTTTTCTTTTCTCCCTCAGATAAATCCCCAGGTTTAAACAGCAATATACTGAATGAACATTATTCTTAAAATACGAACCCGGCTTCGTGATGAAAAAGCTAATATTCAAGACCACTTAACCACGAAATTTTTTTTTTACTACACCCATACGTACATATAAAAATACCATTAGCCGTAATACAAGCTTTTTTTTTTACTGTAGTAAAAAATAATTCGGCTAATTATACATATAACAATGGACATATGCAGATAAATCATTTCGACTGGTAGGTAAACTAGGTGAGTGTGATCGACGGGAGACACACCAATGGTAATGTCGGATCTGTCAGCCGAATTGCATTTGAAGACTGATTTCCGTTGGAGTGTACGGATAATATCTCTTGCAGAGTGAAACCGCCATGAAAGCGGTGTCAGTATGTACCGCGGTCTGCATCAGCTTGTCGTCTACAGTAGCTGGAAGTATCCGATTATAACAAGTCCACGAGCCACCAGATAATGAAGCCCCTGGTCTGTTTTAAAAATTCATCCAGATCCATTGATAAATTGCAAGACAACGTTTTCTTCGAATACGGTAGAAAACCATGATATATCCTCCCTCGTGAAAATTGAAGGAGAAAAAAACAATAATTCCGTTATTATTTACTTTTTTGCTATTTTTTCCATTGAAACATGCCAAGAGCACTTCGTATGTCCATTCCACGATGTCTTTCCTTACAGATTGACCACAGATTCTTGATTGGATTTAAATGATGAGAGTTTCTGAATCAGTCGATAGTACTCTGATTTGCTCACTGTAATGGCTTGCCAGTATGTTCGTGCAGTGTTAAAAATTTCGCAAACATCCTTAGAGTAACGTCTATCGCAGACAATGTTCGTAGAACAACTAATCGACAATGGAGACAATAGTATCTGGGCGTGATGAAAATCTGATGCAATCACGGATGATGCAATAATTTTCATAGCCAAATAAATTTTATAATACACCCCGAAATTAGATTCATAATACTGCACACCACTGCAAATGACTTAATTTGAATAAAAAATAGAAATCGATTACACCCTATCACTCAAGTGGGTCTAAATCTGATCGTATGTTGAAAGAAATGAAACTAAATCGGTTGTTTCAATTAAATTGAACAAGACACACACACACACACACACACACACACACACACACACACACACACACACATATATATATATGTGTGTATTATATATATATATATATATATATATATATATATAGTGCAAATAAATATAATTTTTCACTTAACTGTTTGATGTTATATTTCCGGTTCAGCCACAGCTTGACTCTACATGTTCGTAGATGAACGTTGATCAAAGTATTCAAACAGAATTCAGATTAAGTAAATACACACACACACACACGCACACTCACATACACAGACACATGCACACTCCTTCACACACACAGACACCCCCCCCCCGACACACGTACACACATAGACACACGCACCCACACACACTAACACACACAGACACACACACAGACACACGTACACACACGCACACACTCAAATGAATATATATATATATATATATATATATATGTATATATTTCTAAGAAATTGATGGATTTTACATTTAATCTGACATTCCTCATTACTTTAAATGTTATTTCTTCCCGCTTTTGAGTTGACACCCTGTTTTATTATTTTTATTTATTTGAATTTATTTTAAGCAGTGCACGATGGCGTAGCAGGGCATTCATCTCTAAAATGCACATTTCCATGATTATTCCTAGTAAATGTAGTGAAGTAATTTTCCTTTGAATTCTCAGTGGTTTGGCGTTCAACTTTCTTTCTAGATTCATTACTAATCTAGGTGAGATAGTTCAGTCTGCCCTGTTATTCCTCTGGAGCTGGGAGTGAGAAGAAATGGACAAATGAATTTCCCAAAGGCATTACTGTTAAGTGAACACAAATTATTTCAGCTATAACTGGAATTCGGTTAACCTATTTCATTTTCCACATTGTTAAACCAAATTCAAATTGATTCCACTGATATAACGCAATCAGTAATTAGCACAACCTATCTAAGGAAATATGCTATTATTATATTAGTGAGCTTAACTTAATGAGGTGATTATAATTGTGAATCAGTCAATGAGATTAGAAATCGGAACGTTTGCTTGGAGTTTCGCCCAAATGTTTTTCCATGTTGAGGAACAAAATAAGTAAGTATAAAACGAATTCATTCTTACTGAGATTAAAGATTTAGAAAATCTGTTTTAATATGTATAAGATCTTGTTTACAGAGTGCTAGATTTAGTTAGCGTTATTTTAGGAAAACTGGGGGGTGCCTTTGAATGTTTTTAAGAATTGCTCGCTGAAATTAAGAGGTTGTAGTTTATTTGGGTAAAAGCTATAACTGAAATAAAATTGTCCTGTATTTGTTTTATTTTTAATATTTAAATTGAAAGAATTCCAATGAAATATAGAAAGCTGAATTATAAAAGTTTTTCTATTGTTGCAGTAGGTGCAACCATGTTTTGGGAATGGGCAGGAATGTCGGTTTGGAGAAGAATCATTGATCTTGGAGCTCTCAAAACTTAAAGATATGTAATTCAGTGTCGTATTTATTGAAGGAAAATGATGCAACAGAAAAAAGTGTGAAATTGTAGAAATCCTATACGTGGATTCCTTGATAACAATTAGGAAATTCTTATGTGGTTGACATGTTTTACAAACTAATTAAAATTTAAGAACTTAGTTACTGATTTTCTTGGCGACAATCAGGATTGGAAGCACAATTATTTAGCACAATTTATATTTAGCTACCCATACCTTATACAGTATTTAGGTACCCCATACTTTAAACAATGTTTAGCCACCCATGCCTTTACAATATTTAGGCTCCCCATACCATAAGAAATATTTAGCTACCCATACCTTATACAGTATTTAGGCACCCCATACCTTAAACAATGTTTAACCACCCACAACCTATACGATATTTAGGCTCCACATACCTAAAATAATATTTAGCACCCCCTAATAAGTTAAAGTTTATTTAAGCATACCTTAAACAAAATACCAAAATTCTCGATATTCTTACAGTCACTGAGATTCGGTTCAAGGATCAAAATCATTTTGGTTGTTTTGCTGAAACCTGTCAACCTGAGACCTACGAAGTGTCTTCAAAATACCAGCAATAATGTGAAACGTTTATATTAAATCAATTCCAAGATCTGCTTCTTGGAAATGTGATTCATTGTGTCGTGATAGACATTATTCTCGTCACAATCTAACTTACACCTTTATTAATCTACCATGCAACCATGCATTGCATAATGCTGTCAGATTTGATCTGCTGCTTCTGTTATATATCTGTAGATTCATGACAAAATCCAAATTAGATTCTGCAATATTGTTGATCCTGAACTGGCATCTCGACTTCAATCACTTTCCCACCGAAGTAACGTAGCTTCCCTGTTTTTTTTTCTTTCTATAAATATTTTCATAGTAACTCTTCTGATGAACTGTACTATTTGGTATCTAGGCTCTACGAATCTAAGAGAAAATTAGCTGCTCTTTATTGTACAGTTGGAATGGTTAGATACGATCACGAGTTCTATTCTATTCTATTCTTGCATTTTGCATTTGGTGAACTCTTTTTCGGTTTCTTCTTTTCCAGTTCAGTTTGATCTTCAATAATGTAAATACAATGAGAATTGTCGTCTTCTGTCTTCATTAACCCTGTATCGTTTATTGTTCCTACTCTTTAATAATGTTTTTTCTAAGACACTTTCACTCTGAGTATCCCCTTGCATCTTAACGGGTGTGTTGTCATACTTGGCCTTAAAGAATTAAAGAAACATCCGTGCTTGTATCTGTGCTTGTCAATCTCTCTACACATGATCATTGCCATCATTATAAGGACCAGGTGCCTATAATAAACAGGCCCCATTCTATAACCTGTCCCCACCAGGTTACGCCAAAAATTGGGAGGACAAGGTTTAATCGCAGATAACTGACGGACATTAGTGAGTCAGCGTGAAACTAATAATAACGGTTCCTAATTTGATGCATGCGTTGGATTTCTATTTTAAATACAACTTTCATTATAATTTAAAATGATTCAAGCCATATGAACTGTGAAGATCTTAAAGAAGACAAACTTCAAAAAATCTCAAAAATTGGCGTTACAGAATCCTAAAAAAAGAAATTTAACAATTTATAAAAATTGCATCTTTTGAAAACTTCCAATAGCAGCAAAAACTAAATTTCATAGAACACTGTAACTAAAAGGGAAATAACGACACAATCAATATGTTGATATTCTGCACAACCTTAAACAGATGGTTAGGTAGGAAACTCCTATCGATAATAGAAATAAAGATAAAAAATAATGATCGAAAGAAGACTAATTTCTTGAAGAAAAACTGTGTTAAGGCAAATATGTTATAAATCTTAATCGATAATAACACTTACTGTTTAGCGAATGAATGTCAATTTTTTCCCTTTATAGAAACGACTAGTTGAAATTTCTATGACATATAGAAGAAAGAGGGTTTGATATTCACAGGACAGTCTGAAAGTAAGAACGACAGAGGAAAATGACCTACCTAGAGAGATTTAGTAAATATATGACAAACCAGGAGACATAGCAAAAAGAAACAAAACGTATTAAGAGTTACAAAGCACAGGAAAGTGTGGAGGAGCATGATCACTAACGTTTTGAAGTAACATGGCACATAGAAGAAAAAAAGATGAAAACGACAACTCTTACCATTGCCATTACCATTTTACCACATAAAAAATCAAATAAATACTTTCTTGGCAAACATGTGTATTTGCAAAGGAATATATCTTCGGGTAGAGAAATACCAATGACATCATTAAAGACAGTTAAACAGAGACGAATTAAGTGTAAGAGAACAGCAAACATGTCTGTCTATCGATTTTGTAGTTGTTATAATTTTAAAAATTTAAAAATAATGTTTACCTTAAGCAGAAATATATCTGTGTGTTCTCAAGATCTAAAATCGATTACGATTTTATAACATTAGAAGACGGAGAGGCGAAGGTTATTCAATCGCTGAGTCGAAAGAGAAATGGTCAATTGGAATACATTTGTTCATATGAAGGAAGCATAGAGCAGAGGTTTTGAAGAAAGAATGACGGTGACCTGTTCTCCATTTTACTGTCTCATTTCAAAAACTACAAGAGACGTTGGATTTGAAGTTGACAATTGAGCAGGTAGCGACAGGGACAGCTAAAAACGATATTAAACTGAAGTTTGTCGTAGAAAAATATGGAGATCGGAAGATCAATATTCAACATTTTAAAAGGCTCATGCACGTTCCACTGTAGACTAAATTTCTATGAAGCAATTGCAATTCACTTGTTTTTCTAGGATTGCAGAATTATCAGTAATGCCATGATGTTATATATAGTACATAAATTTTGTCACTACATTTTAAAGAAATAAATTGGGATTGACTAAATAATAAGTGACACATTAAATCGAAAATGTCTGCCGACAAATGTCTGCCGGTGAAATGTCTATCAACGAAAAGTTCGTTCGGCAAAATGTCGGTCTGTGAATTGTTCGTCAATGATATCTCCGTTTGGCCAAATATCCTGCGATGACTTGAGCTTTTGGTGAAACGAACATTGTTGAAACGAATATCTATTGATTAAATGTTCTTCGGTGTAATAGCCAAACGGACATCGTTAAAATATCCAGGCGGACAAATAGCTGTAGCTGAAATATCCATCGTAACCTTAAAGTGTTCAAAGGTTATGGCAGACATAAAGGCGCTAACAAAGCATTCTCAATACTAAAGTTGTTTTTTTCTAGTCGAAAATCGTGTTCCTCTAATGTATAGTATTTATTCAGACAACGGTTAAATTTGTGTTAAAACATGCATGTATGAAAGAATTAAGAACTAAAAAAGAATGGGAAACATCATAATGGAATTAGAATTTAACTGATTTGTTATCTTATAAATGAAGTGCTGTTGCTTTCGGATGAATAACTCATAAAAGATCTTCAGTACTGGAAAAAAATTCAATAGCAAACATTAGCGTAGAGCAAAAGTCGTACTGACATTTTACGTGATATCTTTTCTCAAACATGGCAGTGAATGCTGGACAATCATCTCAAAGATGAAGAAGAATTTTGAAGAACGAAAAATATATCTGTCTATATTTCTGAGATGAGGTATTATGTACACTATTTACATTATTCGGAATATTGTCCTCATCTTTGTCGCCATATTTATTACAACGTTTCGGCCTTTCAGTATCTGTCTATATTTCTGAGATGTGGTATTATGTACACTATTTACATTATTCGGAATATTGTCCTCATCTTTGTCACCATATTTAGTACAACGTTTCGGCCTTTCAGTATCTGTCTATATTTCTGAGATGAGGTATTATGTACACTATTTACATTAGTCGGACTAACGCCTTTATCCGCTGTGCCTCAAGGACACGTGGCACGATGGATAAATGCGTTAGTTAGATCCAGTGACAGGATCCAAAGTGTGTGAGTTCAATAGCCAGTTAAGGCAGTGGAGAACTTGGAGAGGGGAATTAACAGGAGATAACTGATAACCGACATCCATTAAACAAGGCACATGGAACTAGAACAGTCTACCCCAGTTTAGTGAAATAAAGGGTTCAGTTCGATATTCCAACCACCTGAAGAAGGCCGGAGCGTACAACGGCTGAGACTTTGTAATAAATACGGCGACAAAGATGAGGGCAATATTCCGAATAATGTAAATAGTGTGTAAGAGAAATGTGCTCCTACAGAGGATGCTGAGGATATCATAGATCGAGCATATGAGCAACGAATAATTTTTAGAGAAAATAAATAGAAAAAGAAAACTTATACTTAACATAAGGAAGAGATACGGAACCAATTTTCCTTGTAGCTATTTGTTCAGTGTAGTTGTTCCACCTCAAGTCAGTGGAAATCTTAAGACTAAGAAGGTGCAGTGAGGCGCTTCTCAGGGAGCTGAGCCTCAACCATGTTGATAGGAAGTAGGGACATTTCTCTATGTTTCTCGTTGGTTATCCTGTTTTTTTTTTATGATGGATTCATTCCAGCACCCTGTTCATTCCAATCCAAGATCATCATTTCTGTTTAGAAAAGTTTGTCTTGAGTCCTACTTTTTGGATGCTTGATAGAGAATGTTAATTTTTTGTTCTAGATCATTCTTTTCCCAACTATGACTACCAATGTCAGCAGCATAAAACCCCTTACATCTTTACAATGCTATTTTCTATTCGTAGATTCTTTTCGGATACAATATGGACTGTCTATCTCTCTATATTTCTGAGATGAGGTATTATGTACCTTATTTACATTATTTGAACTATTGTCTTCATCTCTGTCGTCATAATTATTACAACGTTTCGGCCGTTATATGCTCCGGCCTTCAACAGGTGTTTAGAATGTCGAACTGAACTCTTTATTTCGCTCACTGGGGTAGACTGTTCTAGTTCCACGTGCCATGTTTAATGTATGTCAGTTATCAGTTATCTCCTGTTAATTTCCCTCTGAAAGTTCTCCACTGCCTTAGCCGGGTATTGAACTCACCTCTTCCGGTCCTGTCTCTGGATCTAACTAACGCCTTTATCCACTGTGCCATGTATCTTTGAGTACAATAGTCCAAATAATGTAAATAGTGTACATAATACCTCATCTCAGAAATATAGACAGGTGCCTTTAATAATGTTTTTTGTTTTACATTCTTCAGCGATCACAAGTAGGAATGTGAAAGAGCTCAGTAAATCTGAACGGGGTTGCAATTATCTACAAATTGTTATTTGGCGTATTCAAGGAAATAATTTCGAAATATTTTGTTGAAGGTATTGGAAAGTAAAGAAACATCTGCAAAAAGTTGTATTTGAGGAACTCCTACGGAAGTTAGATTAGGTAGAGAAAATTAGATTAAAATGATTATTTTAATTAAATAATTAACATAATCATTTTAATCTAATTAATTTCTTATATTGGTAAATAGCTTATAGTTGGCTGAGATCCTGTTCTTTACACAAATTCGTGTTCACTCCACTAATTTCCAGATGCTCTCATCCCAAAATGTGCCAAAAATTAAAAAAATAAAACAAAGACAAGAAAATTGCTCTGAACTATGTCAGATTGTAATATACAGATCGATATTACACAATAAAACTCATAAAGCAACGGATGTGATATATTCAATATATATTATATTTATAAGATAAATATACATATGCCTCATTGAATATGACGGCCAAGCAACATTTTATATATTTTTCTGGTTTTCTAAATTTATTTCTGATTTATTTTAATGATGCAAATTACAAACATGAGACACTAAAGTCAAAACAAGTACAACAATCTGGGAAGACGGAAATGCGGCACTGAAAAGCGAACTCGAGATAGGGAAAAAGTCCTTGCAAAAGCTAAGCAGAGTATTAAGAAACAGAAAACTGTCGTTATAAACAAAGAATAAAGTACTGAACTGTTACGTAATATCAGTTCACCTATATGGCGGAGAATGCCGGACAATCTTCTCGCAGATGAAGAAGAGACTTGAAGCAAGAGAAATGTGGTTCTACTGAAGACTGATGAGAAAACCTTGGATCGAACATGTGAGCAACTACGGGGCTTTAGAGTAAATACAAACAGAAAGGAAACTTATATTTAACATCAGGAAGAGAGTTGAAATTTCTAGAGCACACAATGAGGAAGGAGGGCTTAGAAAATCTGATACTCACAGGACAAATTTCAGGTAAGAAGAACAGAGGAAAATACTTTGTGGCCTTGAATAGATGGTTGGCGCGATATGGTTTTGGGGCGAAGACGAAAAGACAGTATTTATTAAGATTAAGTAAGGGCAGGAAATTGTGGAGAACCATGACCACCCCCATCCTGAAGCGACATAGAAGAAGAAGAAGAAGAAGAAGAAGAAGAAGAAGAAGAAGAAGAAGAAGAAGAAGAAGGAGGAGGAGGAGGAGGAGAAAACGAAAGAAAGAGAAAAGAAGGACGAGGAGGAGGGGGAAAGAAGGAGGAGGAGGAGAAAAGGAGGAGGAGGAGAAGATGAAGGAGGGAGGAGGAGGAGAAGAAGAAGAAGAAAGAAGAGGAGAATAAGAAAAAGAAGAAGCTAGTGCAATAACTATTTACTATTCCAAATACTTTCGATCAATTCATTAACCCTTTCAAACGGTTTATTGTTAATGCTTTTCCCCCTGTTCGTATTGTATAATAATAGCATTAATCTGAGACTGTGAAAAGGATGTGGTATGATTTTATGTTGAGGTGTCTTCTTAGAAAATAACCATCACATGATAAATAGAATACTTACATTTCAGTTTAAATATTCAGAAATAGTCACAATATTTGGCGGCCTAAGAAATTAATATGCAACTCGAAAATCATTTAATATGCTTTCAGTGAATATATATTATACTCTTCTTAATACTTTTTAATATCAGATTTATAAAGATTGCAATAATTCGTCAGTAATTTATAAACTGATAAATAAAACTTGATAATGTAAAGTTATTTAATATTGAGAAAAATGGATGAGTTTTAATAGGTGTAAAAGCTGTCTTTTAAAAATATCGCAAAAATATATCCGTGGAAAAGTAAAAGGTTGATAATTGTGGTAATAAAATAACTACATCCCATCTCCCCTCTCGCTTAAATCACAATGAAATAAACGTTTTTCAGCTCTAAAGCTGAGTTAAAGCTTCATATGCTTTTACTTAGAGTTACTACTTTATTACAATAATAAAGAAAATGGAATTAACCAGTAAGAAAATAATTCAAATAGCTGATGTTCCATATGTAAACAGAAATAATCGATACCGAATATTAAGAAAAATGGCTAAATACATGAAAGCAACAAAACTATTACTTTTATGTAAACATCACCAATGAAAACTTTTACAAAGAATAATCGTTAGCAATAAAACTAAAGCTAAAAGGTGTTCCAATAACTTGGAACGATTTTAAATGTGAATTAAGTTTAAGCGTATCTGTCTAATTTTCTGAGATGAGGTATTTTGTACATTATTTACATTATTCGGACTATTGTCCTCATCTTTGTCGCCATATTTCTTACAACGTTTCGGCCGTTGTACGCTCAGGCCATCTTCAGGTGGTGTTCTCAAGGACACCTGGCACAGTGGATAAAGACAGTGGAGAACTTTCAGAGGGAAATTAACAGGAGATAACTGATAACTGACATCCATTAAACATGGTACGTGGAACTAGAACAGTCTACCCCAGTGAGCGAAATAAAGGGTTCAGTTCGACATTCCAACCACCTGAAGAAAGCCGGAATATACAATGGGCGAAACGTTGTAATACATATGGCGAATAATGTAAATAATGTAAGTTTAAACGTCTCATAATTTTTTTATTTTTCTTTCAAATTTGGCGGACATTTGGGCGATATTACTTTTCACACATAATTGCTATAACTGAAATAACACGATCCAATAGCGAAATAAATAACTTTTCACCAATTACATTGATTTATTTACTGCTGACTTTGATTCGTCTTAATGAAGCACCCTTTAAAATGGATGAGCCTTATGGCTGGAGTGGGTCATGTGTATTTCTGGGAAATAAATAACGAACACTACTATAAATACAACAGGTTGATTTGAAACCATGCTTTCTTTTACTGTGTTATTAGATTACAGGTACTAAAATCATACTTCTTTTCAAACTTGATGTTAGTGAATAGAGAGTGGTATTCTTCTATATGACGCTTCCCTTCATGATATTGGCGATCATGGGTCTCGACAACTTCCTTTCTGTTTTAGCTCCTAGTAAAGTGTGTCTTTTTCTTACGTCTCCTCGACTCTGCACTGAAAACCATCGCCAGAAAATCGTTAGTTAGCTCAAATCCTGCTTCCATTTTTCCTCTGGTCCTTATTCTCTTAACTTTTTCAAGAGCGTTCAATTCTGAATGATTCTCGAAGGCATCGTTCTTCTATATTCTTCCTTTCTTTAGGACATAGTTGATCACGGCTCTCTACATGTTCCCGTCACTTGTGACTCTTTGCAGTTTTCCTTTCTTTGCTAAAACTACCGTACGCATTTTCAGCCATCCGTTCACAAAAGCTCCACACGTAAGTCGCTGCATTCTCTTATAGATCTTGCACTGAAGGATTAAGTCCTCCAAGACCTTCATGCTCGTTATTTGTGTCTTGTTTACTAGTATGTGTTCTTTTTGCTGCCATTTTCCTTAAGACTTCCTTGTCCATGGAATCTTTTTCAGTATCTGCATGTTGCGTGATACAGGTCACTATAAAGAAGTGTTAAACTAAACTTTATACTCATGTAAAACAACGGTCCTTCACATTCTGCAAAGCTGAATATTGCCCACCTTGCCAAAAATGTTTTTAAAATGTTTTACCGTCTCCAAATAGAGATTCATTAAACAATTTGTTCTTTATCATTAGAATAGATATAGATGAGGGTGGAAAACGACATTCAAGTCAAGAATATCTCAAGAACCTAATAAAGAATATCTCTAGAACGTAATAAAGAATATCTCAAGAACATAATAAAGAATATCTCAAGAACATTATAAAGAATATATCTAGAACGTAATAAAGAATATCTCAAGAACATTATAAAGAATATCTCAAGAACATAATAAAGAATATCTCTAGAACGTAATAAAGAATATCTCAAGAACATTATAAAGAATATCTCTAGAACGTAATAAAGAATATCTCAAGAACATTATAAAGAATATCTCTAGAACGTAATAAGGAATATCTCAAGAACATTATAAGGAATATCTCAAGGACATAATAAAGATTATCTCTAGAACATAATAAAGAATATCTCTCGAACGTAATAAAGAATATCTCAAGAACATTATAAAGATTATCTCGAGAACGTAATAAAGAGTATCTCAAGATCATTATAAAGAATATCTATAGAACATAATAAAGAATATCTCTAGAACGTAATAAAGAATATCTCTAGAACATAATAAAGAATATCTCTAGAACGCCATAAAGAATATCTCAAGAACGTAATAAATATCTCAAGAACGTAATAAATATGTCAAGAACGTAATAAAGAATATCTCTAGAACAAAATAAAGAACATCTCAAGAATGTAATAAATATCTCTAGAACGTAATAAATATCTCAAGAACGTAATAAATATGTCAAGAACGTAATAAAGAATATCTATAGAACATAATAAAGAATATCTCAAGAATGTAATAAATATCTCTAGAACGCAATAAATATCTCTAGAACGTAATAAATATCTCAAGAACGTAATAAAGAATGCTACAAAGAATTATCAAGTGGAAGCTGAAGATAAATTAAAATGTCCTCAAATGTCAGAAAGCCAATAGAAACATTAAAAATGATATAATAGTAATTCCATCCGATATATAGTACCTTGCTTTAATCATTTACATGATTATCTGTCTTCTAGCTTTTAAATTTATTCATAAAGAAGATAGTGTTTGCAAACAAAGTATATATTTAATATGATATTTGTTTTGTTCTCCTGTTTAAATCCCCTAGAGAGGTGTAAGAACCCTCAAGGCTTCACCTACAAACAAATACTTATAGACACGAATATAAGCAACACATATTTGGCTATTCTCGAATGAAGTAAATGCTTATAAAATCGAATATAAACGATTAAAATGTCTTATTCGAACAGAGTAGATGCTTATGAACCCAAATATTTATGAAATAACATTCTACGTTATGAAGTTGTTTAATACTATATTTAATCATTATTTTCATTATTCGGACTATTTTCCTCATCTTTGTCGCCATATTTATTACAACGTTTCAACCGCTGTACGCTCCGGCCTTCTTCAGGTGGTTGGAATGTTGAACTGAACCCTTTATTTCGCTCACTGTTCTAGTTCTCTAGTGCCATGTTTAATGTATGTCAGTTATCAGTTATCTCCTGTTACTTTTTCCCTCTGCCTTAACCTGGTATTGAACTCACACTCTTTGGTTCCTGTCACTGGATCTAACCAACGCCTTTATCCACTGTGCCATATCCTTGTATGAATTTCTGGGTATTATAAACCTAATGTCTTCAGCAATCATTCTTAACAGTGCTCATATTGCAATTTTTCTGTTATCACACTGTTATTACCAGAGCTCATATTGCAACTTTTTTGTTATTATCGCTTTTCTCTGTCATTCCTTATGACTGGTTTCCATATTGTATTCATTTCTATGCTTGGTCGGCTCAGGAGATTTTTGTGGCCTTGCATATTTGCTGATTCCTTAAGTTTACGAATTTACCAATGGTGTTCCTTGTCTATGATCTCAACCTGATCCCAAAGAGGGTGGTGATCTCCCTTCTCTCTCCATATGCGGTCAGTCACGCCTGATTTTTCCACTTCCCCTCGTGTTACAGCTTTCTGGTGTTCTTGAAGCCTCATCTTAAGGGGGTGGCCTGTCTCTCCTTTATATTTATTGCCGCAGCTGCACTGGATAGTGTACACACAGTCTTTAATCAATTACTTTGTATATTATTCATCCTGCACACACAAACATACACATACAGTGGGGGGGAGGAAATAAATATTCATACAGCATAATATTTTTTTTAATTTAACATAGATTTTATAAAAGAATTTTTATAAAAAAATCAGAAAAAATAGTTAAATTAAGGATATTATATGAAATTAAAAAAAAATGTAGGCGAAAAAAGTATTCGTACAAAATTCTAATACCTATTTAATACTTTGTAGCATATCCCTTACTCAATTCAACATCAACCAGTCTCTTTCTGTAGCTTTTAATCAATAATTTACAAGTTTCCGTTGGTATTTTACTCCATTCATCTTTTCAGATTCTCTTTAGGCCCAGGATGTTCTTCGGGGCTCTTTTATGAACTTGAATTATGAATAAACGCCACAAATTCTCTTTTGGACACTGTGATGGCCATTCGAGTGTATTGACATTGTTTTCAAGAAGCCATTTTTTCGTAGATTTAGCCGTATGTTTAGGGGTCATTAAAAGTAAAATAAAATAAATATAATTAAGAAAGAGCAACTGACTTTGGTACTGAATGAACCCACAAGAATTGAAATATAGGAAATTAAAAATGTTTTATGTCTGCTGGTAGGGATTTTGGTTCACTGTGCGACATATATTCTCTTCCGGATATTTAAACACACACACACACACACACACACACACACACACACACACACACACACACACACATATATATATATATATATATATATATATATATATATGTATATGTATATATATTTGTGTATTTAGGCAGAAATGCTTCTTTTATGCACATTTCATTAAAAACGACTGACAAGGTGCTTTTATTTGTTTTATACAATTTCTCATGCGATCTAATAATGTTTTTCTTTTCGGGTGATAAATTATATAAAAACTGTCCGAATGTTCTTTTTATCCGAGCGCTTTCGGCTATACATTTAGCCATTTTCAAGGATTATATTTCAACTGTTAGAATTGGAAATAGTTTGTTATATGTATGCTTCGGACAGTTTTTATATAATTTATCATCTGAAAAGAAAAACATTATTAGATCGCACGAGATATTATATAAAAAAAAATAAATAAAAGCACCTTGTTAGTCGTTTTTAATGAAATGTGCATATATATATATATATATATATATATATATATATATATATATATATATGTGTGTGTGTGTGTGTGTGTGTGTGTGTTTGTGTGTATTAACCTTTAGCACACTGAATTATTGATATTACTTCCCTTTCCACTGAATTATTTTTCAAAGCCTCTCAATTTCATTATCTTTAGTGTCAATTCACTCAATGTTGTTTTCTGTTGACATAGCAGGATATGACAACACAACTATGAAATTCAACCTCATTATTGTTCAGGCTACAGTTATCTTCAATGGCAGGATAACCGTTATGTACAGCAAATGAAGTGATATACAATGATAAATGTAAATAAGTATTCGTTTTTTTTTTTACTCACCGATAGCAAGACTTATAGTTTCATGCCCAATGCAATCTTCAGGTGTTAGGAATTTTTGAAATTTTGCTAACAATACCTGGTTATCGCAATGGTGAAGAAGTCCGTATTTTATACGGTGATTTTTTTTTAATTTCATATTTAAAATAAACGTAACTAAAGAAGAAAAAAATTGAATTTATGAACTAAACAGAAAAAATAACTTTATAATTTTGTAAATATTTTTGAGTTAAATATATAGCGATTATAGAGGATCTGCTAAGAAAGATGAACTGTAAGAACCTGAACGCAAATTTACTGTCGATAATCACGTGATTAAAGCGCTTTCTGTATACTTTCGGCTTCGTAAATTGCTTTCTCTTTTAATTAGATTTAAAGTCGGAAATTTCTCTTCATTGAATATTGTCATATCCGACTTGGCGGAACTGGTGCGTTGGTCTCGAGATAATCTCGACTTAAATCACGTTCTCACCACCGTGACGTCACTTACCTTTGACTTTCCCATAAATATTGTTACGACATTGAGGTATTATGGTGGTTGTAGTAAGAACGGTACGGATGAATGTGGTGTTTTGGTGTAAGGAATATTGTTCGTACGATTGGGTCAGTCGGCTAGCTAAGTTATAGTTAAGACTGAAGAAGACCGTCCTTTTTCCACAATACCACCTTCGGCCTTGTGCCACATTTCTGTAAGTTATACAGAATAAATATCGCTCTCCTCCATAAATTTAATGTACTACTGGATCGGCAAATAGTATCACCGTATTACTGTTAAGCGTAAGTTCTATTCTAATGATGTCCCTTCTCACATTGATCGCATATGGAACTCTCTTCCGTTCGCTCGCTTCTTTATCACCGACATTATTCAAAAGGTTAAATGCAACGACCAGCTCAATTTTGGTCTTCCTAGATCCTGCGTCTTCGAGATATTATCAACTTGATT
>OZ038486.1:93371418-93378918 GCA_964036315.1 Acanthosepion esculentum | reverse complement strand
ATCTATCTATCTATCTATCTATCTATCTATCTATCTATCGCAGGCTGTCAATATCTATCTCAGGCTGTCCATACTATCTATCTATCTATCTATCTATCTATCTATCTATCTATCTATCTATCTATCTATCTCAGGCTGTCAATATCTATCTTTGGCTGTCCATACTATCTCTCTCTCTCTCTCTCTCTCTCTCTCTCTATCTATCTATCTATCTCAGGCTGTCCATACTATCTATCTATCTATCTATCTATCTATCTATCTATCGGTCTCAGTCTGTTCAGATCTATCTATCTCAGTCTGTTCATATCTATCTCAGTCTGGTCATATGTATCTATCTATCTATCTATCTATCTATCTATCTATCTATCTATCTATCTATCTATCTCAGTCTGTTCATATCTATCTATCTATCTATCTATCTATCTATCTATCTACCTGCTGAATGCTTATTTCTTCATAAGCCATGTGTAAATGCATGAACAACATATTTGAAGAATATTTGTAGAAATCCAACTTTTGTGAAATATGCGTAACAATTTCTCATAAAATTATTTTATTGCAAAACCCTGTAAATAACACGGCTGATGCTAAGATATTGTCGTGACACAAAAATATATTATTCTTGTATCACAGAAGCAAACGTTTTCATAATAAAATTCTCCACAAGCCAAAAACGTGATTCAATTAAATATTCCAAACATAGAATACACATTCAAGCGACATATATTTCTAAAAGATAAGAAATTGAAACTCACCCGCAAAAAAAATTATATACACATATTGTATTATTATACAACAGTAGAACTCTCATAACCTACCACACACAAACACACACACGCCCCCCACCCACATATATGTGTGTGTGTGTGTGTGTGTACATTTACTGCCAAAAAAGATTCAATATTCTAGAAGCCATAATACCAAAGAAATCAACCCGTTTTAAATAAAATATCCTCCTTCACAGGAGATCGTCTGTTGTAGTGTGTATAAAATATTCAATATGCGTACGACATATTTAATGCGCTTAAAAAAACTAACAGCAATACTAAATATTCGATACATGCTTTTCGGTTTAACCATTAAAGATGACGCCCTTTTGAAAGGATTCCAATTCCAAGCTCGGGAATTTGAAAACAACAAAATGTATAAACAACATTTTGTCTAAAATACAACACCGAGTTCATACTTATCTGGCACAGGGCTCTGTCCCTGTGTGCTGGTGGTATCATGGCTACGACTAGCTTGGACCGGCTCTGACCAGCTTGGGCCAGCTATGACAAGCTTGGACCAGCTATGAGTAGCTTAGACCAGCTCAGACCAGCTTGGACAAGCTATGACCAGCTAAGACAAGCTTAGACCAGCGGCCCGAGTGAATACACTCGGATCCCCACATTAAAAACTGACCTTGTGTCACAACCTGACTCAGTGGGGGGGGGGGTCAAGTATATATCCATACAACACTGAGTTCTTGATAATGACTGTAAAAGACAATTGTACTTGAACAAAACAGAAAAAAATGAATTATGGTCATTTTATTCCTAATATCGATCACAATATACAACTAAATTGAAAATTTTAAAAATCTAATATTAGACGTTTCCTTCTAAGGAAACGTTCGGTATGGTGTTTAATCGATGCTGTTCTTAAGTATCTATCTTTTGCATTTTTCAAGAAAAATAAAAAAAAAAGAAGTAAACAACAGTAACTTGTCAAACCTGTTCCATCCCCCATATATATATATATATATATATATATATATATATGTGTGTGTGTGTGTGTGTGTGTGTGTGTGTGTGTGTGGGTAGGTAGGTATGTATCTATATATATGAAGAAATGTAGTTTTAAGGTGTGCTATATTTATGGGATATGCTCAATATTAGAGATAGAGCGTATGTAAATATAAATATAAAAGTGAACATTGAAGTCAACACTCAGAGGCGACAGTCTGTTTCATGCTAGATGTAATCGTCAGGCGGCCTGACGATTGCGCCTAGCATGAAACAGCCTGTCGCCCCTGAGTGTTGACTTCAACATTCACTTTTATATATATATATATATATATATATATATATATATATATATGCGTGTTATCTGTAATTTGATTATATATTGATGATATAATAAATATGTCAATCCAAGAATATGCAGATAAGTATATATATATATATATATATATATATATATATATATATATATATATATATATATATAAAGTTCGTGTGCACTTAAAAAAATTAACTTTATTTGTATTTGCGATAGAAATAATCTGTAAAAATGTTATAAAGTTTAATGTACCTAGCTTTAAGTATAGCTAAAATAACTAATGTGATTTCAGGCATTACTGTAAATCAGTTGGCAAATGTTTTCCGTGAACTGCAAAGTCGTATTACCCTTTGTATTGCTAATGATGGAGGACATGTGGAAACTTAAATTAAATTTCAATAAAACCTTAAAAATATAGATTTACTTCTTTCTAATCCTTTTTACAAATTATTTCTATCGCTAATACAAATAAAGTTTATATATATTTAAAGTACTGCGCATATAAAATAATATATGTGTGTGTGTGTGTGTATGTGTGTGTGTGTGTGTGTGTGTACCTTTACTGCCAAAAAAGATTCAATATTCTAGAAGCCATAATACCAAAGAAATCAACCCGTTTTAAATAAAATATCCTCCTTCACAGGAGATCGTCTGTTGTAGTGTGTATAAAATATTCAATATGCGTACGACATATTTAATACGCTTAAAAGAAACTAACAGCAATACTAAATAGTCGATGCATGCTGTTCGGTTTAACCATTAAAGATGGCGCCCTTTTGAAAGGATTCCAATTCCAGGCTCGGGGATTTGAAAACAACAAAATGTATAAACAACATTTTGTCTAAAATACAACACCGAGTTCATACTTACCTGGCACAGGGCTCTGTCCCTGTGTGCTGGTGGTATCATGGCTACGACTAGCTTGGACCGGTTCTGACCAGCTTGGGCCAGCTATGACAAGCTTGGACCAGCTATGAGTAGCTTAGACCAGCTCAGACCAGCTTGGACAAGCTATGACCAGCTAAGACAAGCTTAGACCAGCGGCCCGAGTGAAAACACTCGGATCCCCACATTAAAAACTGACCTTGTGTGTATGTGTGTGTGTGTGTGTGTGTGTGTGTGTGTGTGTGTGTGTGTGTGTGTGTGTGTGTGTGTGTGTGAAGAGGCAAATTCCTGGCTTCTGTTTCTCAGTTTTAGACCACGATCAAACCGGTAAAATATGATTCTATTTTTTGAAAGAAAAATCTGTTATTAGTATATATATTTTCGAGAGTGAGCCCCCTTCATCGTTTGGATGGTACATAGTTTTTATCTTGTGACAGAAAGAACAATCAGTACGTTTGAAATTTAAATATCCGGTTTGTTCCTCAAGCAAATAATTATGTGCTTTTACCAAATATATTTTCGCTTGTTGATCAAATTCTTTTTTATCATTTATGTAATTCTCAAAATTTCAAGGATCCCATCTCTTCTGGATTTTTTCATTTGGTAATGTATGCTCTGCCTTTTCTATTTCACTTGTCAAATGGCCACTCTTAAAACAATACAAGGAACACTATGTTAGTTTTATACTCACACTCTGCGCCTAAGAATGCTTCCTCAGGGATATCTATTCTTGGGTCATAGAACGTTTCGGGCCTCAATGACATCAATCTTTCTCTCCTATGGGCCCAGCCGCAAGCCACCATTTCTCGAATAATATTCTGGCATCGAGTCCGCATGATTGCAAGCATTGTTACACTGGGAGCCAATTTAAATACGATCCGTTTATTCAATTATGTGTATGAATTCTGACCAATTGGGATTTCTTTATTTTTAAGTATTGATATTTTCTCCAATCAGAGAGGCGGATTCCATTTGGTCCATAACCGTTATTCTAAATACTCATTTAGAATGACGGTTACATTTCCAGCCAATGAGAAACGTAGTTTTCATTTGGCCCCACACTTATATCTATTAAAACTATTTATTTTATTGTCTCCATGTTGTATTTATTGCTTATTGCTTCATTTGTAGCCACTTATCAAATTCTTCGAACAGTTTCATCGATTTTGAAAGCCAGCTTAAAATAAAATCGCAATTTCCCAGAATCTCAATATGCCTCGTATGTTTTTCGTTTTAATCATTTCAACCCAAGCAAGTCAATAAAGTCAGTAAGACACAAGAATTTACTGAGTGTGAGATAATAAGCGAAAAAGAAAACATTATGAAGGAGAGGGGGGACAATAAAAGAACAGGAATTAAGAAGATAGGAAATAACGATTGACACTGCATTTAATTGTTTGAAGATCAAAGTTGACCGAAGATCAAGATGTTTGAAGATATTTCCACAAACAATAAGTAAGATAGAAGAAACTGTTAGCATAGAACTTACGGCTGCATCTTACAATTTCAATTGTAAAATGATGAGACCTAGTTGCCAATCTAGTACTGCGCTTAATTTCATAAATTCTATGTGCCAAAGTGGAAAGATCACCAGAACAATTACTAAGAAGGTATTTATAAAAAAGGCAGAATGAATCCAAGTTATGTCGGTTGGAAAGGGACTGAATCCGATATGGCAGACCAGGACCAACAATATGGGCAGATTCTGCTAAATAAATGGTTCAGATCACTTTGCACAAAGCAATGAGAAAACATGGAGCCATTATAACACACTTGTTTAAATGATGACCAGTGCTATGCTTGGTTTAGGCAATTTGATGCTTTTTAATGTTTACCTGTTACTGATCGTGAGTTGACGACGAAAATAATATCTGTATTATAATCGCAAAGATATCTTTACTTAGGTCGACAAATCCACAGGTGGAAATTTCCAAAAAACCAAACTTTCTCAAGGTCTGTTGATTCTGTAATAGTGTAAATCCATTAGAGTCTTGTAATCTGCTCAGAATTATTGGAAATGATGCATCAAAGCTGCTGTTCAGCTAAAGAAATTCTTCCGCTGCAGGAAAGATGTCCACAACGTTTACTTCACAAACGACCAGGAAACATTTGCTGCAGTTTTTTGGGTGTAGTTCATTCTTGTTGTATGTAACATGGCTCTTCAGTTTTTTAGTGGTCATGGCTCTCTTCCTACCTGTAGCTCTGAGCAATATTTTTTGTTTTATTATCCATCCCACTCCCTATTCTGCATCCATTTGCAAAAGGTCGTTAAGTAGTTTTTACTCTCTGTTATGCTCTGTGACTATTTCCCTCAGTGTGTCGTGTTAGTTTCAAGCATTCTACGCCTAACCAATGCCGCCTCCGTAAATCCAGCGACGTATTCTTCCACCGGGCCGTGTATACACGGCAAACGGGATAATTCGAAACAAGATTGATTGAGATTGCGTCGTAACTACGAATCATCGTAGATCGGGAGTGTCGTAAACCGGGGACTTACTGCATAAGTGTCGTTTTTGTATCCGTTTTTCGTAAAACGTTCTAACTCTCTTTGCACAGCTTATATAAAGTAATAGTGTATTTTAGACCGTAGTCAGGATTATCGAGTCAATGCGAACGTTCCTTTTCTTAGCTGCATCTTATCTGCTTCGCCCGAGTTACATACAGTTTTAAATTCAGAGTTGTCATTCTTCTAGACCGTTTACCACCTTAGGCTGCCTTACTATTTACCCATAGATAGGAGGAGAAGAATTGTAGTTATAACTTTCACAAGGGTATTAGCACTTATTTGAAATTCCCGTTAAATGATGTCTATGCATTGCAGAGGTGAAAAACCGACTCTTCAAAATGGCGGAACACAAAGGTTAATCTTAGGACATAGATTGAAAACCGTCTAATAATATTCATTTTTTTTCTGAATGATTATACTCGTATTAATCTAATATTCTACAAGACGGTTTTCTAGTAATATTGGCTCAAATTGCTTATTGTTATTTTGCTTTGTGCCGTGTCGCCTCAGGTCGTAGACGATGATAGAACTTTCTTTTATTTGTAGCTTTTATCAACGTATAACTTTTTGCTACAGCAACCACTCCTCCTTTTCTTATCATTTGATTGGCAAAAGCTTTCTTTTCTCACTTCTTTTTGCCTTCGATATGTGCCTTATGAGTATCAACTTTTGCAAGTAGTCTTCCTACATTATGTGCCCCCAAAATTTCAATTGCCTCATTCTGATTCTAAGTATAAGAAAGCATTTTGTTTCTATCACCTTCCGTAAATACTGGCTATATCATCTCGAGATTAGTACTTGTCCCGGTCTTTTAATGCACATACGTTCGTGCGGGCTTATGCTAAAAAAGAAATCTATATAAAATGTCTTCCAGCAATTTTTTACATGTGTCCACCAGTTTTTATTGCTGGAATTAATTTATAGACAAATCGTTAACAACATTTTTATGGATTTTATTTCTGCTTCCATTAACTAATAATATTGTGTTTGAACTAATTTAAGACATTTAGAATTAGCAACTGAAAACGAAAATTTATTTTGTTTCAAAATTGTTTGCCCAACCGGCGTCAGAGTTTATTACATTTTCTACTTTTCATACCTTTTGATAGCCATGTTGATTCGGTCCCAAGTCACGATTACCGTAACTCGTGACGGTTGTTGGGCAAATGAGGAGTAGCAGAAAGTGTTTCTAAGGCAAGACAGGCTGGCAGAGCGCATTGATCTTACTTTAACATGTTTAGGGATGCAAAGGTCACTTTTATCCCCTTGAGGAAGAAGAAATTATGTGCAGCGCGAGACGGTCCGTGAGTGACAAACGCTAGTATAATTTCTCTATATTTCTGAGATGAGGTATTATGTACATTATTTACATTATTCGGACTATTGACCTCATCTTCGTCGCCATATTTATTACAACGTTTCGGCCGCTGTACGCTCCGGCTTTCTTCAGGTGGTTGGAATGTCGAACTGAACACATTATTTCGCTCACTGCGGTAGACAGTTCTAGTTACACCAGCCGACCAAGCATAGAAATGAATACAATATGGGAACCAGTAATAAGGAGTGCCAGAGAAAAGCGATAATAACAACAAAAATTGCTATATAAGCTCTGGTAAAAACATGTATTTGATAACAGCAAAATTGCATTATGAGAACTTGTAAAAAAATGATAGCCGAAGACATTAGGTTTATAATACCCAGAAATTTATACAGATGTCCCCAAGGACACATCGTACAATGGATAAAGGCGTTAGTTAGATCCAGTGACATGACCCAAAGAGTGTGACTTCAATACCTGTTTAAGGCGGTGGAGAACTTTGAGAGAGGATAACTGACATCCATTCAGTTCAACATTCCAACTACAGGAGCGTGATAAACATGGCCACAAAGATGAGTACAATAGTCCGAATAATGTAAATAGTGTACATAATACCTAATCTCAGAAACATAGAAAGATACGGAAAGGCCGAAACTTTGTAATAAATATGGCGACAAAGATGAGGACAATAGTCCAAATAATGTAAATAGTGTACATAATACCTCATCTCAGAAATATAGGCAGATAC
>OZ038486.1:93343918-93361418 GCA_964036315.1 Acanthosepion esculentum | reverse complement strand
TCTAAGTTCTGGTCCAATTCCTTTCTTTCTGTTCAACTTGGCTTGTGTTGATTTTATTTCAGGTTTAATATTTCCGGTTCTTTGATATTTCTGTGTATTTCTGGTTGTTCTCGGAATTATTCGTTCTATCTCTAAAGTAACTTTCCCTCTAAGATCAACGTTACCTCGTTGATAAGCATGCCTTTTGAAGTGTTAGAGCCCTTTTTTTTATGCCTATCTGTTTTATCTCTGATACCCATTCTTTCTATTTTCGCTGAACCATTCCAATTTAGCCTGCTTGCATTGGTTCCTGATTTCTTTATGTAGACTCATATATTCTATACTTTACTTTCCCATTGTTTAGTGCCTCTTTTTCATCATACCATTAATTTCATTTGTCATCCATTCATTTTTCTTGCGATGATTGCTGAAAATCGTCTCTTAAATTGCCTCCGATATTCCCACGGTGGAGTAATGGACAGCGGCTCGGATTGAGGAATCGAAGAGCCGAGTTCGAATTCCAGTTAAATCCATTATATTCACTAATACCCTTTGAAAGGTATGAATCCTCTTCTTCTCCCCCAGCTATTGGTAAATAGTGGAACAGACTGGGTTCTATAGTCTTGGGTGGCAATTGGTCTACTGCAGAAAGAAATGACAACCTACTCCGGGGAAAAATCTGCCTCGTCAGTCATGTATCGAAAGATACATGATCGCCTAAGCGTGTCTCACGCACGGCACATAAATGACTGACTGACTGATCTGCTTTTCACACAGTCCATATATATTTCCCTTCATATTCAGATAATTCAGGAGTCAGTAGTATTGCAATTTTGGGTGCTGCTTTGGCCCTCTTCAGTTTTCGTTGTTTCAATCAAATTTTTTTTTAACTTTTAGCTTTTAGCTATGAGACATTTTGCGAAATTGAAATAATGTTGGATTGTTTCTGTTTTTATATTTTACGTTTTTGCACTTATTTGGGTTGACTTTACGTGTTCATTTTATGTCGTTAATAGACGCATTGTGGGTGTCAAGATTTTAGCTTATGAAGCAAATAGTAGAATAATATATCTGTCCTCTCGTCTGCTCGTTCAGTAATCTAACTTTGAGTCAATATTTCTAAATAGCGCACTTATATTCAAAATCGATCATTATTCCCAGTACTGTCAGAAATCTCTCCGTTGTTGACTCTTCGGCACATTTCTCTCCCATTTCCCGATAAACCTTGCTGCGTTTTTCGGAACGAGGTTCGACTTACACTGGGATCAGGTTTTAACACTTTAGGATTTAATTCTCAAACAGCGATTACGATAACAGCCCGGTAGATGTCAAAGGTCAAGAAGTAATTGCTTCGGGATGAAGAAGAGAGTCCCTGAAAGTGAAAAGATCGTTGGCCAATGGCAATTGTCATTGCTTAAGCAATTACTGAAGTTAAGAAAAGCTATTAAGAATCGAGTAGAAGAGCATTGAATAATGAATGTGAGGTTGGTGAATGAAAGGTGGAGAAAAATCTAAATCAATAAAATGGGCGGGGATGGGTTAATAACCATTAATATAGGGGGTCACAGATAAATTCACACCAATCGTTCACATATTGCTTACAAACACACACTCAAATATGCATATTCGCACTCTCTAAAACGGGTGCACACACATATCACTAATACGCATATATATATATATACACATATATATATATATATATATATATACAATATGTGTAATTTGGCAGCAACTTTTCTTTTGAACATGTTGTGTTGAATGTTAAAGACAACATCGTCCTGCATATTTTCTTTTGAATTTTCTCATATTTATTTCGATATCATTTTCAAATAAAAAGTCTCATTAGAAAATATGAGAAAATTCAAAAGAAAATATGCAGGACGATGTTGTCTTTAACATTCAACACAACATGTTTAAAACATATATACACACACACATATATATATATATATATCTGTGTGTGTGTGTATGTGTGTCTGTGTCTGTGTGTGTGATACGCTGACATATATATATATATATATATATATATATATATATATATATATATATATATATATATATATATATATATATATATATATATATATATATATATGGTTCACACACAAACGCACACGCATATATATATATATGTTAAAATTTCGAACGGAACCTATTATTTTATCTACCAGGGTAGATTATTCTAGTTCCACGTGGCTTGCCTCTTTCGGGTGTTTCAGTTATCTCCCTTAAACTCAACACTCCATTTTTTTTTTTATCCACTGGGCTATGTGTCCAGTGGATAAAAGCCTTGGTTTGATCCAGTGACTTGACTCAAAGATTTGTGAGTTCAATATCTAGCTCGTGCAGTGGATAACAAGAGCCCAAACAATGTAAATAGTGTAAGTTCTAGATTGTGTTGACGACGAGCAAACGTGATGGCCACACCAATCGTCGGAATTCTCCAGACCGCCCCTGAAATAAATTCTGAATACTTTGGTCACGATGACAGGTTGATACTGGACGTACCACTCGCGTACAAGGACTCTCCGAATGGATAGAAATTATCACAAAGCAGTGTAGGCGGTCAAAGGGAACCAATCCACATTATGAGAAGACACTTCATATATTCATGAAACTAGTATCAGCTGCTCAATAATTCTTGACTGGAAATGCGGCTTATTGGACCTCATCACAATCTCTTCAAGATTCCAATTACGTTTTCCCATCTATTTTCATAAATTAGCGGCATTTTTTGTTTCAGCATTGCTATCAAGCGCCTCACCATAGCCTTTTGAATTATGTCCAAGGCATTTCAAAGGCCATCTTAGCTTTTGGAAAAGACATACTTGGACGGATCCTATGTTTCAGTGGCGGTGGGTGGGATGAAAACTAGGTGATCTAGTGTTATCCTAACCACAAAACTACTTTGTTGATCATTATATCATGTCATATTTTATGCAAGTATTTATTCTTATCCCAAAATATTGAAAATACATTTATGTTAAATAAACATATATATTAAAAACGACTGAAAATGTACTGCGGTTAAGTGGTTTTTTTTTTTATTTAATTGACCACGTGTTTTTTTTTTCTAGACATAAATTGTGTGGAAATATCCGAGCGCTTTCGGCTTTACTTTTAGCCATTATTAAGTATTTTATTTTTACTTTTAACTGAATGCATGGATAGTTTTGAGGGTGTATCTAGAGTTATAACAATTTTCCAAACACGGTCAGCACATTGTGGCCGTGTTGACAGTTGATATTAGTGAATGTTGCCTTTTTCTTTTTTTTCTTTTTCCTGTTAAACGTTTCTGATGGAACATGGATGAAAGAGAGACTGCTCCACAAATACACAATTATATATATATATATATATATATATATATATATATATATATATCAAATATTAGTGGTAAATATACACATACATATCCAATAATATATTTAAAATATATAAATATATATACATACATACATACATACATACATACACATACATATATATATGTATAAAAAAATAATTCCAAGGGGATAGAATCCAGGTAGAACTCAATGTCCAGGACAGAGTAAGGATATAATAAAAAGGCTTAAACACTAATGTTCCATGGTCATAATTTATTCCATTATTTACGATTCCAATGGGATAAATTATGACCATAGAATATTAGTGTCTAAGCCTTTTTATCATGTGTATATATATATATATATATATATATATATATATATATATATATATATGAGGGGTGCGTGTGTGTTCATTTAATCAGTGTCATGCGAATCCGAAGCAAAGCGGTACAGCCACTGACACACAAGTGGTTACAGGCTGTGGGAGAATTAGGAACAGAAATATTAGTAATGAGCAGAAAAAGAAAAGAACATTCAGGAGGACTGTAGATTGCGATTGGCATTGCATTTAAATTCTTGCAGATTAAAGTTAGCTGGGAAGCATGGAGCCGAAAGGGAGTTCTACAAGCGAGGATTGCGAGAAAGGAAACTGTTAGCGTAGAAGTTACGGCTACATATCGTCAACTTAACTGCAAATTGATATCTCGACGCCAGTCTAGGATTGCGCTCAAATTCGTAGAGACTAGGTGTCATAGCAAAGAACTCACCCGAACAATTGCCATGAAAGTATTTAAGGCACAAAGAGTCAACCTTACGTTGGTGGGTAAGTGACTGGAGCAGAGCTGCCATATCAGGGCCAATAATATTGCTGATTGTTCTTTGGATCCTATCAATGAGCTCCAGGTAAAGTGCAGTCGTACCTGACTATATATGGCATTAATATTCTAAGCATGTACGAATGGTAGTATTATAGATTTGCAAGATAGATTGAAGAGAGAAGAATTGTCTTTCATGACACAGAAAACCTACTTTCTTAGCAGCTGACCTGGCAATGGATTCGATATAGTCTTTCCATTTCATGTCAGCAGAGAACGTTAGCCCGAGAATTCGCAATACGTCCATTTCTTGGAGGATAGCATCAACCATGCTGATGGAAGCAGAGAGTAATATTAGAGAAATCGAGACTTTTCTCATACAGTCTCAGTTACGGTTGACTGTTCATGTCTTAAGAATATCTGATGACAGGATACCCTAATGCCAGTTAGACCAGGGCTACAGGAATGTAGGATGCCCATGGCTATATTACAAAAACAAGCTGAAGAGCAACTTGTCAACTGTCAATATACCTCGTAACTCCCTCGAGTGCTTAGCCCTGGAGCGGGTAGAATGGATATCAACGTGTTTTAGTGGTCTCTACGTTAGATGTCCTGTCTTGAAGGTTAACTCCACAGATGGCACGCAGAGAGATTTTATGGAAAACATCCAGCTGGGGTATATGGTACCTGTATGGGGTCCATGACTCTGAGAAGGACAAAAGGATGGCAAGTAAACAGCTCCGTAAACCCGAATTTTCGTATCTAGTCGAATACCTCGCTCATTCCACAAGCGATGCCGAAGTTTGCCGAAAGCACAGACGTTACACAGTTCAGGGATTTGTCTTCTACTTTCAATGTTCTCTCTGGAAATTTGTAGACTGGTGGTTTTTGTTTCTCACCACAGAATTACTTCGGAGTAGGACAAGGGTGGTGCACAACTTCAGTTTTCTTTATGCTAAGTGTAAAACCAAATGCTTTACAAGCAGTAGAGAAACGATTTATTAGATGTTGGGCCTCTTCAAAGGATGTCGCAACAAGAGCAGCAGCATCAGCAAACAACAAATCACGAATAATTTGTGTTCGAAGGAGGGTCTTGGCTTTGAAGCGCTGATGATTGAAGAGACCACCAGTTGTTCGAAACTGAATCTTGACGCCGCTCTCTGTGTCTGCGAATGCATATTTTAGTATCATCGAGAAGAAAAGGGCAAAAAGAACAGGGGCCATGACACAACCTTGCTTGGTGCCATTTGTGACATCAAATGATTCTGACATCAAACCATCAGACACGATATTAACTTTCATTCATTCATGAAAGGAGATGATGACCTTTAGCATGTTTTCTGGGATGCCGAGTTTCCTCAAGACTTGCCAAAGAGCCTCTCAATTTCACAGTGTCAAAGGACTTCGTCAAGTCAACAAACACTATGTACAACTCCTGTTTTTCCTCGCGAACCTTCTCTGCAACTTGACGAAGAGAAAATATCATGTCAGTGGTGCCACGACCCGACCGAAAAGTGGTGAAGGCTTGTGCAGAACCATCCACACTTTTCGGAAATATTGATACACTCAGTCGGTCCAAATAAATGCCACAGACGAAGCAGACAATATACCTCGGGCTTTTCGTGTAAGAGTTTTCAAACTCCTAGACCAGTCGTGTTCTAGGCACTATATTAAATACTGTAAATTAATAACATTACTAAATATTATAATAAACAAGAAAAATATAAGAATAATGTATGATTAAAAATAAAAAAAACAATCAAGACTTTCCTTAAAATCGCTTTCTTAGAGCCATGACAAAAAAAACACGCTCGTTTACTCCGACATCAGCGTTCATCAATCTACATATATATATATATATATATATATATATATATATATATATATATATATATATATATATATATATATATATTATGATATTTTGATATTATTGTATTAATAATATATTATTATATTTAGGCTTTGTCGACTTTGGCATTAAGTCCTCAGTTTATTTATATTTTAAGCTTTTAACATATTTGATTTGTGTCTATGTATATATGTATATAGAAAACATTAAACTTCACATAAGCTGATATATATATATATATATATATATATATATATATATATATATATATATATATATATATATATATATATATATATATATTTAGTTTACGAAATTAGGTAATCCGTATGGGTAGACCCAAGGAGGATAAAATCCAGAGAGCTCAATATAAAACAGAGTTAATAATTTAAATAAAAACAGACCATTTTAAGGTTCCTTGTAATAAATTATTTCAACACAGCCCTTTTAATAGACCGCGGATCATCAAATTTTACTTCCAAAGGTTGAAACGAAAAATGAAAAGAAATTTACACATTTATGACGGGCAGAACTAAGCATATGTAAATTAACGAAGTGAGGAAGTGAGGGGGGAGAGAGACATGATTGAGTTAGACGTAATATTTCTATTCTTTCAAATTTAAATTGTTTGAGGAAATCCAGACATTGACACATTAAATCAGTTAATTTAACGGAAGTTATATATTGATATGGAAGGGGGATAGGACAAAAAGGCATAAAGAGAAAGAGAGAAAGAAGTCATGAGAGAAAGTGTCATTAACTTTCTTTGTAATGGAAGGCCCGAAATAGACGCTGTTGTTTGGCTTTACTTTGTGATTTCATAAATATTATAATGTTTGATATAAATTTGAATGTTTAAACAGTCTATAATGAATTTAATTATATGTTTCTTAAAGTTTTTTTTAAAACTTTATTAAAAAAATTTGGGGATTTAATATGAAATAGTCGATTAGAAAAATATTCATAGAATTGACATTAAAACACTAAAATTTTATTTTCAAATATAAGTTTACTTCTAGTTGTAATTGATTATTAAGGCGATATCTCTATCAGTTTGAATTTTATTCATGAATTTAATTAGCGACTATTTTTAGATTTGTAATTTCTCTTACTTAAAATTTAGTTTTTAAGTTAATGTGGAGTGATATTTGAAGGTAATATTAGAGATCTTGCTCTATCATATATTGTAAACACATCCATGCAAATTTCACATATACATACGTTCTTTTACATGTGCAATCATTCATACAGGTACACATGTACCGATATACACGGGTAATTTCATGTATTAATACCTACATATATCTTTTTAAATGTAAGAAAGAATAGAAATGTCACATCTATTTATTTCCTTTTCCTAAGTACTTATTATCTTGTCTCATTTCGATTCATAATCTGCGATGAGTATTCGCACTTCCAATTTTACAATACCGGGCATTTCCAAGCGGTCACCGATCTAGTTACTGACAAGGCTCAACGTTGCTTAACTTCGTTAATTGTATAAGAAGCACTGTTTCAAACTGTTATGTCGGCTAGCCTCTTTACATTCCCTTACGCGGAAACGCACGAATTCATCTTTTCTCCACCCAGATATGGGTTAAATAATAGGATAGACTCGGTTCTATAGCCTTGGTTGGCAACCAGTCTACAGCAGTAATATACGGTGGTTTATTGAGGGAATTTTTCTGCAAAATCAGTCAGGAATCGGATATAGCCAGCATGTATGACATATAAGAAAGGAAGGAAGGATTTATTTTGAATCTGTTTTCCATTTCTTTAATAGCAGTCCGATTTGATTTACACAAAAAAACTATGAAGTGTATAATCATATTGAGTGTTTCTCTGTTTCGTAGACACCCAAGAATACATTATGACTTGGTTTAACTTGTAGCTTTATAAAGATATTTTCGTGTTTCAAATTCTTGAGTATCTTGTATAACGTTGTCCACAAAGAAACCAGGAATCCTTATGCTAAATGAAAATGCTTGTCCTTAAGATATATTGATAGAAATGACAAATCTTAAAGTTTCCTGAATAGTAATGTTCCATTAATCGAAAGGCCACACAGTTTCGTATCAATGGAATGGTACGTAGAATTGTGCACCCTCTCTTTCAGGACCCACAGGGAGAATAGAATCTTCGGTGATATAAACTTCTTCACCAACAGTATTCTATCCTTGTATAAGTAGGTCTTCTCCAAGAGGCGCCACAATAAAGAATAGTTACATTAACTCCAATCAATATGGAGGCAGCAGGTCTGGATGAGAGTTGCAAGGAATTTCAAATTTCTACAGGATAATTAACTACTTCTTTCGGATTGCCTGAGGTGATGGAATATTTTCATGCATGCAGAGACACATTAGCCTAAACCTTGATTGGGACCTGCTCTAACATTCTAACACGATGATTTGGGCACCCACATCAGTGTTTATTGATTTATACATCTACTTCGTGTAATAGCCTGCAATATTTAACAGTCGATAATACTGAGTGTGATATATTTCAGTGCAAATATTGCCCTTTCAGATGTGTGGTTGAAATAATGATGTGACATGTTTCGTATCAATTTGACTACTCTCCTGAATGCTCTTCTTAGAGAAGCAAGATAGACAAAGCAAAACCAAAAAAAAAATGGCTGAGTTTCCCCTGAAGTACACACAATGTTGAATGGACGAAGATGACTATAAATCTTTCTTCTCGGCCTTCAGATTCTTTATGGTTTAAAGCTAAAAGTAAAATAATTGTTTAACATCTAAAATTAAATTTAGAAGAGTTAATATATTTAGTCGAAGTTGGTACCATATACTATACACAAAAAAATAAAAACGTAAGTTTTCAGACTTAAAAAAAGACGGATTTCATTTTACTAGTGTTTTCTATTGTTGAAGTTATCGCTAACATTTTTGTCAAAATTTACAAACTCTACGTTTCGTTCAATTTCGCAAACCAATCGATGAAATTTGAATAAGCTAATTTATTTGGAAAAATACTTTGACAAAAACCCTAATTCGCGGTTAAATAATTTCTTTAATTTATTGTTATAGTACTTCATGGTAAACAATATTTATAAAAAAAATTTCTGTTTCTCCATTTTAACAGTGAATAACGGATTCTTAGGATTTCTTACTCTTGGTCATGCAGCATACAACTGACCACGCGTAAATATTTCTTTCTGGAGTTAAATTCCAACTTTTTGAAGTGTTTGATCTTGTGATTTGTTTGCAGTTCTCGCAAATACAGGCGAACTGGAAACTGGATTCTTTTATATAAAAACTTAAAGAAAAGATTTGAAAGAAAAACAATATTGCATATTTATTAAATATTTATTATTTAAATCATTAAATTGTATTTAAAATAGTGGGTGTATTTTGTATGTTAAATAATAAAACCTAATTCCCCCCACCCTTATAATTAATGAAAATATATGATACTAATCTACGCACACTGGTAAAACCAACAGTACTTTGTATTCCCTTAACTGTTTGCACTTCTCCCCCAAATTTGGTTTTAATCGGTCAATGCGTGGCAATTTTAGAGGGTGGTACGGAAGGACGGACTTTTTAACGAAAGAATTATACAGAGATTTTACAGTTTAAAAGTTTTAGGGAGAAAAAATTGAATTGATTTAAATTTTCCAATTGTCATTAATGAAATATGTTTCAGTTAAATTGATTAAAGCTTTATATACAGACTTGAATTGTTATTTTGCCAGTCGTACATTTAAGAATAAATGCAGCAAGCAATGAGGCGTTGTTAGAAAAGACATTCGTATATTTACGATCAAATGTGTACCAATGTTATCCAATTGTCTAAGAATGCTTTCTTAGAATCCGTTTCTTTTCGAGAACAAGATGCGCGACTATCTGGAAAGAATGAACAAATAAATATAGCTTTTCTAGTAATGAATAAGAGACGAATAACATAAGGATTTCAACCATATTATTTTCAATATCTAACATTTTTCGATCACCGTGCTGTCAGTTAACAATTGAAGAAAACAAAAACATTCTTTGACCGACAATCAGACACTAGGTTCTTTTTGCTCCTTTAAAATAAAGACGGTCAGAGCTGTAACCACCAATATATATATATATATATATATATATATATATATATATATATATATATATATATATATATATATGTTTATATATATATATATATATATATATATATATATATATATATATATATATATATATATATATATGTTTATATATATATATATATATATATATATATATATATATATATATATATATATATGGGTGTCCATAAATTATATTTAAAATTTAAAAAATTACGACAAAAGCAAATGAACAGACAAATATCTCGAAATTGTTACAAAATGAGGAGTAGATATTGAATTTTTTAAAAAAATAATTTAAGACACCTCTATATGGGCAGTATTAATTGGACGAAGCACATCAAGACGTCGAATTTTGTCATTTTTGCTGTAGCAAAACCTCATCAAGAGTGGGAATGGCATCAATGATCTTTTGCTTTACCCCATAGAAAGAAGTCCTGGGGATGATATCTGGTGAACGAATGTATGTATGTATATATATAAATATAAATAGGAAAGAACAGTCAGATTTATAATCTAAATACTTTAGTATTTTTTTTTATAATTTAAAAAAACACAGGGCTCGATACAAAATAGAACATATTATTTTTTTTTTAAATGTCTCCATCGCGACGCTGAAATTACTGTTTTGAAACCGAAACTAAAGTCCTAAAGTTCAATTTCAAAATTTAAATTAAATTTTAGAGCACTGTTTCATTCTCAAACGATGTTAAAGATAACTTACGGAGAAATTAGTTTACTCTATTTATAAGTTAGGAAAGGTATTGGTATGTGCGTTCCTATTTTTCAGGGTTGTTTTGGCTTTTAAGAATGAAGAGACTAGGACTGTTTATTGTCTGTCAAGTTTTTGAAGTCATTTAAGTGTGGGCGGGGGTGTTCTGTCTGGCTACACTAGCTTTTTATCAGTCTTTCATGTTTTTACTGTCTGGCTTTATTTCTTCCCAGTGATGTCAACGTTACAACCTATTTTGGTGACTTATTTATTTGTTTATTGTCTTCTCTATTCTCTATACGCCAACACTGACAGTTTCTTAAATGGGTATTTAGCTATGACTGGGTTATATTTTTAATTGTATAATTTTATACATGCCTAAAATTAATTGAAATTGCTAATAGACTATATATGCTTTTGTGGAATTTTTATATTTTAGGATTTAATTACTTTCTTATATTTTATTTTTGATCAACGGTTGATATAAACATATGTACGCTCTTTCTTTATAAATTAATTATTTTTTAAGGTGTATATGAGGCAATGTCTACAGAAAGTTGCTATTTCATTTCTTTGATTTAATAATTTTTTGTTTTTCAGAAACTTAACAATGTATAGCTTTTCATGTAGGCATAAAGGATATGGGTCATCTAGAGTTTGACAAGTTTTTGTTCTATTTATTATGTTTCAATTTACTCTTGGTGTTTTATTTTTTCTCTGAAGTGCCAGAAATATTTGGATAGGGATGTCTGGTTTCGGTACCTAATATTATTGAAGGAACTTAAATGTTGTCTCCACCTAATCTTAAATTCATTTTTTGTGACTCCTATATATATTTTTACAACATTTGGATTCTCAATAGATGAGATTGTGCATTGGTAAACCACGGATTCTATGCGGCATTTTTATTCAGAGGACAATTTTCAGGATTTATACAATGATATACTTTTTAATTATAATTTTTTATTTTTATTTTAGGATCTTTCTCCAACCGTGCTCTAAATTTTAAGTTTAATTTTGAAATCGGTTTCGAAACAGTAATTTCTGGGTGGCGATGGAGACATCTATTAAAAAATAATTATATATATATATATATATATATATATATATATATATATATATATATGTGTGTGTGTGTGTGTGTGTGTGTGTGTGTGTGTGTGTGTACCCCAGAAATTTGGATATAACATACTGTATTACCTGACATTCCCATCAGAATATATATATATATATATATATATATATATATTTATATATGAACCTTAAGATACTAGTTTAATTTGTTTCATGACCGAGTTTATAAGCCGAGTTACTTTTATAACGAAGCTGTTTTCCTCATAAAAATAATTAAAATACTATTAATCCGTTCCACCCTCTCCAACAGAACACCCTACTTTTTATACGTACTTTTAAACATGAGAAATGTATTTTACTAGAGTATAAATGAAATGGAATACATGTATGACTGAAGTAGTATTAAATAGTGCTCCAAAAGTAATAAAATATACTTGCTTACTTTTGACACTGAAGGGGCAGCGCCGAGTAAACGTAAACAAAATTTGGAGTTGGGTGTGGGTGGCAAATGTTCAAGCGTGATTCTTGTAGTGGATAGATGGTGGAGTTATTTGTTGGCTCATAACATTTATCAATTCTCATTGCTACAATTTATTTTTATATTTCTAATTCGCTTTTTCAATTAACTTAATTGCTTGCTATTTTTACAGTTAATTTTTTATTGCCTTTGCCGTCATAGATGTACAATTAATTGCTACACTTTTTTGTTTTTTTAACTTAAATTAGTAATAAACTTAAAAATACATAGATTATTAATTTTTACTTGACATTTAATCTTCGTCGCTGATTTTTCAAGGTCAACAGTGACGTTTGCATTTTCTTCAATAATGATTGTTTTTTTTTCGACATGCTTTCTTGACTTTGAACTGAAGGTCGTTTCAGTAAAAACTTATCCATGGTTGTTTTTTCCTTCCCTTGAGAATTTTTTCTAAAATGCGGTAGGCAAGTATCATTGCACAACGCCAATGAACGGCTAATTGACCCCTTCTGCTGATGTTATTTTTTCTCTTCTAAAAACCACAAAATCCAACCACATCCCCAAAATTTCTGCATTTTTTCCCAAAATAACCCTGTCACGTCACAGTTGAAGACTTGTTGTGGGACGCATCCCTCCGCTTCAATCAATTCATCGAAAGATTTTACATATTCTCCCATCGCCTTCTTATCAGCACTCGCTGCCTCAGGACGGAGTGAATGCCAGACTTCTTCTCAAACTTATCAAACCAGCCACGACTGGCTGTAAATGAATGTTGTGAGTCTGTGTGTTGAAGTGTCTGAAGTCTGCTTCAGCAAGTCACTGTAAATCACTCGTGCCTTCTCACAAATAATTGCGTTTGTCACGGTTATCCCCTGCGAGCTGTTTTTCGTGCACCCACACCAATAGCAGCTTTTCCATCTCTTCGTAAAGCGGAGTCCGAAGCTTTGAAAGAATCGTAATGCTCTTGTCTGACGTTATATTTTTCAGTGTATCCTCCTGTTTAAGAATAGTGCATATTGTCGAAATACTACGCTCAAATCAATAACATGTACTCCACGTTTATGTTTGGAAAAGATTTCGCGTTTTATTTCACATGAAATCACTCACTTCTTCTTCATAGCACTGCCCTTTGGATTTAGTTTCTTTGGGGTCATGGTTGATTTACAACAAACAAAATAACCGCACAAATCAAAACATGAGCTAAACACAACGCAGATTACAACGCGCCACGACCGTACTCGACGAGATAAACAATGAAACTAGACGCATGGGTCTCATTCTTGGCGCGAGATGCTGGGAGAGTTTGCTTGTCTTCTGATAGCTTTTGGGAGATGGCTGGGTTGCGCGCGATTTTCAAAATCAAAGCTAGAAAGCTTGACTTGTAACTCGGGTCAAACGCGTAAATTAAAGGAAAAACTTGGAACACTCGTAAGATGGATCACGTGTATGTCGAGGTTTCACTGTATTCACACACACACGCACACACATACACTCACACACACATATATATTGTTATCCTCAGACAGACCGTTTCGCTGTAACACAGCTCATCAGTGTGGCTAGATATCCGGCTCTAGCTAGGGTAGTAACCTGGCTGAATTTGCGTCAGTCGGAGACTCTATCCCTAAGCCGTTGAAGTTGAATTTAAACATAATTATTTTTAGATAAACACACCAGTGACTGAGAGAACGCGATTCGTTTTATAGAAGAGTATTTTATTAGTAGCAGTAGTAGCCACTGTTTACAAACTCACACTTTCGCCCCCGAGAATATATATATATATATATATATATATATATATATATATATATATATATATATTTATATATATATATATATATATATATATATATATATATATATATATATATATATATATATATATATTATAATTCAAGTACTTTAACTCTTGAAACTTATTTAAGACTATAGCAAGTTATTAGATTTTAAATTTACGCCAAGGCATCTTACGACTGCTATTGTAATATAGTGTTATCTGCCTAATTCGTGAATCTCCGTCGACTAAACCGGTTCCCTCACCAGGCGTGTCTGGTGAGAAAGGTGGCTTGACACCCTGCAGAATGATGATGATTCTAGTTGCCACACACACACACACACACACACACACACACGCACACGCACACACACACACACATACACACACACACACACACACACACACATATATATATATATATAATGATAAACTTGACTCTGTGTCTGTCAGACTAGCTACTTTTTTATTAAATGGAATCAAGTAGATTTCTAGCTGAAAATCTCTTAGCTAGAATTTAAAAAAATATTTGAGTTTTCTGGCCGAAATGAAAATTTAAAAATTGTATTGAAATTTGTAGACCTAGCAATAGAAATGTCATCTACATTTAATTAACTTATGCCATCACAAAACAAAAAACAAGCAAAAGAAACAAAATAAAAACAAAGCTATGTCTGTATTTATTGCAGTAATAAAACGTGAATCGGATAGATTTCTTGTCGATGGCTTATTTGAAAACTTTTCTCAAATTCCTGAAGATAGTTCATGATAAATTTCCAACTGTTCAGAAGACTTCTGGGAAGTGGATATAGAAATGCAGAAAAAAGAGATAGATAGATAGATAGATAGATAGATAGAAAGGGGCAGAAGGGAGATAGATAGATAGATAGATAGATAGATAGATAGATAGATAGATAGATAGATAGAAAGGGGCAGAAGGGGGATAGATAGATAGATAGATAGATAGATAGATAGATAGATAGATAGATAGATAGATAGATAGATAGAAGCAGCAGGGGGATAGATAGATAGATAGAAGTGAGAAGAAGGGGGATAGATAGATAGATAGATAGATAGATAGATAGATAGATAGATAGATAGATAGAAAGAAAGAAGCAGCAGGGGGATAGATAGATAGATAGATAGCTAGATAGATAGATAGATAGATAGATAGATAGATAGAAAGAATCAGAAAGTGGATAGATAGATAGAAAGGATCAGAAGGTGGATAGATAAATAGATAGATAGATAGATAGATAGATAGATAGATAGACAGACAGACAGACAGAGATAGAGAATAAACCACCAAGATTTATATAATTGACAAAAGCGGCGTATGTTACGAAACAGAAACTAACTAGAAAAGAGAGTTAACAAACCGAGATTGAATTTAAACATACTGGAAGCTATCAAAATTCCCGCCAAAATCATATAAATTACTGCAGTCCGTAATGTCTCTCAATTTTAACAGATGATGGATTAGTTGGAAAGATTTTTTGGATCAATTTCTTAAATATTTTTTGCGTTTCTCATGTTATGATTTTCGGATTCGTCGAAAATGAATGCTTAATATCTTGAATCAACGTTAGATCGGCCTTGAAGCGCACATGTTGTTCACAAACATGTGTTGTACCTGAAGAATCTTCGCCAAATGCGTAATGAAATACTTCAGAAAATTTGTTACCGTAAAAATAACAGAGCTGTTCCAAGACATTATTAGAAACCCTATAATAATAATTTAATATGATTATACAACACGAAGGCTTGTGGCAGACTGACTCATTAGGCTCATTTCCATTAAATGCTACAGTCACAATACGTAGAGTCCGGGAATTTTCCAATACGACATCGGATATGTTCCTATTTTTTTCTGATCTTTGAATAAGCAAACATGAAGACAGGTGTTTTCGAAAATGATTTGGGAGATCAACTGGCAGTTCATTATGGCAAGCTTTGAATGTAAGAAAAATCAACAGAAATTAAGAAAGAAAACAAAATATATTACGAAACGATAAACGAAAAATATTAAAAAACAAGTCTGTCATCTTCAGGATCAGCAAATAAACTGATTTATACAGGATTACTGATCTGTCCCAACCTCTGCCTCGTTGTAGGATTCATTCAATAGAAAACAGGATATTTCTGTCTGTTAACTTAAAACACTACGTTCAGATTGTTTTTGGTCCTTTCATGTGTATCGTTGTCTGTTTGGTTCTGTAAGAGTAGATTGGTAAGTTCAGAGACTGTCACAATTATTATCTATAGTGTGACGCGAAATTATCAATGTTTATAATGTTCGGTCTTCGTAATTGACGGAGCTTCGTTGTGTAAAGGACATTAATAAGGAAGAAATTTATACTGAGAAATATTCCTAATATTCAATAAATGTTCATTCCCAAATTCGATTTCATAATCAGGTATGGAGCAATTCAGCGAATTACATATGCAATATGTTATATATATATATATATATATATATATATATATATATATATATATATATATGTATGTAATTATATATATATATATATATGTATGTATATATATATATGTATATATATATATATATACATACACACACATACACGCACACACATACACACACACACACACACACACACATATATATATATATATATATATATATATATAATCAATACACAATAAAATCCAAAATCACCTCATGTGGGATCATTGTGGATCAGTTTTAATATTTTATATTACTAGGATCCACTTCGATTATATACCCACGGATTTATTACTTTTACTATCTATCTATCTATCTATATATATATATATATATATATATATATATATATATATATATATATATATATATATATATGTATATACACACAGACACACACAAAGAAAGATAGAGATAGAGAAAGAGGTATGTTATATATCTAGCTGTTGGTCAAAATTGAGAAAATTGAAAAAAGATCCAGTAATTAATGCGTTTCAGGTTTATAGGGAACATCTATGTCAGTCTGCTATCTATCTATCTATCTATCTATCTATCAATCAATCACAGTCTGTTTTTTTATCTATGTCAGTCTGTTCTTATCTATCTATGTCAGTCTGCTATCTATCTATCTATCTATCTAAGTCAGTGTATTCTTGCTTATCTATTTCATTCGTTTCACATATTTTTTATGCTAGACATTCAGAGTAATAAATAAAGTGTTTTATAGCTAGATGGTCAATATAATCGATTTTGATAAATATTTCTCTAAATATCTATCTTTAATTCAATGCTCTATGCAAGAGACAAGATATTGGATTGTTTAGAATAGGATGACATTTATCTTTTGATGAGACTAAGTAAATTTCCCTTCGCTCTGTCCATTCACATCAATCAAGCATCGTCGCACAGCGTTTAACGCAGACTAATAAA
>OZ038486.1:93246418-93338918 GCA_964036315.1 Acanthosepion esculentum | reverse complement strand
TATGAAATGATTTTTTCTTCACCCTGTTATGATTTAAATAGCTGGACAGAATGGACTCTTTAGAATTGACAACAAAATTACGAGGCCAGCTTTAACTTCCTTGCACTGACGAAGATTACCTTTCTCAAGAATGATGGCAAATCACACATAATAAAGAAATGGAATTTGTGAAGAATTACGTTCGTTATACGCTAAATGGATATTTCATTTAAAGAATTGCCGAATATAAGGCTCCGGAGAGACATAAAGTAGAGAACTTCAGTCGAAATAGTAATTATGAGTGAGGTGTGTGTTGGAGTATTTGGGTATCCTAGTATACTAGTGAGCCAACCAAAATGAGTTGACTCATTTTATAATTCACCTATAGATGAATTAACCAATCAGAAGGCTCAAAATATTCATAAGGACGTGTATAAAGGCGGCCATGTTTTTTTCCGGAATATTCAATGCCAGCCTTTGATATCGAAGACTGGTATTAGCGATATAGTCAGATTCAGTAGAGTGTCTGACTCGGGAGTGTTAATCCTTAACGTTGTTGTTTCATTGTACAGATTACGTACTGTGCTGGATTCTGTATTCACAGACTTGGTGAACATGGTCAACAGTGTGTGATATGAATGAAAGAGAAGATGATAGGAAGGTGAGATTTTGAGTAGGGAGTTCAATAATGACTGACACGCGAATTAAAGCGGTCCTGATCAAATGGTCAGAAGTCTTTTCTACAAAGTGACTGTTCCTGAGAAATAATAACTCTATGAGTGGAACTTTCTTCTTATAAAGGGAATATGGGAGGAATGAAGATGATTCGACTCCGTGGAAGTAGTAAGGCGTGTCCTACTTCTGAATAGGTGTATCTAAAGAATGGAGCTCATTTGAACATTTGATATTGAGACACAAACAAGAGTAGCGAGAGGCTTGAAAAATGGCATCTGGAAGAAAGATTTGGTAGAGTGAAACTCTGATTCCTCCACACGACCACGTAAAGGATTTTGAACTATATTAAGGCTGAAAAGTGAGGTTCGAATACCTCCAGTCTAAACATTGCATGTATACTCTTATGACCTTATACAAATGACATGGTTGAAAATATCAGAAACTTCAAAGCGCGATATTCTGAGCAACCATTTTCCAATATTCTTTAGCAGTGGACTGTATATATGACTTTCCCTTGAGGTCTGAAGTGGAATTGCAATTCATTGAGCGTTCGAACTATGGGATCGTTCATGGTGACTGGTTAAAATGCTGTTGTTCTGAAGTGTTACCAGCTCAGATCTTGAGGTATTGAATGTAACAAGCCAGTTATTGAAGAGTTAGAATTTGGCCAGATAAGACATCGGCTGCAAAACTCCGATCATCTTGCATTTTGGAAGTGCATCCTCAAAAAATGATACCATCTACTTGCATCTTTACTCGTAATTTGTGAATATTTCGGTTGTCTTTTTATAGCTTTCGGCGCAGTGGTGAGCAAACTTATTGCTCAGATTAGCTCGCAATTAAAATTAATTTTATACGCATCGATTGCTTCACTAATTTTTGTGAATAATCTCTCGAATGTCCATCGTATTTAAGCTATTGCTATTCGTATTTACCTTCTCTTCGACATTATTTCTTTTATTGAACCGTTTAACGGATTTCCAAAGAATTTGAAACAAAGAGATTTTGCCGAGAATTTCAAAGTAAAAGTACAATGTATTCACATGCATTTTAGGTCCCAAGAACTTCAGAGTCTCTTCAACTTGATATAATTACAGAATACCGGCTTTCCAGAATGTCAAAGAATTTATGACCTTTTCAAGAAAGAGAGTGACCTTTACTTTTCATGAGCAACTGTGATTGGCATCTAATCGCGGTACAATTGAAATTTTGTAACACTCGTATATGTATTGTAAACAATGACCCAGAAGTTTTTTTTGTGTAAAAGAGTGTAAAAGTCCTATCTTGTGTTTTCAACTGGAATAATTGACACATATCAGTGCTAGCTACAGTGCTGACATACAAAGGAAGATAATGATGACCATAGGGAAATGTTAGCTTTTTGTGCCGAAGAGGTCAGCTTCTTTTTTCAAACTTATTCACTATATTATTTTATTTTTCTTCATGTGAACTTTGCAAAATTTCAACCAGAAGTGGAAATTCCGATGCTCTCAATCCCAAACACTACTTACATACACAATTATATATATATATATATATATATATATATATATATATATATATATATATATATATATGTACACTCATTTGGGTCCTAACACACTAAAAAGTGAATGTCTCATATCGAGAATATTTAACGTCGAAAAACATAAGAAAAAAATAATTATTTTTAATAATATGTGGAAATCTCCACGCTTCGCCTGATGAAGGTCGCGAGACCGGAAACACGTGTAGCAAAATTATGGAAAATAAGGCAGAATATTTTTTTAAAATCCAAATTACAACCAAAAACGTTTGCGGTTTCTCTCTTCATTTTAATATACACGCTTTTCTGTCGTTGGAACTACTATGACCTCTTCCCTTATATATATATATATATATATATATATATATATATATATATATATATATATATATATATATATATAATGTTTTGAAAATTGTATCTTGATATAGAAACTCGTCCTTCCATTTGCAGTCTGTGGTATTGATAGGCGAAAGTATACTAGCTGTTCCGTTTATCGTAATTCGATCTTAGGTTGCTCTGTTACGTTTTTGGCAAACAACGTATATTTTCCTTTTTAATCGATTCACTCTGAGAAAGTCGACATTGTTATTAGAAGGCGGGGGATTTACAGGGAGTGAATGATGAAGACAATGAAAAAGCTGAAAATGGGGAGGGTTAAAGAAAGGATAAAAACGAGCAGGTTTCAAGAAGACACAAATGGTGATTGACATTGCTTTTAAATTTGTGAACATTGTAATTATCAGGGAATCAAGAAATCGAAAGTGATTTCCACAAGCGATTGCCAGAAAAGAAACTCTTAGAATAGAAGTAGAGGTTGAATCTAGGTCAAAAGTAAAGTGATGAGACATAATTGCCAATCTGGTAGCACGCTTAAATTCATGTAGTCGTGCCAAGCAAGGGCAAAGCTCACCGTAGCAGTTGCTATGAAAACATGTGTAAAAAAGACAGAGGGGAGCTACATCACGTGGTGGAGAAAGTGACTGAAGTCAGGATGCCTGGTCAGGACCGATTGCATTCAAGACCCTTTTGATTTTGTCAAAAATGGCGAGATATATGGTTGGAGCACCGGACCAGATAGAGCAACCGAATTCAATGCACAGACAAATGGTGGCTTCATAAATGTGAAAGATAGATTCTGATGATAAAGGAATTTCTAGCACGACATAGGGAACCAACTTTCTTTGCAGTATTCCATATGGTCACCCCAGTTCATGTCAGTGAAAAACGTGAAGTCAAGAAGGCGTAGTTTATTGCTCTGCTAATGATGGCCGGCAGAAAACATTCTGTGTTGGTTAAATGAAAGCAGGTGTGTTTTGGAAGCGTTTGTGGAATAAAATTATATATATATATATTCAGATTGCATTTCCAGACCGAAGGCAGCCGAGTTATCCAGCCTTTATTACTGTTTATCGTCGCGTTGGTAAGACATGATCCCTGGAAACTCAAACTATGGCTCGAGGAAGACCGAGAACCGCTCGTACGCCTAATCGCAAAGATGACATACAGGATGACGGATAAGATCCTGGGTTTGCAGACATGGTTACAGAGACTTTTGTCCTTGTCATGGTGTGAAGAACTGTCTCCTAAATATTTTTGATATGCCCTATATATACATATATATATATATATATATATATATATATATATATATATATATATATATATAAGTGAACATAGAAGTCAGCACTTAGAGGCGACAGTCTGTTTCATGCTCAGGCCTGACGATTGCATCTAGCATGAAACAGACCTCTAAGTGTTGACTTCTATGTTCACTTTTATATTTACACACGTTCTATCTCTGATATAGCACATGTTAAGACTATATTTCTTCATATATATATATATATATATATATATATATATATCTTAATTTCCATATGTATGTGCATGTAAGTGTCTGTGCGTGCGCGTATCCGTATGTGTGTGTGTATTTATGTGTGTGTGTGTACACGTTTTTGACTTAAAAACTCTAATTCAGCCTAAACAATGAAGTGAATTAATTCTTATGTCCTTAGTGTCAGGTAAGGTGCATCTTCATGCCCTTGATATTTAGGTTCGGAAAGAGATCTCCCAGTGATTTGTTCTTCTCTCTGCTTTTGAATTTCACTGTAAAACTCTATTAGTTATATTTTCTACCTTTATCAGTCACATTCTTTTTCAGGATTGTGTTTGTTCCTTCCTGCGTTAATTCGCACGACCGTTACGCCTTGTCAACACTGCATAAATAATAAACTATTTTTGATAGCGTGGAAAGAGGGGGAACATGAAAGAAGGAAAGCTAGAAAGAAAGAAGGGAAAATAGTCATATTTAACATCACTCAATACCTCGTAAACAATGAACTACTTCGTATTTATCGCGTATTCTTGATTTCAATTAGGAATGAAAAAAAGTGTTTAATGTCTGTTTCAATGCAATAGAAAAAAGTTGTCAATTTCGAATCTTTTCATTTGTACCCCCTTACTTCTTAAAATAATGACCAGCATTCATATTTATGATTGTTATTGCAATATTTTGTTAAAGTTGTTAAGCTAAAAGTTATTTATGCGATAGGGGAATTTCTACGGATATTTTATTGCCGTAGAACTCGCCATGAGCTTAGTCAATCATTAACTCAAGAATTAATATCAGAATACTGAAATAGGAAAAACGTGAAAATTTCACAGGTTAAAACTAGTTTATATTATTCTATCAAACGTTTTACTATTTTTGCTCTTAATAAGAATACTATTTCGATATATTCTTTGGCTACGTGAACACATTATACGGAAACGAAAAACAAAGAGCTTTTGAAAGCTTGAACCCAAATCTCACAGCTCCGGAGTCAGTCAGTTCAATTATGGCATCTTAGTTATTTCGGACAAGAATACTTGGGCGTGTAGTTGAAACAGAATCTCCCACCGTTCTAGAATTCTTGCCATTCCATTTCTATACGTTATTTATTACGAAGCAGGTATGTTAGACATATTGTGTAAAAGTGAACGCAACAGACAAAAGCGGAATTTGAACTCAACACACCGGTACCATTAATCGTTCCTCTAACATTAACCACACTTGTTTTTGAAGATTTGCTTCCACAAGAACATTTTCTCATGGAGAAAAAATCTGTTTATTTTCCTTTAAACTAAATTTAACTCAAGAGTGAAAGGTTTTTATTAACCATAGTCAGTGCAGAATATTATGTCCCATTTTGTCTTCGAAAGTACCTCAGCTTGTCGTGTCGGCAATGTTTTAGCGAAAGAATCCAGGTTCAATTCCTGCGGAGAGGTAGATATTGTTTAATAAGTCTTTCGATAGAATAAACCGATAGATATTAATTTTTTCTGATTTTTAAAAGAAGTATGTATATTCGAACTCAAATCATACACCCAATACAAATAACGTTTATATAAATATGAAATACTATTTACATTATTCGGACTTTGTTGCCATATTTATTACAACGTTTCGGCTGTTGTACGATCCGGCCTTCTTCAGGTGGTTGGAATGTCGAACTGAACCCTTTATTTCGCTCACTGGGGTAGACTGTTCTAGTTCCACGTACCATGTTTAATGAATGTCATTCATCAGTTATCTCCTGTTAATTCCCATCTCCAAGTTCTCCACTACCTCAAGGACACATGGCACAGTGGATAAAGACGTTAGTTAGATCCAGTGACAAGACCCAAAGATTGTGATTTCAATACCCGGTTAAGCCAGAAGGGGACTTCAGCCCTGCAAACGGTTTGGTTGTTTCTGCACAAAACCTTCACCACAATAATCAAATCATATGTACTGGTGTTTGGCTATCGATTCCTAGGAAAACCTCATACGTCGAATACGACGGGAGAGTCCAACATGTGTGTGTGTGTGTGTGTGTGTGTGTGTGTGTGATAAAGTTATAGTTTTAAGGTATGCTACATTTATGGTTAAATTTAAACTCAATATCAGAAATAGAGGGTATGTAAATATAAAAGTTTCTTTCCCAGAAACTGTAACAAAGGACTGTTCAGCAGTATAAACCACAGGTGAACTCTGTGGCTATCGAACAAATACAAATATGCCTGAGCAAGCGTCTACAATAGGGACTGGTTAGTTGCCCTAATAGACGGGTATCCTCGAATACGAGTGTACAGCTATATATATATATATATATATATATATATATATATAGAGAGAGAGAGAGAGAGAGAGAGAGAGAGAAAGGGAGATAGATAGATAGATAGATAGATAGATAGATAGTTATGAACAGACTGGGATAATTAGATATGAATAGACCGACATAGATAGATACATATGAACAGACTGAGATAGATAGATAGATAGATAGATAGATAGATAGATAGATAGATAGATAGATAGATAGATAGATATAAACAGACTTAGACAGATATGAAGAGACTGAGATAGATAGATAAATAGATACATACATAGATAGATAGATAGATAGATAGATAGATAGATACGAACTGCCATAGCTCGATAGATAGATAGATACGTATAGATGTAAGTGTATATACTGACAGAAATAAAATTGAAACTCCCTAAGCAGAATTCCGATACCGATACAATTGAAACCTGTTAAGGGCGTGGCAAATCAGTGCAAATGTGACCCCAGGATTCTCACATGCCAATGTGAATCAATTAATTGTAATAGGATTGTGTGCATTACTTTCTCTAGCTAGGCGCTCTCACTTACGCCATTGTACCGCTGTGAAAATTTACGGTTTTATCGAGCGAGTCACCATATTTCAATGAGGACAGTCGGTTCTGCCTTCACGGAAGTAAAGGTCATTTTCACGTCGACCTGGGAAGCGACATATTAAGTAATGTATTGTTCTCGAAACGCAGACCTGACCCTCCGCATTATAGCGTGTGTTGTCATAGGTTAAAACTCTTCCTAGGATTTAGTGTTTATGGTGTAAACGTTGAAAAAGAGCCATTTACGTGCATACTATTCTTGCATACGTCCTGTTCCCATACATGAAACGGGAAGGCTATGTGCACCTGATGCAGGATAATAATCCCCTGTCGTGTATAACGGCATCATTCACTTCAATAGGTGCATATATCTTGCCGGGCTTGATAATCAAGATAGCGTCAGTTTTATATGGAAGAGTAATAATTCAAGTGAAATAAACAACTAAACATATTTATGTAACAACATCTCTGCTGATTAATATTTCATGGGGGATATATTACAAAATGCGGATCCCTGCAGTACGTAGCGAATTACTGGCCAGAAGATCCGTGAACGTGGAATTTTGAAAGTCAGGGCTTGCCTTTGTCTGAGTTTGGGATATAAGATTCAGACGAAAAAGCGCTCCAATAATTTTGAAGTGTAGGTACGCTTTACAGGCTCAGATGCATTAGAAAGGCTAGACCGCACGTGGCGGAATGCGAAGTTAACCGAGTAGGCATGAGTTCTCTTCCTCCTGCTAAGCCCTAGTATTGATGCTACTATGTTAATATAACTCTATCATGTGTATATGTATATACTGTGTAAAATAGATAAATTGTCGTCTAAATTACGCATGAATGGAAATAACATTAACATCACATTTTAACAGATATATGTACCAAAATTGCACAAAAATATGTTGAAATACTAAAGAGTAAATTTTTTCAGGACTTATTCACAAATGAATGATATTAATTTTTCTATTTTTTTTAGTAAATATTAGTATTTTTTTACATAAGCCCCTCCCCACTAACTTATGTTCATGAAATATCTATAAATTAATTTTTAATCCGAAAATGTTTTTATTCGTTAAAAGCAGGACTCCTTAAAACTACTACTCATTTCCTGAAAATCTGCTCCGAATCGTACAATAAAAAATGTAATAAAACTATATTATTATACTATTAGAAAATCTTTTAACTATTTTTATAAATATGATTTACTAAGGACACTACTGTCTTAAGAAAAAAGGTTTTTCAATAAATAATGAATTTTTACAAGAACCCTTTTCACTTTTTTAAAATTATAATTGTAATAATTTATACAAAATAAATCTTTTAAAATTCTTCATTACTTGAATCCGGTTAGTGGATATTGTTATTAAGTGAAAACTATATTTTCTAGTAAAAAATTGAAAAGCTTAATGTACATAATTTTGCACTAAGACTTTAAAAGTATTTTTTAAATTTTTTATGCATATGAAATATTATGTAACGTGCCCATTTTTGAAAGTATGGTTGACTATACACGACATTATCCTTAAATAACGATGACTAAAGTAAATTTAAATTCAACATTCCTAAAGTTAGATTACGGGGAATATTTTCCATCATTTTAAAGATCACTGAGTAATAAAAATTATATCAAAATGTTAAGTCATTTTCTTAAATTATGATTCACAGATAAATTATCCGAAGAACAACAAGCATTATGGGAAAACCTGCCAATGCATCGTCAATTACGTAAAACATGGCGATGTTGGTTAAAAAAAAAACAGCGATAGTTTTATTTTAAAAATAGATTTCTGTGTTATTTTAAACTTAAAGAAAATAATTTTTTTTTCAAATCAAATTAATTATACATTAAATCAGCTAATATTTCTCGAATAAAGTTTCAGAAAAGTGTATTTTATTTTGGAAAGATTTTTTGATACAGAGAATTACATTGCGATAAAAGGCGACTAAAATAGGCGCTAATCAGCCATTTTAGAAAATATAATCCAATCAATATAATTTCTTTTTTTAAATATACCAGGGTATTCTGCTTAATGAAAATAGTAAATTTAGACCTTTAGCGTCAAAATAAAATCTCCAAGAAAGCGTTTTTACATATAAAGATTCATTTAATCCATAGGTAACACGAATTAGTGGAGATACCTAGTCTAGTATGTGATCCTCACCTGGAAATAGGAAACAGTAGAAGCGAATTTATCATAGATCAGGGATCTGATAAGTTGTTCTGTACTGAATCGAATAGATGCCAAAGTAATTTTTTATTCACTGTCATCTCACAAGGTCAAATGATCTAAGAGCCCTACGGGGTGACCTAGGAGGGGCTTTCCAAGACAAGAAGTGCAGAGTTGGTCCTCGAAGGTTGACTGTGTGCTTACCAACAAATGAAAAGAACTTAAGATATAAAGGCACATGAAAATTGGGATCGACCGACCTTAGAAGAGAGAGATGATTGAACTCTGTAAGAAAAAACCGAAACCATATATCCTCGACACGTACGATGTTAATTTGATGGCGTCCGGAAATGAATAAAAAAAACTATTTTACAAGTGGGAGATTAGCATCGTCTGACATTTATCATCATCAGATGCTCGACTCCTCCAGTCGTCAGTTCAACCTGACTTTCATTCTTCTTTGTCACGATCTCTTTCAGATAATTTGGCGGCGCTAATCTCCTCCCAGACAGAGTATGTGGTAGATCGCCCTCAGTCCGTACAATAGGTTTCCAATTTTCTTTTTCTTTTTTTTAATCCAAAGTTGTTTTTCCTATAGACCGGTTGTCACACAAGGATAATGATTCGGGAATTTTTTTTTTTCGATAATGTTTCGGGAATTTTTTTTTTTCGATAGTGATTCGAGAATATTTTTTGTTCGATAATGTTTCGGGAATTTTTTTTTTTTCGATGATTCGGGAATTTTTTTTTTCGATAATGTTTCGGGAATTTTTTTTTTTCGATAATGTTTCGGGAATTTTTTTTTTTCGATAATGTTTCGGGAATTTTTTTTTTTTCGAAAATGATTCGGGAATTTTTTTTTTCGATAATGTTTCGGGAATTTTTTTTTTTCGATAGTGATTCGGGAATTTTTTTTGTTCGATAATGTTTCGGGAATTTTTTTTTTTTCGATGATTCGGGAATTTTTTTTTTTCGATAATGTTTCGGGAAATTTTTTTTTTTGATAATGATTCGGGAATTTTTTTTTCGATAATGTTTCGGGAATTGTTTTTTTCTAAAATTTATTAAAATTATTAATTTATTAATTCCCCATTGTGAAATTTTGTGATGGAGTCAGGGTAGGTATGTAAGACTTTTTATCCTCTAGACAGACTTGTTCCTATTAAGTTCTACCAGAGGCCGAAACGTATTACACAAAATTTTTCGATTTTGTCATTTAATTGCGTAACGTTTTCCTGATATATATTTATATTTAAAAAGCGAGAGCAAGGTCTAAAAGGTCAGCCAATCTAACATTGATCTCATCTCATAGTTCTCACACTTGCTCCATATGTCGCCTCATTTGTAAATCACTAGCGGGTCTTTAATGTCACTTAGGATTATCGCACAAAATTTCATAACTGAATCAACTAAGCTGTCAGATCCTCATACGTCAAAACCGACGGGAGAGTCCATAATATATATATATATATATATATATATATATATATATATATATATATATATATATAATTGTTTATTTAAAAATTATAACATAACTTGATAAGACACCGGTGGTGTTGAAACAAAATGACTATTTTTGTAGTGATTTTATAACATATTTATGTTATAATTTTTAAATAAACAATTATATCTGCTCTACTCTGTATTGAGCACTCTTTTAAGAATAGTAATTGTTGGTTATTGGAATTTATTCCGTATACACCAATCCTAGACTTGTATATATATATATATATATATATATATATATATATATATATATATATATATCAGGATATACTCCAGCTATGGGTAAATAGTAGGACAGACTGGGTTCTATAGCCTTGGATGGCAACTGGTCTAGGAGAAGGACAACTCTGAATTGAAAACCTGTGGAGGGTCGTTTGGGGACCCTGTGGCACGTAGTGCACCAAGTTTCTGTATTCGGCCCTTCGAAAAGTGTGGTTGGTTCTGCACAAAACCTTCACCACTATAATAAAATCTCATGTGCTGGCGTCCGTCGGGCTGTCAGTTTCGTAGGAACTGCTCTGCTTGACCCTCATACGTGGAATTTGACGGAAGAGTCGAGTATATATATATATATATATATATATATATATATATATATATATATATATATATAAAAAGAAAGAACAGTAAGATATATAATCCGGTGTTCTTATAGATATTTTTATTTTTACACAATAGTGCTCAATGTAAATTTACAGAGCATTAATATTATAAATTAACTGATTTAAAATATGTTTTTTTTCGCTACACAGTAATAACCATGTTTCAAAAATGAAAGCTAAAAGCTTCGAATTTAATTTTGTAATTAAATTAAAGACATTAGTTCTTATTTTTAAATTTACAGTTTTAAAGGCACGGCAAAGATTCATAATTGAGTGTTTCCAAAGATACAGAGAAATCCACTCATCTAGACAAGGGGTGGTAGCGTGTTCAATTTCAATTTTTGTTGTCTCAGTTAATATTTACATTCGAAAGCGGGGGTTATGTTTAGGGATGGGTAAGGATGTATTTTTAACAAATTCTGACATCCGCTAAATGCATGTCGTCTGTGTATTTTATAAAAATCTTTTATTGTTAACGGCAAAAAATTCTTACGGCATTTTTTCTGTTTGTATACTTAAAGATTTTTTGGGGATGTTTAGGCTAGAATATGATTTTTATTTAACTACAATTCTAAAAAAAATTCACTTTTAATTTTTAATAGACTATATTTCTTTTTAAAACCAAGTAAATGTATTAGAATTACTTACAGTATGTAAAATTATTTTTTCATATCAAGTATAAGTATGTATATTACCAGGTTACATTTTTATTTATTTATTTTTTATATATAAATATTATTTAAGTAAAATTTATGACTATGACGGCAAAGATAGCTAAATTATTTCACTGATTCAGTCAACTTTTATTTTTTATAAACTTAGTAATATATATTTTTCTCATGTATGAACAAAGGACATGGGTCATTTAATGACCTACATATTCTAAGTGAAATAATTTAGCTATCTTTACATAAACACTATCCTTAATATTGATCACATACCTTAAAACTCTATTTTATCATATATATATATATATATATATATATATATATATATATATATATATATATATATATGTATGATTTGAAATGGATTTGAAAGGATTTTTAATCCAATCTTATATTGGATATTTGAAATAATTTTTTATCCAATATTATTTCTTTATAAATATAAACATTATTTTTACTGGCTATTCGTGTTTGCGTTGCTATCACTGTTTTTATTAATTTTATTTTGTTAACGAATGGAATTAAAGAAAACCGATTTATTCCATGAAGGAAAAAAGGGCACAGATTCTATTCTTGTTGAACACAGTTTTTTCTTTAGTAGGTCTTTTCAATCTAGGCCGGTTGTTGCTAGTTTCACTGTTTAAAGATATACAAAAAAGAGGTAGAAACTGAAATATGTGTAGCCACTAAGAATAACGTTTATAGTATAATATATATTACATGTAGGCCTGTACAGCCATAACAGATTCTGCGCTGGCATTAGCAGCTGAAGCATAAATTTTCTGGCGCAGATCCATGGTCTCCCTACACCCACCAATACTACCACATACACACACACAAATTCATACATACAGACACACGAACACACACACATATTCTTACATACAAACACACACACGAATTCACACACGCCTTCATACATACACACACACGAACACATGCACATTCATACATACACACACACACGAAAACACGCATTCATACATACACACACACACGAAAACACGCATTCATACATACACACACACGAAAAGACACATTCATATATGCACACACACACGAATACACACATTCATACATACACACACACGAACACACACATTCATATATACACACACGAACACACTCATTCATACATACACACACACACGAACACACAGATTCATATATACACATACACACAAACACACACCCATTCATACATACACACACACACACACGAACACACACACATTCATACATACATACACACGAACACACTCACATTCATACATACACACACACGAACACATACACACATATATATATATATATGTATGGTGGTAAAACTTTAATATTCAAAATAATCGGTGATTCAAAAAAGATTTTGAATAAATCTTTAGAAAACTTTTGAAATACATGTAGAAACTTTTTCAGTTTCATCAAAATAATCCCTTCAAACAGTTCTTCCGTTTGTGCAACATAATTTTGAAGTAAGAATTTCATCACAATGACATAGAAATGAAAAATTCTAAAACCATCTAGATATCAAAATGGTATCCGGATTGCAAGGAAAACAATCAAAGCACGGGAAAATGAAATGGTTTTTTGTTAATAAAATATTTATACTTAATATTAAATCTGATATTTGGCTACTTAAGCGTGTTAATATTGAATTTGCCAGTTCCACTGTTTTTTTTTTTAACTTTATTTAAAAATGGCGTATTTATTATCCAAATCGAAGAAGATACAAGGCACACCCGTATAAGTTCTAAAAGCAACGTCTTTTTCTATTCGAAATACTCCCCTGGTGATCTCACATATTTATCCCAGAATTCCTTTACAATTTCCAAAATAATCTAGAATGTTTTCTTTCGGAATCACAATCACCACCCCATGGGCGTGTTACTCTTTACGCATGCGTAGTAACGTCTTCATTGTGTGAGTCGTGAATCAACGGAACCGGTTCTCAAAATAGAGAAAATATTTGTATATCTTTCCGACAGAACCTGGAATATTTAAGAAGAAATCCTCTGAAGAGAGTGCCAAAAATCAATAAGGAAAGGAAATAAAGGAATAAAATGACTTTTAATAGCAAAATGAATGCAGACTTGTTTTAGGAAGATTACTCGGATTTCGTTCTGTGAATAAGCAAGTCCAGAATTATCGGGTAGAAAATAAAAGACATTAACAAATGCGAAAAAGACTGTATAGGAAAAAAAGGCGGGAAAGAGGTTTATAGCAAAAAGAAATCAATTCTTGGAGATTAATCCACATTCAAATCTTCAGTCCTCCTAAGAAAGTCTTTATTTAAGAATTGTAGCTGGAGGATCCTTGCAGAGACAATTTTGTTTCCTTTTTTTAATCGTTTTTTAAGATGGCTAAACGTTTGAAACTGTCATTTGGAAGACGAACATGATTTCAACGCATTTATTACAACTCTTAAATCATTTGCTTGAATTGTAATAATTATTAATCAATTAAGAAGAGTTTGAAACAACGCACACAAACATATACACAGGCAAGCACACGCATATACATACATATATATATATATCGAGAGAGGAGACAATTATATATATATATATATATATATATATATATATATATATGTATATATATATATATATTTAGAGTGGCCATAAAGTTCATGTGCACTTTTAAAAAATTATAACTTTATTTGTATTTGCGATACAAATAACCTTTAAAAAATGTTATAAAGTTTAATGTACCTAGTTTTAAGTATAGCTAAAATAACTAATGTGCTTTCAGGCATTACTGTAAATCAGTTGGCAAATGTTTTCCGTGAACTGCAAAATCTTATTGCCCTTTGTATTGCTAATGATGGAGGAAATATTGTGGAAACTTAAATAAAATTTCAATAAAACTTTAAAAATATGAGTTTACTTCTTTCTAATCCTTTTTAGAAATTATTTCTATCGCAAATACAAATGAAGTTTTAAATTTTTTAAAGTGCACACGAACTTTATGGACACCCTATATATATATATATATATATATATATATATATATATATATATACAGTGTAACCCGGATATAAGAGAGTTGTTGGGACCGGAGAAGAAGTCTCTTATATCCTGGTTTCTCTTATATCCGAGTTTGTTCTATTTTGTTTAGGTAAGTATGTCTCTAATTTGGGACCAGATAAAATCTCTCTTATATCCGAGTTTCTCTTATATCCGAGTCTCTTATATCCGGATTACACTATATATATATATATATATATATATATATATATATTAATGCTAACCATGACACGTGTCTGAAGCATTCTAAACGTACTAATGTTGCCGGTATACAGACATTAACTTTTTCCATTGCCCAATCGCTTACTCCAATTGTGGATTTTTCTACTCACCAAACCGAGCAACATGATCTTCTAATGGATCTCGTAATTACTTCCTCTACACACTCTTGCCGAGCTTCAGAAAAAGGCCCTCGGCCATTCTGTGGTAGCTAGTGATATTTTATTCCAAGCATCCATTAAACAGGAACCCCCTATCCATACGACCTCTTTCCGATTGCCGCGTTCTGATTGGGACTCATTCTTGGATTTTATTGGTGAATCCCTTGGAACTGCCATCTTCAACAACTTTAGTGAAAATTGCGCCACTGAGGTTTCTTCTTGGATCAAAGACGGCATGAATCTTCAATCCTATCCATGGTTCACGCCATCATGATCGGCCACCATAGCATACAGGAAGCATTATTTCCGGCTATACCGGTGTGAGAACTCTCGTAATAACAGGTGCCTATTCTCTACTGCTCGTAATAAATGCAAGCGAATCCTCGATGGATCTAAGTCCCTATTTGCTAAGTGAATGAGGCTCTGCATAACCTCTACAACTTTGGCTCTTGTGATGACTGGCGGCTCTATAATAGAGTACTAAATAAGTGCAAGGTCTCTATTTCCGCTTCAGGTGTTATTATCCTCTGCTAATAAAACGGAATGTTTTGTCGGTAAAGTCTCCTTAATCTCTACTCTTGACTCATCTGGAATATTCCTGCCGAACTTCCCACATAAAACTCAATCATTGTTGAGTCATATACATATAAGCGTTTTCGTAGTTTCTGTTATCATCTCTAACCTTGATCTCCACAAAGCATGTGGACCCGATGATAGCCATGCAATAGAAGTGTGCTCCCGAAATGGCTCCTGTTCTCTGTAAACTGTATACTAAATACCTCGCTGCCTTCTGCAAGTCATCGTCTGTTTTTCTATAGGCCCTAATTAATACTGAATTTGTTCATCATCTCCCATCGCAGGACGTTTTATCAGACAAGCAATACAGCCGTCGTTTCTCCAGGTCAACCGCTGAGGTAGTGATGATAATTGCAGAAAGAGCCTGCCATACTCTAAATAAAAACGGGGAAGTCCCGGCTGTAGCATTAGACGAAAAATTTGACAGGGCCTGGCAGTCAAGTCTTCTTCACAAAGTTACGGTTTCTCCGGAATAATTTTTGATCTGATCTTGTCTTTCCTGTTAAATCCTGAAATAAAAATTATCCTGAACGACCACGAGTCTAGATTCTTTCGTACTAACGCGAGCGTACGCCAGGGATCCGTCCTTGGTCGTAACCTGTTTTTACTTTTCAATAACGAACTTCCCTATGACATCAATTCTCAAATTGGTATCTACGCAGTCGAAATTACCATTTATACCTGCCTCGATAATAAGGCTGAGTGGTCCAAGTTCAAAATAGCCCCAAGACTGTCGTTAACTGATGGCCTGTCAATTCTAACGCCTCCAAAACTAAACTTCTCTCCATTAATCATCTCCAGGAACGTGACTGGTTGTTTTTCTCGGGTTGACATGAAATGGAAAGACTATATTGAATCAATTGCTAGATCAGCTGCTAAGAATGTCGGTTCCTTGTGTTGAACCAGAGCTTTGTACATTTTTATTAATCTTTCTGATAATCATGAACAACAGGAGATTAAAACAGCTGAAGTTTTGGAATCAGACCAATAATTACACAATTTCTTAAATAAAATGTTCTATATTTCATTGCAAAATTGGAGGGAGAATTTCTTGGTCATGCTTACAGAAGAGTAACCCAAAGATTTATGATATTTAAAAAAGTACTTTGTTTTTCATATAGTATTAGGGCCCACAAAACAGATTTATTTTTCTGGGTGAAGATTCTCAATTAGAAATTTAGAAGAGATTTGTAATAATTTACATTTTCTATGTGTCATGTCCTTTCAAGACATTGGCAATCATGGCTCTCCACAATTTAATTAAAAGTGATCATTGAACTCAACACTCAGAGGCGACAGACTTTTTCCTACTAGACGCAATCATCAGGCCAGATGATTGCGTTTATCATGGCTAACGTTCTCAGCGGACATGAAACGGAAAGACTATATTGAATCAATTGTCAGGTCAACTGGTAAGAAAATCGGTTCACTTTGCCGTGCGAGACATTTTTCTCTCCGGAATCTATCTTGCAGATCTAAAAGTGTACCATTCATCGATGCTTATAATATTGCTGCCACATATGGTCCGGTGTCCCTGGTATATACCTGGAACTCAAAGAAGAATCAGCAATATTATTGATCCTGATCGGGCGGCTCGGCTTCACTCACTGCCTACCGCCATAAGATTGCCGCTAATTTCATTCGCTATTCGCTATGGTACCTGGACGTCATGAATTTAAGCGCAGTACTAGGCTGGCGTTGAGGTCTCATCAATTTACAGTTGAATTGCCTAGATATAGCTGTAACTTCTACGGTAACAGTTTCTTTTCTCGCTTGTGAAAATCACTACCGGTTCCATGCTTTCCCGCTAAATCTAATATGCTAAAATTTAAATACAATGTCAATCGCTATCTACTGTCCTCCTGGTTACTCTTTTCTCTTTCTTCTCATTACTAAAGTTTCTGTTCCTAATTCCTCCACAACCAGTAACACCTTAAGTCAAAGTGGCTGTACTTTTTTTGCTTGGGGTGATACTGATTTAAAAAAATATATATTATATGTATGTGTATAACTGTCGATATAATTGCGCACCCACTAACCTTATTATTCTTATGGTGGATATTTTAATGCAATGAATACACAGATACATGGAGCGTAACGTACAGAGTTTTTCTTGTATTTCTATCGTTCAACGATGCGTGTGAGAGAAAGTTTGCGCGAATATATAACAACATGATCTTTCGTGTGTGCTTATCGTGGATAGTTTTCCACTGCCTGTCGGTCTCATTTTCTATTTAAAACGAAGAATAAATAAATTAAATAACTTCTTAGAAATTGAACAAAACGCGCTTATCAAAGAGAAAAAATGTCGTGAAGGACATCGCTGTTCTTGGCATCAATTCTAAAAGAACGTTTTCACACCTGGAGGCAAGAATAACGGACAAAAAATTCATTGAAACTTGAAGACGTACGAATTGCCATAAGACGAACATGAAAGCGAATAGATTTTCTGAACCACACACTTTTTACTTGACCTAAATTCGCAATTTGCTTTTGACAATTTTGGAAAAGAAAATCAGCAAATGAAATAACAGATTTACAAAAAAAAAACGTTACAAACAAAGAAGAATTACTCGAAGGCAAAAGCCAAAATAGATTAACAAATTAAATATTTTAAATATCCATAGAATAAACTGAGAAAGTGTGAAGAATACTTTCTTACAATCAAAGTAAAATATAAGATGAAAACATTTCGAATAGGAAGATACTAAGTGATAAATTGGCCTCTTTGCAAATCATTTCACCCAAACAAGTTAATACAACCACTAAGATGCAAGGTGTTGCTGAGTGTTAGACAATATGATAAAAAGAAAAAAAAGTTAGCGAGAGAACAGTAAAATGACAAGAATTAAAAAGATAGAAGAAAATAGAACGAAATAATATTTTTTTTCAGATGAATTAATAGAATTATAGATAATCCATATTTCTAGGAATCATGATCCCAATCCTTAAAAGACATGCCACAAAGAAGAAGATGACGACGACAAAAGAATTCATGGATTTATATTTATTACAATTTTTATATAAGACCACATTTAGATAGATATAAACAAAAATAGATAAATAGGATATGACAGACTTAGATAGATAGATAGATAGACAGAAAGACGGACAGACAGACAGATAGATAGATAGATAGATAGATAGATAGATAGATAGATATGAACATATTGAGATAGATAGATATGAACATATTGAGATAGATAGATAGATAGATAGGAACAAATTTAGATCGATAGATAGATATGAACAGACTGAGATATGTGAATGTTATTTCTTACTATGATTACATACGGTTTTATTTCAGATTTACATAAGTATCATGCAGTCAAAATACTTTGAATATACTAATATTCATCGTGATACTAAAAACTGGCGTTGAGGTATCATTTATTTGTAATAGTCATAATTTAAAATATTATTTACATCAATACTTCCGTTCAGATAATATTTAGAGGCACAACGTTCGATAAGAACTTTATTTAATAATTCCCTAAAGATTAAATTACATCAGATGTTGATAGATTTTTGCTGAAATATCCTTTGAAAATCACTTTTAAAATATTAACTCTGTTTTCTTATAGATATTTAAAATGCCGATCTTTATGTCAATTGCGAATGCGTCAAATTTGATTCTTCGTTCACGATCATCCATTTTCTTTGAGATTTCTAAATAGCGTAATGGAATTGCTAATCCCAAACTCTCTTGTTACCTCAGCAATAAATGAATCCAGATTACACTTTCTTCTCTTTCATATTGGATGCATTCACTTATGTATCTTGGCATCGTATAGGCAGTCAGTAAGTACAACTAGGTCATTGAACAGGTAGACATTGGGTTGACTCCAACTTAATTTCGTTTTGTCAAATATTGACAAACTTTGAAGTGAGGATGTTAGGACAAATGTAGCTTCGGTTATTCAGTTTGTGTTAATAGAATCCTTGCATGAGTTTAATCTCCCGACATTGAGCAAGACCTATTAAGTACAAATAGTTTTTTTTTTCAAAAGAGACTTACATTAGACAACAAGATTGCTAACAACGCTGGTCACTTGTTATATAACAGGGCCAAATGCCTCGCTTGGCATTCATTCTTCCGTCTTTTATATGTGTCATCATAAGATCAGGGTTTTCTTCAATAGATATAATTAAATATAAAGCGTCCTCAGCGGAGTCCATGCCAAGATTAACGGTGATTATATTTGCATAGCCTCGGTTCCATTGCAGGGCAGTAACCTAGAAGATTAAATTGTTCATTTGTGTATTAAGTAATCCTGAGTTCAATCCCTGTGCAGAGTAGTCGAGACAGAGATTCAGTGAAAACGGTAAGAGGAATAACTGAGTTGTAATAAAAAAGACGAAAGATTACACTGACGTTCGAGAAGAATCTTTTATTTTTTTATCATTTCACCCCCAAAAGGCAATAAAAGCATTAAGACAGCAGAGGCACATTAGAGTTGTTGGGGCACGGCATATACTGCAGCCACAGTAGAAGTGGTGTGTCTTGGGCAAATGGAGCCCAACCCTTATTTCGATGGTTTCATTTCTCCTTCTCCTATATCCCCAATGGGAACCCAGTCTGTCTTGCTATTTACCCACAGCTGACCGAAACGTGATGGATTCATACCTTTCCAAAGGTTATTAGCAACTACATGAATGTAATGAACTTGACTGGAATTCGAACTCGTCCCTCCGTGTCCTCAATCCCAGCCGTTATCCATTACTCCACTGCGCCCCCCAACGAAGAGGTTACGGAGTGCGAAATAATATGAGAAAGCAATAAAATAATAGGAATTAAGATAACAGAAGAAGACGATTGCCATTGCATTTAAATTTTTGAGGATTAATATTTACCAGAAGTTTTACATATGAGGAGTGTGAGGAAATAAACTGTTTGAATGGAACGTACGGTTACAATTAACAATTTCAACTGTAAAATGGTGAGACCTATCTATCAAACTAGTACTGCGCTCAAATTCGTACAGTCGAAGTACCAAGGAGGAAAACTATTCAGGCAAAGGTAAGTTATGTTACGGTGGATGGGAAGTGATTGAATAGAGATGACAGGTCATACCTGATAACATTGCAGCTTCTTATTCGAATTTGATCTAAAACCTCTAAATTCATATCAGAAGCATTAGACCAGATGGGCCACTGCACTGATGATTGGTTGATTTATACATGTGTAAGATAGATTTTGGTGAGAAAAAAGATGCAGAGTGAAATATGATTCCTATCAGTAGACCTTGCAGTTAAATCAATATAATCGTTTCCCCACATGTCAGCGGAAAACGGCCCGAAAAGGTGGAATGAATCATTTTCGTGGAGGTTAGCATGGAAGGCAGAAAAGATTCTCTCAGGTGATTAAAAGGCAGAAGTTTCCTCTCAGAGACATTACAATTAACAAGAGATTTCTTGTCCAAGTTAACAAGAGATTGTCCACCATTCTTTGTGGATCAGCTGATAATTTTATATTATGAAACCCGCTAAGACAAGTTAAAAAAGTTATATCATAGTTGTATCACCATCATAGATCTACATTGAGGGACTATATTCATCTCCGAAGATTAAATTTCGAAATTACATGGTGATTGGCAGGCACTGAAGAAGGCCGGGGATCACAACAACCACAGCGTTTTGATAATAATAACAAAGATAAGGATATAGTCCCAATGTAAATAACTTTACAGTTATTCGATCAAATTTTCCCGATTATCCATCCAGTATATGAAAGTTTGCATATATGTTTAAATCAATATACAAATTACACATACAGCACTGTTTACTGAACTTCGACTCAGTAAAATGGGACATTGCAGTCAATTATTTGTAGACACACACACACACACACACACACACACACACATATATATATATATATATATATATATATATATATATATATATATATATATATATATATATATGTATGTTGTATTTATTTTCTTCTAATAACCAGTTTGGATTAATATGATAAAATCCGGTACCCAAAGTTTCCAAAGTGTGCATTTAAAAATAATTTAATGTTATTATTTTTTTCAAATGAAAATCAAAGAAAGAAATGGAATGATCTTTTGTACTAAATTTAACACAATACAAGTTCAAAGAGCCACTCAAGATAGAATATTAGATTTAAAATGATTATGATGAATGAAAGTGGTGCAATAGGACGTGAAATTTATGGGAATAAGGAGCACAGATAACGAAAGGCCTTGACGTGAAGAGGTCCAGATTAAAGTTTTCAGGGAACCATCTACACCGAAATTTGTTCTACAAAGTAGCAGTATTCAGAGAAAAAAGTTGTCTGTAACATTTTCCTTGCAATTTGTTTACAGAGGAAATAAGTATAATTTGATCCCATACAGCATGGCGTGCCCGAAATATAAATATCTGATCTAGTGAAACCAAAGAATGGGACTTAATATTTGCCATGGAAATAACGATAAGTCTACATTGTTACTTCTGTGGGTAAAATGTTGCCGTCTGGGAAATAATTGATCATCTCTGTAGGTGTTGCCTAAAATTGATATTTTTCACCTATGTACATATACATAGAACTATTAGTGAGTTCGATCCTCTCCGGTTTCCCCATACTTTCGGCCTTGTGCCATATATAAGCTACACTTAGAAATTCACCATGGATAGAGTCATATTCATACAACTATATAATATTATACATAGATGAATAGAAATATATTTCTTTTAGGAAATGTTTCCCTGTTTCATCGGATTCTATAATAATATCCATTCATAGCCACAGTTAAAGTGCTTATCCTTTTGGTTCTCTCCGGCCTGTTTACTTCAATTTCCCTTTCATTATCGAGCAATATATGTACGTGATCTTTTCTCTCCGTCTTTTCTTTTGAACTGAATCCAGTCTTTATTGATTCTTGTTTTATTCCGACAGTGTCTTTGTTATTTCATCGTTCGGTAGTTAAGTTTCTTTTGCCGCTTTTCTACATTACCAACTTGGCGCATTTATTTATGCCCAGTGCCATTCTAACCGTTTCACTGAAGGGCATGAGTTTCTGTAAATTTCTAATTCTTTCATCTATGTACATAAACATTTTAGTTAGCTTACTCGCAGTTTTCTTCTACACCTCACTATTTCTTGTGGGTATTAAATATTCCAAGCACTCTTTCTTCTCTATGCGTTCCAGCTACCTATTTCTGATTCTAAGTATAACCGAATTATTTTTACACTTACCCTTAAATTTTCCACGTTGCCAACAGAATCTGTAAACAGGTACTCTCATTCTGTGGAGCCCTCATTCTGAAGAACTCTCATTCTGTGGAACACTGATTTTGAAGAACCCTCATTCTAAAGAACCCTCATTTTGTGGAACCCTCATTCATAAGAACACTAATTCTGTGGAAATCTCATTCTGAAGAATCCTCATTCTGTGGAACTCACATTCTGAAGAAACCTCAAACTGTGGAAATATCATTCTGAAGAACCCTCATTCTGTAGAAACCTCATTCTGAAGAACCCTCATTCTGAAGAATTCTTATTTTGTGAAACCCTCATTCTGAAGAACCCTCATTCTGTGGAACCATGATTCTGAAGAATTTTCATTCTGTGGAACCCTCATTCTGAAGAATCCTCATTCTGCGGAACCCTCATTCTGAAGAACTCTCAATCTGTGGAACCGTCATTCTGAATAACCCTCATTCTGTGGAACTCTCATTCTGTGGAACTTTCATTCTGCAGATCCCTCATTCTGAAGAACACTCATTTTCTGGAAGCCTCATTCAGAAGAATCCTCATTCTGAAGAAACCCTCATTCTGTGTGGCCCTCATTCTGAAAAAAAAAACTTCATTCTTTGTAACCCTCATTCTGTGGAGCCCTCATTCTGGAGAACTCTCATTCTGTGAAACCCTCATTCTGAATATCCCTCATTCTGAAGAAGCCTTTGTCCGACACAATATGAAAAGCGTATTTTACGGAGAAATGTTTTCATACTTTTGTTTAACCAGTAAGATGAGAGTTAGTGAAGAAGGTTGTTGTAACAGAGAATTAATGATATCTCGTAAGTGTTACATATTGTAAGCATATGTATGATGCAAAACGCTTAACTTCAGATTGAAGACATTACGCTTGGGGTGATTGGGGTAGAATTCTTCGGTAGACACTTCGACAATATAAGAGTTCTGAGCAATGAAATACAATACTCTCATAGAATGCCCTAGTTATGAAGGTCTGAACTTGTGATACAAATGAACGTAGCTCGTCTGAACACTTTCCATGGAAATATCGATTGAGCATCTAGAAGCTAATAACGTTCCGTTTCTGGTTGTATGCTGGAATATAACCATAGTCAGCAAAAACGTTTTTGAAGTCTTTCAATACTGGTAAGTGAGAGCCCGATGGCCCCAAAGCATCAATATTCCATTTTTGCTTGATCTGACTCTGAGAGAGAGAGAGAGAGAGAGAGAGAGAGAGAGAGAGAGAGAGAGAGAGAGAGAGAGAGAGCGTTCTGGTGGGATAGAAAGAGCCGACCCTTTTTCCATCATCTTCAGCGATTGCTCTCATATATGACTTCCTGTTGAGGTCCGGAGGGAGCTTGATCCCAATAGGCTTTCCCCGTTAGGTCTTGACCTGACATCTCGTCTACAGTCTCTTACTACAGACTGTGGCTTCCCTCTGTCTTTTCTACAAATGTTTTCATGGCAACTGCTCTGACGAGCTACTTTCACTGGTACCCCAACTGCCTGAATTTAAACATGCTACTAGGTTGGCATCTCGGTCCCACCCTTTCACTGTCGAAACAGTTAAATATAACCGCCTCTTCTACCCCAACAGCTTCTTCACTCGCACTTCCCGACAATGGAACTGCCTTCCTCCTACTTGCTTTCCTGATAGCGATAATCTTCAACTATTCAAATGTAATGTCAATCAACATCTTCTGATGCCTTGATCATGATCCCCGTCCTTCTCTATATCCTTTCCTCAAACACCCCTCTTTAATCTTGCTCTCACTCTCTGTAACTCCTTGCCTGTTAGTAGGATTCCCACATTGTTTGGGGTGAATTTAAACATGCTACTAATTTGGCATCTCGGTCCCATCCTTTCACTGTCGAAACAGTTAAATGTAGCCGTCTCTTCTACTCCAACAGCTTATTCTCTCGCACTGCCTTCCTCCTATTTGCTTCCCTCATAGCTATAATCTTCAAATATTCAAAATGTAATACCATCTTCTGATGCCTTGATTCTGATCTCCGTCCTTCTCTATATCCTTTACTCAAACACCCCTCTTTACTCTTGCTCTCACTCTGTGTAAACCCTTGCGTGCTAGTGGGATTCCCACATTGCTTGGGGTGAAATACTTTAAAAAAAGACTTTCATTAAGTATACAACATATCCTCATGGCTTAAATAAATGTAGGTCTTCTTCCTGGCGATGATACGTTGTGGTATTTCAATTTTATAAGCCCATCCCCACACATTGGCCTGATACTGACAATTGATGATAAATAATTTAATCTTCGATTTAGGGATACCTCGAACGCCAGAAAGAAGGTAGAAAGAAACAAGGAGGCAACTTACCCCTGTGAGATTTCGGCAAAATAATATCAAGATCCAGATTTAGTTCAATTTTCCTATATAAACTGAATCTTGAATCAGTTTATGTTATCTTCTTGATTTTCTCTGGGTTGGGATGATTTTCAAGCAGCAAGTATCCATTGCTCTAACGGAGAAGAATCAATGAAACTTGAAAATTTATGGCTTTATTCACACATACGCGATTTAAAAACTCATGTTAGCTCGGTGTTTTATCAGATTTACCCACATAGAGAAAGCTAATAAATACTCATATTTCTTCTTGCAAGCTGTCAATTGATTATGAATTATGTTAGCGTTTAACCCCTTAGGAGATAATAAATTTAATGAGTGTTATATTCGCCATTGCACGCTGCACGCATTTTAATGAAGTCCGTAATATCATTTTATCCTACACGATTAGAAGCTAAATTTCATTCACGGAGAAGGTTACACTCTCAACGTTGTTCTATGCTTTGGATGTCTATTATTCTCAATTTCACTCCACACCTATAGTGGAATTCATATATATCAGTCATTACTAAAGATTCTAGAAAAATAGTCGTCTCCACCTGAAATTCTCTATCTTTACAAGAGACATATCAAATTAACAATGACTTATTTATAGCAAATCTACGCTGTAGCCTCCCAATCCTGACTTTCCTGTTTCGACAGGGTTCAAAAGCTTTTATTCTGTCTTTCACGTGAGGAATTATTTTCTAATCTACAGCAACATTCACAAAGATGCAATATTGTAAGCGTATAGATAATCTATCGCTATTTCCATGGCAAATGTTCAGATGCACCCCAATTTTTGTTCTATCAATTCATACATTTAACGCTAGGATAACACATGTTACCTCCACGGAGATGAATAGCTGTCATTTCCCCTGTATTCAAATTTTAAGAAGAAAATCCTACTCATACTACATATTTCCAAGAACAGATACCTAATGAAACATTCATCTGCGGATGCTGCCTCAAATAATTCAACCATAACTATTCTATGTCAATCATCAGTTATCATTCTTAAACTCACAATTATTAATTCCTACCACCTTTCTTATATTAGTATCCCACAATTCATTCAGTATGACGCTAGCTTGAGTTAATCTCAAACTTTGTATTGGGTGAACTTTAGTATAAAAAATGCAACACTAGAATATATGTGAGAGATACAAGTAAGCTTACACCAATAACTGTGATTGTTCAGCAGATTAAAAATAACGGTGGCAGTGATTTGACGGACCAAGATCATTTGCTGTAGGCTTTAGTGGAAACTGGGGATTAAGCAAAATGAAACTTGTTACGATATACTGAAATAAAACGTGAAAATTAGAAAAAAAGATCTAAGGAGAAAATTTAGATAATGGAACTCAGTTTTCAAATCTATTCAAGTTTACGAATCCGAAATTAAATCATCTTGTAGCAATCATATTAATTCTGATTACAAGAGAAAGTAGCTTCACCATTCTAAGCTGAATTGATTCCACACCTAAAGGAAACTTGTTCCCTGTGTCATGCAGAAAATGAATAATATCATCCATTCGGTCAGGAGTAGTTAGTCTTTATTGATAATAACGCCTGCACTTTTACATTGTTGCATTCAGTTTGGCTATTTGAGTTTGTCATACTCGTTTTCGCTTATGACTAACCATATGAAGTCAATCAGAGAGGCACAGCTATCGTCTGCAATAAAATACACCCTTGTGCAAATGAAGTGAAACAATCCCTTTAGTTTCCTTTCTTTCAACATACGGTCAGTTTTAGACCCACTGAATTGACAGGGTGTAATTGATTTCTATTCTTTCCTTAGATTAGATCATTTGCAGTGATGTGCAGTAATAGGAATCTACTTTCAGGGAGTGTGATGAAATGTGTTTGGTCTTAAAAATATGACGTCATCTGTGATTGCATCAGATTTTTATCGTTTCCAAACACTTGTCTCGACTGTCGATTAGTTGTCCTACGGCCATTGTCTGCGATGTCCATGGAAACGTACGAAAATTGTAACGCTTCACCAACAAACTAACAAGCCTTATCAGTGAGCAAATCAAAGTATCAATCTGGCCCAGAAACTCACCTGATTTAAATCCAATCGAGAATCTGTATTCAATCTGCAAGGAACGACTTTGTGGTATGGACATATGAAGTACTAACATATACACTGGGGCATGTCTCATTGAAAAAATACGGAAAAAAAGTAAATAATAACGGAAGTATTCGTTTTGTTTCATTTAATTTGCACAAGGATGTATAATGAATTCTCGAACAAAAGTACCACTGCAGAGGTCTATTGTCAATGATTTGAGTAAGTCAATAGTTTATTATAAATGCGAAGCATTGGTAAATCCAAAATAAAAACTGTTTTATCTTCAAGCATAATATTGCAAGACTTCATCCAGGGAATTAAATTCAGGAGAAATATCAGTTTTGGATAATTATTTGTTTCATTTACCATAACATTTTAGGGATAAAGGCGTTTAGAAATAAGGTAGAAAAGTCTTCAAGTTTCTTTTCTTGAAAACTTTCAGAATTTTATCGGCGGAAAATAGAAAAACAAAGCTAAACTTTCGATGAGATTAATTATTACCTAAGAAGAACTTTACATTGGTTAACGGCATTTCATTTGCTTGCCTTTGCACCTGATTTTATCTCTTGAAAATGCTTTGCCATGATCCGAAATCTAATAATATGTGGATACGGTAAAAGGTAATCTTAGCTGATTCCTAATGAGGAAACATTTGGAATTCATTGACCGATCAATCATTACTACTGTCGGGTGATATTTATCAAATCTTTCCCTTAATTTTTTTCTCTCAGGAAAATAGGGTTCTAGTAGCTGCTATCACGTTTTCTAGTATTGATTACACTTTCCTTACTTACCTTTTGTTTGATGTCGTGTCGAATGTTAATATCGTGATTATGTTATTATTTTCTCTTCAAGTTACATGTGTTATCCTTTGTAGTTGTTGCTGTTAAAAGTCCTCTAGTGATGGGGTTTCAGTTATTTGGTACAGTTCTTTATTTATGATTCTGTACTGCAAGATCCCAAGGTCCAAAAAAGGATGGTCTTCACCAAGACCCACAGATTTCACTTGTTGAAAGCTATTTTTAACTATTGATCTGAGAACGTGGTTGTGTAGAGTATAGCTATTTCTGAACAATTTTGGTACTATGCACAACATCCATATGTAAGTCTGGAGCTGACAAAACTATTTAAGAATATGGTTAATGTTTTGATTTTGAAGCAATCTTCGAAACTACATTCTAGTGAAGCCTATTCTATGTACCATTTCGTTTTTTTCTCTACTAAATTTGTTATAACAGATACATTTATAAATAAAATAAAATTGTACTCAAAGAATGGAAATATTCCTTATGAGAAAACATTCGACTTTCACTGATTGAGCAGCCAGTATACTTTCAGTTGAAATTTATAAAATCTTTCTCTTAAAAAAAATTCAGGAAAATAAATTTCACAACTCCAGTCGCTGTTATCGCCCTTTTCAATATTGGCAGGAGTTTCGTTCCTAACATTTTATACGAAATTATGTGGAATTAACGCAAGGCTCGAAAGCGAGAGAAATAAGTGAGCGATTGTTATGATGAATAATGTGATAGAAATGAAAGAGGTTAGGTTTGTAGTATTCAGAGAGGTATGCAATTTGGTTTCTGTTTCCAAAAAATAGTAGACTTTTGGAAAATGGTTTCTAAGAGGAACTCTTAGATAGGGAAGAAATGAATGTGATTCAGATTCGTCGAGGTAGCATAGAATATCTTTATAGTGAAGGTCTGAACTGGTGAAAGTCAAGAATGGGCTTCATTCAGAATCAATGTTCAAGAAATAGCGACATGTTAGTGATAGGCTCGCAACATTTCAGCTTTGGGAAAGAGACTCCAGACTGGTGAATACGTCTCCCCAAAAAGATCGAGCCAATGATTTTGGAAATCTATAAAGTTTGACAAGTGAGAACGGAGTAATTATAACCCAGATATAGCAATAATATTCAATTTCACTGCTTCAGATTTCATTAGTAAATAATGATCTGCAAGACCTCTTCGGAAATCATGTCTATATCCGGTTTTCTGGTGTTAAAATCCGATTATCACTGGATGACTAGCTATATCATAAACCGCTAATTTCAAAACAAGCTTCTGCTACATGGAATCCGCAACGTTTCTAGGCCTGATGCTGTAGAGTGTACTACTCTACGGACAGTTGGTATTAGCATATTTCATTGTAAATTAATCGAAACTTGAACTGTCCGGTTTTATTTTTAAAAATATTTCCCTTATAAATATTATCGGCTACCCATATTTTTCTTCTGCAACATGTCTCAGAAATTATTTGTAGATGATGACTGCAACTAAAGTCATCCAATGTTTCCGATTTCACAAATATAAAAATCTGCAAGACGTAAATGGCTTTAAATGGCTCAAGAATATTGTGCATTCCGAGTTGAAGGGAATGCGTTAATTTTTTGGTGCCGAGCAATTTGATAAAGGAATTGTTTGAACTTTACAATTGAACGAAGGGATGGTAATCGGTAATGACACATTGACGACAAACAAATAAATGACAAGTAATTTCATATTTATACAGATAACAACGGCTAACCGATCAGACTAGAGAATACAAGTTAAATATTGTTGCTGATTTTCAGACAAGCGTATAAGATACGCAGCTTTTTAAAAATGCTGTCAGCTAAGCCTGAATAAAATGCGGGCATACGGGCACATCATGTTGAAACCGATTCCCATACGATCACCGAAATTAAGCAATGTTGGGCCAGATCAGTCCCAAGAGGGTTGAACGCTTCAGGATCCAAGCTGCTGTAAGCTTAGATGTACGGGTGGTATAATGGATAATGGCTCACAATTGTTAATCGGAGAGCCGAGTTCTAATTCCAGGTATGTTTCTTATATTCACTTACACGCAAATACTCCTGGGAAATGCATAAATCCATCTCTGCTTCCCCAGCTATGTGTTAATTAGTAAGATTTCCATCACTAAAATATTAATTCGAAACACAAAGTCATACAATCTAAAAATATTTTTTAACTTTAAATAACATGTAAACCGTACATAAACCGTAATTATAATGAAATGCATTGAATTCTGTTTGCTGCAGAAGTTGAAGTTTCTTGAGGAGAACCATAAAATCGTGGAAAAATAATGATAGGAGATTTTTCTTTGTCTATTTTCTCGACCATAGACTGTGGAACAACAATATTTCAAATGATAGGAAGATGTGGAGAGCCACAATCACCACAAGAACACATTACATAAAAAAGAAGGAAAGTTATTATTTTGTATTCATATACTAAAGGCGAGTATGTTTTGAAAAGTCGGAAGACTGGCCCAAATTATTCTTTTCCTTTCATTTTACAATATTTTGTCCACCATTAGAAAAAGGTTACCGATGCAATTCTGAGAGAATAAGATGTCCTACCAGTCTTTATTATTGACGGTCACAATCTCAGCAACGTAAAACATGCAAATGGCACAGTGTTAGCAGACATGCGAAGAAAAATAGAAAAGCTCATACAGAAGATATTGAAGGAAAGCGAAAAGAATGAATTTGCATAAAATACAAGACAGAATGCATGGTGGTTATCCAAAGGAAGAGCCCAAAATTACAAATCAGAGATACCAAAATCTAAAAAATCCAAAAAATTAAACATCCGAGGAGTGTTCTAACAGATGACGGAAAGTGCATCACTGAGATCCGAAGGGGCATTGGGATAGCCAAAGATGCTTTCTAAAAGCTAAGCAAAGTATTAAGAGACAGAAAAACTTCATTAGAAACAAAGAAAGTAGTACTGAACTGTTACGTGGTATCTGTCCTCCTATATGAGAGTGAATGCTTGAAAATCTCCTCAGAGATCAGTCTATATTTCTGAGATGAGGTATTATGTACACTATTTACATTATTCGGTCTATTGTCCTTATCTTTGTCGCCATATTTATTACATCGTTTCGAGCGTTGTACGCTCCGGCCTTCTTCAGTAGCTGTCTATATTTCTGAGATGAGGTATTATGTACACTATTTACATTATTCGGTCTATTGTCCTTATCTTTGTCGCCATATTTATTACATCGTTTCGAGCGTTGTACGCTCCGGCCTTCTTCAGTAGCTGTCTATATTTCTGAGATGAGGTATTATGTACACTATTTACATTATTCGGACTATTGTCCTCATCTTTGTCGCCATATTTATTACAACGTTTCGACCGTTGTACGCTGCGGCCTTCGTCAGAATCTGTCTATATTTCTGAGATGAGGTATTATGTACACTATTTACATTATTTGGACTATTGTCCTCATCTTTGTCATCATATTTATTATAACGTTTCGGCCGTTGTACGCTCCAGTCTTCTTCAGATGTCTGGAATGTCGAACAGGAGATAACTGATAACTGACATCCAATAAACATGGCACGTGGAACTAGAACAGTCTACCCCAGTGAGTGAAATAAAGGGTTCAGTTCGACATTCCAACCATCTGAAGAAGGCCGGAGCGTACAACGGCCGAAACGTTGAAATAAATATGGCGACAAAGATGAGGAAAATAGTTCGAATAATGTAAATAGTCTCCTCAAAGATGAAGAAGATACTTGAAGCACTAGAAATATTGTTCTAAGGAAGGTTGCTGAGGACACCATGGACCGAACATGCGAACAACGACGAGGTTTTTAAAGAAAATGGAAACAAAATGAGACTTATACTTAACATCAGGAAGATAAAGTTGAAATTTCTGGTGCAAATAACAAGGAAGGAAGGGTTGCAAAAGCTGATACTCACAGGTGAGATTGAGGGCAAGAGGGACAGAGGAAAACAACGCGTAATCTACATGATAAGGAAAGAGGGCTTGGAAAATCTGATACTCACAGGAGATATTGAGGGCAGAGGAAAACAACGCGTAACCTACATGGTAAGGAAAGAGGGCTTGGAAAATCTGATATTCACAGGAAAAGGGTTTAGGAGAAATAACAAAAAGACAGAATTTATTAAGAGCTTCAAAGGAGAGGAAATTGTGGAGAGACATGATCGCCTATGTCCTGAGAGGACGGGGTATATAATGAATTCGCGCTGTTTCTGTGCCTATTCTCATAACAATCCTATATCTTTGCACCTTTGGTTATTCAATTACTTTCTTTTATCTCTCCTATTATATCCTTTGGGTTTCTCACTGATTTCTTTACAGCTTTGTTGTTCTTGATTTCATTCTTCCATTTAATCTCTTCAGGCTTGAAGAAAATCCTGATAAGGGAAGACAAATTTTGAATGCCACTTTTCGGTGTTGGCACCATGCCAATAACAAAGACGTTTTCGTCTTTTCTTCCAGACCGTCGGCTTCGTAGTAGGCAAACAGACTCTAGAATATTATGCAGGCTTCGTAGGCAGTGTGTGAAATGCATACCAGAATTAAATTTGTCATTTTCGGTAGAAAGAAAAACGAGCCTTTAAATGCAATGTTGTAAATGCATAGTAACATACGGGAAGGCAGACACTTACGTAGCATGAATGCCAATAAACTGTTTTGTCTCTTTGTGAATAGAAGTTGCATTTGTAAAGGGACGATGCCTCTATGGTGTGAAACGTTATAATAGAAAAGGCGGAAACTTTTAAGCGGATGGCGGAACAGGAAGTAAATCTCCCAGAATGCCTTGTCATTATATATTTATATAATAGTACAATTCTGTCAGTAACATGCAAACTTTGAAAATTGTTCGTCGAATTTTTAAAAACAAATAAAAGTAATTTATTAAGGATCATTTTAAAAACATAACTTTTTGAAATCGAGTAAAAGCAGTTTATTCAGGATAATTTTTTAATAAATGACTTTAATTTTTAATTAAACAAATATGGAAAATTGTATGCAATTCCTCATTAAAATATTCAATTCAAATATTTCTGAAAATGAAGAAACAATCTTCAAAATTCTTCCATCTGCTTTCATATATTTCTTCAATTTAAGGGGAGTGGGATGACCGCCAATTAATTTCTCGAGAAATACATCTCAAGTTCTTTTCACCTTTTGCGGCCCCGTAATGAATCTGCATTGAATACAAATAAATGGCCTTCGTATGCAAATTTTCTTTTCATCTTTGAGTAAGAATTTCCATTTTCGGTGTGATAAAATTTTGAAATATGCTGTTGTTACTAATAAAGCACTAAAATAGCCAAATTTTCAAAATCTCTAGGATTAGCTGATCGACAGCCAACACTATGTGGTCGGTGGTGAGTCAGCGGTGTTGAGTCGCGGTTGATGAAATGTCCCCTCCCAGAAAATTTAACAATTGATTATATTACTTTGTCTTCTAGTAATACGCGTTAACAAATGTCGTTGTTGGTGTTGGAAGAGGTCGTGTTAAGTCTTCTGGGTTTGATGAAGTGTTATCATCTTTAAAATTCATACGATTTATTCGTTTGAAACTCTTTTAAATAATGAATTAGGAAATCGATTTAATTCCGATGATCATTTAGATATTACTGGCGACTTGCATGACAAACATACGTTGCTCTTGATCTGACGATGCTTTTTATTAGCATGACTATAATTTTTCAGGTCTCTATTTGGAAATTCCACTCTTTTACACTGGCGGAAAAAAGTCCACTTAATATCAAATATCCGTTGTTTTATTTGTATATCTCTTTTTCTTATAAATTATACAAATATCGGGGTAGCTGTAGTGTATTTATTTTATTAAAATATTAAATTCATTAATTTAACCTTTTAGATTTTTAGGATGGATTCAGAGTGGGTGCCTTCACTTCATACATTGCTATTCGTGATCATAGTTTCTATTCTAGAAATGTTTATCTTCAGTCTCATTTCTTAGATTATTTTTTCTTTGCTTAAGATTTATAGCAATTATATATATATATATATATATATATATATATCTGTGTGTGCGTATTAAGACATTTTTATGTTTATTCTTTTTTATAGATGCATATGCATATAGATTTTTTATAGAACCGTCGTATAGCCTGACGTGCTTTTATCGATTTCGCCACAGAGGAGCGTTTCGGTTAGCAAGGTCGATTTTACTGTTTTTAAACTATAAGTTTTCATGATTTTCACACGTACATTCATATCTACTCGATGCGTATCCAAATGTAATACAGATTCGATTTCTCTACATATGTTATTCTATTTATTTTGTTTTTATTGTTTTTATTGTTTGAAAATTGTTAATTATTAATAATAAAACAATAAAAATGTTTTTCCCTACATTAAAGAACAATAAAAACAAAATAAATAGAATAATATATGTATTTTTTCTTTTTTCCTCAGTAATTTTATAATTTTAAACTTAATAGAGATTAAATTTAGATTTTAAAATGGGTATTTCTTTTATTTTAATTTCAAATTTTATCATATAATTTAATAATTATTAGTTAGAATAAATTCTATGTTAGTATAACCCCAACTTTAAACATTTAATAGCTATTATAACCTTACTTCGTTGTCAAGTAGGGCAGAGTCTCGTCTAGGTGGTTTTGCCCGACTTCAAAAACGGTCTTGTGTCACATGCTGCCACGCGGGGAGGGGTAAGATAAATATCCTTGCTTCAGGAATGCGATTCGTCTTCAGCTGTGCTGGTCGAAATCTCTACCTTCGGACGGAGAGGAACCCAGACGAGGCTATAGCGAAGGGCAGAGTCTCGTCTGGTGTGGTAGACTGCTATCCCACCCTTATATATGGGTTCTACGGGGAATTTTTGCACGAGCCTACGGGCTCAGTGTTGCCCCAAATTAAAAACGGAGTTGTGCCACAACCAGCCACGCGGGGTGTGGTAAGGTAAATATCCTTTTCTTCGGGAATGAGATTCCTCTCCATCTGTGCTGGCGAACTTTCTGCCTTCGGACTGAGAGGAACCCAGACGAAGCTATGTCGAAGGGCAGAGTCTGGGGTGGTAGACAGCTACCCGACCCCGTGTATACGGGGTGTACGGGGAAATTTTGCCCGAGCTTATGGGCTCGGATACCCCATGTTAAATTCGGCCTTGTGTCACATCTGACCGCGTGGGGCGGTTGGTAAATATCCTTGCTTTTGGAATTAGTCGGAGATTCGTTTTCAGCTGTGCTGGTCCAACTGTCTGCCTTCGGGCAGAGAGGATCCCCAGATGAAACTATATCGAAGGGCACTGTCTCTTCTAGGGAAACAGCTAACCGACCCCGTTTAATACGGGGAATTTTTGGCCGACCCAACGGATCGGATACCCCACGTTAAATTCAGCCTTGTGCTACATTTGACTGAGTAGGGCTGTTGATAGATATCTTTGCTTCAGGAATTACTAGCCTGCCACCCGATTCCCTGTCTTTCAGTAGTTTATTCTCTTTTACAATAAACCTGTCTTTCTTTTATCTACGCGCGTGTTGATATTCCTTCATTCGAGTACGACCTTTGTCTGGTTGTAACCTCGTTAAGGATACAACATTTATAATTCATTATATTAACATATTTGTTCTTTGCCTGTTTTGTGGAAGTCTTTTACAACTGGGGAAACTCCTCCCAAATCGTGGTTTTTCAAGTCATACCATAGTTATGCAATTATATAATTAGGTATGTGGATGAGAAAATAGAATAATGGTTCTTCAGATATATAACGGAGATAATCAACGAACGCCATTTACAGAACGAGTGTACTAACCATCTTTCTGTAGGGATCCAAGTTGAGCGTCTCCTGCCAAAGATTGATTTTTTTTATGAACTCTCTACTGGACTCCCAAAAATAGATATAAAGTCTATTTTTTGAGAACTTTTGACATCGACCATCGTCAGTTGTATTGAGATGTAGCGCCTCGTTGTCAATCGAGTCGTCCCTTCCTCTGGGAATAAATGCATGGTTGACAAGGGAATAAAGAGAAAAAACCATGCCAACCGTGTCACCATTGCAACCATTCAAAACCAACCTTCCCCATGCAGCTGTCGTATATCGATCATGCCGCATTGATAAGCAAACTGAGAGTAGATATGGACCAACTATCTTCCTAAATCTTCGTTCGTGAAGTTAAGCTAACAATCCTATTATTATTGTGCTTGTCAGCCCCCTCGTTGGTTCACACAACCATTACGTCTTGCCACAAACTTATTAATAATGGACTATTCCGTTTGATCCCGTGGAAAGAAGGGAATGACACTACTTGGTTCCAGCTAAAAATGAAAGAAAAAAAGAAGGGAAGATAGACGTAGAGAGAGGGAATAAGATCAAGCTGATAACAACAGATACTACACCTTGATCCCAACTCCAAAACCGAAAATGATGGCAACTTGATGAAAATGCTTTTCTCAGACGCATTTTTCAACGGAAACCAAATTCGACTGAATACATCAAGAATTATATAAACAGCTTGTTTGACCTTCAAAATTGTAAGTTTATTTAGTGGAAAAAAGTTATGTCTATTTGACATCTTCTCTGATTACGAAAATAACTAAACTCTTCTCTTTTAATTCGGTACTTGTCGGATTAAAGCAATTCTAACCTACAAACTCATTAACTGAGGTGCCTCAAATTTATTTTCGTTTTGTTTAAAATGAAAAGCCCATCATTCATATTAAAATTGGAGATGCAAAAATCGAACCAGCAGAAAAAATTAAATATCTGTGAAGTGATTTAACAGAGGACAGAAAGTGCGACACCGATATCGGAAGTCGAAATGGGATAGCGAAAGATGCCTTTCAAAAGTTAAGCAAAGTATTAAAAGACAGGAAAATTTCGTTAGAAACAGAGAGATCTGAATTCTTATGTAATATCACTGTTATATAGGAGTGGATGCCGGACAATCTTCTCACTGATGAAGAAGAGACTTGAGGCGAATGTGGTTCTGCAGAAGGAGGCTAAGGATACATTAGACCTAATATGTGAGTAGCAACGAGGTTTCAAGAAAATGTAAACAGAAATGAAAATTATACCTAACACGAGGAAGATAAATTTCTAGGGTTCATAATGAGGAAAGAGGGTTTGGAAAATCTAAAACTCACAGGACAAATACCAAGCAAGAGAGACACAGTAAAAACAATGCCTAGTCTAATTAGTGAGCTTTAGAGATGGATTTCGGAACAATGACAAAAAAAAAACAAAATAAAATTATTAAGCGATAAGAAGGATAGGAAATTGTGGAGAGCCATGATTGCCTACGTCCTGAGGGGACACGGGATATAATGAAGAAGAAATCAACACATGAAATGGAACATAATGCGAAATAAGATCTGATTGAAAGATACATTTTTATTTCTCCTTTTTATTGGGTTTATATTTCCACAAAGTGCTCCGAAGAAGAAAAAAAAAGACGGAGAAGAAGAAAATGGAGAAGAAAGAGAAGAAAAGGAGTAAAAGGAAATATATATGATAATGATGAAGAAAGAAAGAAAAGAAGAAGAAGAAAAAATGATGATGATGAGGAGGAAGAAGATGAAGAGAGAAAATGATAAATAAGAAGATAGATAAGAAAAAGGAGGACAGAAGCGTATAAAGAAGAAAAAGATGATTAGGAAGAAAATGATGAAAGAAAAACGATGGGAAAATAAAAAAAGAAGACGAAAAAGAAAATGATGGAGAAAATGGAGAAGATGTGAAAAGAAGAAAAAAAAAACAGAAAAAGAAGTAGAAAAAGATATAGAAGACGAAGGAGAGGATGATGAAGAAAAAGAAAGGAAGAGGAAAAAGAAGACAAGTAGTTTTAGTAGGAAGTAGAAAAAGAAGAAGTTACGAATGGAGGAACAAAGCAAAAACAAAAGAAAGAGTTTAATGAAAAGAAAGAAGAAAAAGAAACACCAAAGAAAAGCAAAAAGAAAAGAAATCAAAAAAGTGATTAAACAAAGCCTTTTAAAATGTTTCCGTTGGACTCAAAGAAACAATGATGCAAACTTCACGGAGGATTTTTATTGGAGGATTGATGAGGATCACGCGTCTTTTCAAATTGAGAGAAAATTCGATAAAAACGTAGCAGCCGACATTTTTTTTAATTATAAATGTACCGACATTTAAAAAAAATCCTATTAAAAAAAGAAGAGAAAACGAAAAAAGTTTTTCGACGTTTTTTTCAATCCTTCAAAACATTTAGCTTGATTGACAAAGAACACGTTTGCAATACCGTACAAAATCGCCATTATCAAGGCACATATTCTTTGTACGTATGACGCGTGCAAGAAAATAATTAACGGATGACTAGCTTTGTTCTTCTTTCTCTTTGAATTCTTAAAAGTCACGAGTTGTTTGAGGTTAAATAATTAATTATTTTTCAAATTCGTTTTTTTTTAAATATTCCGATTTGACGTATGCAAAAATATATACTCAATTATTTGCAGAACTAAGCAGGACTGAATTTATATGTTAGTTTTCAAACACTATGAAGTGACAGATGAGGAAGCAATCAACTCCTTCCTGCAATAGCACATAGTTGATTGTACAAAAAAGGGAGATGAGATGGATATCAATCCCAGAATGACAATGTTCGACGGGACAGGGAATTCTTATACTCTTTACGCTCTTAATTACACCACTCTACATTAAACAGAGCTTGGGTCAAATCATACCACTGTATCGAGGAGTGGTAAAAATCATCAGAGTTTACGCTCCTCGGGCTTTACTCTGCTTCGGCAATTAGTTGGAGATTCGTCTCCAGCTAAGCTCGTCAAACTCTCTGCCTCCGGGCGAAGAGGAACTCAGACGAGGCTATGCCGAAGGGCAGAGTCTCGTCTGGGGTGGTAGACAGCTACCCGACCCCATTTTTTAAGGGGTCTACGGGGAGTTTTTGCTCCAGCCTACGGGCTCGGATACCCCACGTTAAATTAGGCCTTGTGCCACATCTGACCGCGTGGGGCGGTTGGCAAATATACTTTGGTCTGTGATCAAAGCGTAGTATCAGTTCTCATCCGCTTTAAATCTGATCGCGGAGATTCAAATCCCCTGACAGTACCTCTTTTATTAAACTAAAGTGGGTGTGTTCTTGGTTATAGTGAGGGATAGTGGGTTTCTGAGACTGGCTAATTTTTGTTCTTGGCCCATATGTGAAGGTATAGCTAAAGGTAATCAGACTTTGTTTCATATGCTATAACCTAGGAAGATATGTTTGTTTCTGTTACACTAATTGCCTATACCTGGGACCTTAACAGGTACTACAACCCTGGCTCGGGGTGATCGTAGAACAGTAGCAATTAAGAGATGGTTCCAAAACATTTAATCTCCCGGTTGTCTGATGTAGTTTGTTCACACTTCCCCCGATCTTTTGAACAGGAGGTTTATCCTTTCCTTCCGGTTTAGGATTAGGATTCCGGTTCCGTCCACACTATATATTCTAAGTTTTCTGCCTGAACTCTGAAATAGTATTCACTAATTAAATCTTGACCTCTTAAAATCCAGAGTTAACTGTTATCTATCCTGCATAATCCCAAGAATTTCATTTCTTGCCATTTCTTTACTAATATAGCACCTCACAGTAAGCCTGTATCTTGAGTCGCTCTTGAGCCTTTTACTGAGTGAAAATTAGTAAAAAAAAAAACAAAACAAAGAAAAATGATATATCCGATTGCAACCTTTAAAATGCATATCATTTATGGCATGATGATCAACTGGAAAAATAATTTAAGATATACATTTTAAAAGATATCTGGCATCAAATCATTTGATAGGCGGTTAGCAGGTTTTCTTTTTTTTTTTATTAAATCAGCTTTGGCTTCATCCTATTAAGAGCGCATGCTCAGAATGTAAAGAACAGAATATTTGAGCAACGTGGAAGTTTTAAGGACGGTATGGATACAAAGGACATTTATACATACAATCAGATAGAGACAATTGTAATTTCTGGGACACATAACAGGAAAAGGGAATTTTGATATTAACAGGACATAGTGAAGTCTAGATATATACATCAAATAATCTATATAACATGTTTATGTTAATGGATATCCGAACGGGGACTGGAGGAATAATAAGGCGAAAAAATTGCTTATGACTACAAAAGCTAGACATAAGTAAACAGGCGGACATTTTTTGATTGTTTTAAACTCCTCTGAAAATAGATTGGATATTTTATTCAATGTTTAGATAGCTATGGAGATTTTAGTTTTCACTAAATTTATATAAATATCGATTTGACTATATTATAATATATGTCATGTCAATGTGCATTTTTAAGCAATTTCTTGACTTCATCAGCTTATGTAAGAAGGATAAAAATGCAACTTCAACTCAAAATAGTAAACCAAGAAAATACATTAGTTACGTAATCATGATAAGTCAAAAATAGAAAATAAAATGGTTGCTTCATTTATTTGTTCTTTACGGCTTATCAAACCTTTCTAGGTTGTTTAATGTGCGAAAATAGTTTTAGATTGTAAGAATTTTTGTAATGGCTGAAACAAATTTTATCAGTTCCCCAATAGCTGGGGGTATATGTGGATTCATTTCTTTGGGGCGTTTTCACGTTAAGAAAATATAACGAATCTAATGGCAATTGGAACTCTGCTCTCCGACTAACAATTACCGACTCATTATCCATTACACCACCCGCACATCCAAATCCTCAGTAGCTTGTATTCTCAAACGGTCACCCATTTGGGAACTAACCAGACATTGTTTAACTTCAGTGATCGTACTGGAACTGGAGTTTCAACGTGATATGGTCATAAGCAAAATGAAAACGGTGGAATAAAACTATGAATATGATTTTCAATAAAGGTAATACCGAAATTGAAAATAAATGTCTTTTTTTCTTTTTATCTTTTGATCAAACTATCAAGCTTTTTATGCTATCCACTATTTGTTTACGTATAAATAGGAGTATGATATTCGGACGTTTCAGAAAGACAATAAAATATAATTATTTGATTAGCACTAAATAACTCTGTTCTAGAGAATGATGAAACAAACAAAGAGTGTTTATGTTGTAGATTCCGGGGATGGAATCCTGCACAAATAAATAAACAACGCCAGTAATTGAAATAGGAAAAGAAGTGTATTGAACGTAAGAATACAAACTTGAAAGGAAGATTAGTAGTCTAGGAATGCAGGTTAGTAGAAAGTATATGTACAAGTCTCTGTAAGTGAAGCCGTAATTATATCTCTCTCTGTGGACTCTACGTATCTCAACCTTATCACAAACGTATCTCCACGTATCTCCAACTCTGTCAGTATAAATATACTTTAGACGAGTGCATCTTGTGTAAAAGAGGAGAGCCCCACAAAAGTTTACAAGACAGATTTAAGAAGAAAAAACAAAGTTTTCTGAATAAATAATCAACAGTTAATATGCTGTTAAAACCAAAAGGCATTATTTGATTATATACAAGAGAGAAAATAATTGTCTCCGTTTCAGAACGGCAGGTAAAACATAATCGAATGAATGGTCGTTATCTTTACCGAGAGTCGCCACTCATTTTACGGGAAAATTTGCGTCCAGCATGCTGTCAAATTCCCAAGATATCTGAGATGAATGAGAAATGAAATTATATATACATATATATATATTTGTGTATTTAGGCAGCAATCCTTCTTTCATGCACATTTCATTAAAAACGACTTACAAGGTGCTTTTATTTATTTTTTCATATAAAAAACTAAATAAAAGCATCTTGTCAGACATTTTTAACGAAATGTATATATATATATATATATATAGTTTAAGAAAAACTAGGTAATTCGTATGGGTAGACCCAAGGAGGATAATATCTAGAGAGCTCAATGTAAATCAGAGCTAATAATTTAAATAAAAACAGACCATTTTAAGGTTCCATATAATAAATTATTTCACCACAGCCCTTTTAAAGGACCGCGGATCATCAGATTTTATTTCCAAAGGTTAAAACGAAAAATAAAAAGAAATTTACATATTTATGACGGTCAGTAATAAGTATATGTAAATTAACAAAGTGATGAAGTGAAGAGGGGAGAGAGACATGATTGAGTTAGACGTAACATTTCTATTCTTTCAAATTTAAATTTTTAGAGGAAATCCAGACATTGACACATTAAATCGGTTAACTTAACGGAAGTTATATATTGATATGGAAGGGGGATAGGACAAAAAGGCATAAAAAGAAAGAGAGAAAGAAGTTGTGATAAAGTGTCATTAACTTTCTTTGGAATAGACGCTGTTGTTTTGCTTTACTTTGAGAGTTCATAAATATTATAATGTTTGATATAAGTTTGAATGTTTAAACAGTCTAAGGAATATATATATATATATATATATATATATATATGTGTGTGTGTGTGTGTGTGTGTGTGTGTTTGTGTGTGTGTGTGTGTGTGTGTGTGTGCATGTTTCATTAAATACGACAGACAAGGTACTACGGTTAAGATTTTAATTAATTTGTCTTGTGTTCGAACAAGAGCTTTCTTTTCTGGACAAACGGTGTGTAAAAAATGTCCAAAATGTTCTATATAATGGCTAAAGGTATAGCCGAAAGCGCTCGGAAATATCAAACATTTGGACAGTTTTTACCCACCCTTTGTCCAGAAAAGAAAGCTCTTGTTCGAACACAAGAAAAATTAAATAAAAAGCTTAATCGTAGTACCTTGTCTGTCGATTTTAATGAAACATGCATAAACGAAGGATTGCTGCCTAAATATCTATATATATATATGAAAGAGATACATGAAATTTATTATTTAGAATGAAGGGTTTCTCGTATGAGAAAACTGAACTGAAACTTTCATTAACGGGAAGGAGAAAAGATGGAACGATGGAATCATAGAAGGAGCACAAAGAACAAATCCGAGTACAAAACGAAATAAAACGAAAAAAACGATCTTCGAGATTATGAATAAAAAATAATAAAAGAATGGTGGTAAGATAAAGAGAAGTAGAAAAGAAATAAAAATTAAAGAAAGAAAATATTAAGAAAAAACAAAAGAAGAACTGCTCAGAAAGAAAGAAAGAAAGAAAGAAAGAAAGAAAGAAAGGAAATATTGCTTGAGCCAGAAAAAAGATAGAAAGAAAGAAAGAAACGAATAAAGAAAAAGGAATATATGATTGAGAATCAAAGAAGGAAGTAAACAAAGAACGAAAAAAAAATGAAGAATAAAAGAAATAAGGAAAGATATATTTGCGAAAGAATGACATTATTTAAAAAAGAGAAGAAAGAGATCAGAATAGAAAAAAAAGAAAGAAAGAAATGATTAACCAAGGAAAAAGAAAAAGAAATAAGAAAAGACAGGATTAAGTAAGCACGATAGAAATAAAGAAAAAAGAATCACAAAATAATGTTTTGAAAGAAAGAAAGAAAGAAAGAAAGAAAGAAAGAAAGAAAGATGCATAGGGAAAAAGAAATAACGAAAGGACTATGCATGAAAGAAATGGAAAAATGTTTAAGATCCTGAAATGTATATTTCAAATATTTGATTTTTTCAAACCAGGCAGGCTGCTGCTTATCTCGTAAACATTGTAATAATGCAATTTTTTTTTCTTAATAATTTCTTTGCAAAATGGACAATTGTCAAATACTGGCAGTAGAAAACTTCATATTCTGCATCTGTAGAAACGGCGACGAGAAAGATTGCGCAATTTTGGTGGACTCCAGGTTGGAACAATTCCTATAATCTTTATTATATATGAAAAACAGCATGACCAAATTTCTAGGAAAGGATAATTATTATCTCACGTAAGATACATTCATAAAAAAAAAAATCATTGCAATCGCAAATACATTCTTTGAAAAAGTCTCATTGGGTCTTTTCCAAAATAGCTAATCATGCCATCATCTCAAAGACAAAACAAGGCAAGATGATAAGACGAAAATAATTCATATAAGATCAAATTCCATCACATTGCATTGATTACTTTCTCTTTCTGTTTGACATTGGGATTCAATCTGTTCTTTATCGATTTAATCTACGACGATGGCTTTGAATACATCAAACAGGGACTGTTTTTTTTTCTCCGCATTATTCTTTAAATCAACTTCATTCTTTTTCTTCATACGAATTGTGCATACATGATCCATGCGTATGCGTATTTGCGAAACATAGCTTCGTATGGAACCAGGACACAAGTGTGAAGCCCTTAATTGGGATTAACATTATGTTGCGTTCTGCATTATCTCTGAGTCGCCAGTGCCTCTATATGAAATGATACCACCGAAAAGGACCATTTCTTTTTGTTATTCGTTTTATAAGAGAGAGTGGTGAGAGCCTAGATTCTAAGAGGCGGCGTGAGGAATAACATCACAGGAACGCATATCGCACGTTGGTTCAACGTCACTCCTCGGAGGATTTTAGTCGGCTGCTACGCTGGGTGTAGGAGGAGAACTGACACTTCAAAATTATATATATATATATATATAAGTGAACATAGAAGTCAACACTTAGAGGCGACAGTCTGTTTCATGCTAGATGCAATCGTGGTGGCCTGACGATTGCATCTAGCATGAAACAGAGTGTCGCCTCTAAGTGTTGACTTCTATGTTCACATTTATAATTAAACACGCCATATCTCTGGTATTGAGCACTTTTTCTCATAAATATAGCACATTCTAAGACTATATTTCTTTATATATATATATATATATATATATATATAAATATATATATATATATATATGTATGTATGTATGTATTATGAAATGGAAAAAGTTCGACAATTATTTTAAGACATTTTTATGTTTATACATTCTTTTTATAGATACAAATATTTAAGTAATCTATAAAAATTTCTCGGACATTCAGGCCGGTAAATGTTATTGATACTGCAAGTCGGGGTAATCAATAAAAAGAATGTATAGACATAAAAATGTCTTATATATATATATATATATATATATATATATATATATATATATATATATATATATATATATATATAGAGAGAGAGAGAGAGAGAGAGAGAGAGAGAGAGTGAGAGGGAGTGAGAGAGAGAGAGAGAGGGAGAGAGAGGTGGCACGGTGGAGTAATGGATACCGGCTCGGATTGAGGAATGGAATTCCAGTCGAATTCATTATATTCACTTACGTGCTAATACCCTTGGAAAAGGTATTAATCTTCGTTTTCTCCCTCCAGCTATGGATAAATAGCCCAGCTATGAGTAAATAGCACTACAGACTGGGTTCTATAGGCTTGAATGGCAACTGGTCTAGAAGAAGGACAGAGGGGCATTTGGGGACATAGTGCAACAGGTCTCTGTATTCGGCCCTTCAAAAAGTGTGGTTGGTTCTGCACAAAGCCTTCACAACTATAATCAAATCAAATATGCTGATGTCTGCGCTGTCGGTTCCTAAGAACTGAGCTGCTTGAACCTCATACGTCGAATACGATGGCAGAGTACACTATATATATATATATATATATATATATATATATATATATATATATATATATGTGTGTGTGTGTTACGTCAAGTTTGGGGATATATATTTTCAATTTATAGGGACAGTTATTCCTATTTATATTATTGTTATAGTCCAGGTTCATTGTACCACGGTGATGGTCCAAGGTAGATCCAATGAAGAATAACTCGAACACAGGTATGGAATAACACAGATATATTACAAACAGAATATGTACAAAAGAAGTAGAAGTGTTAGTAATAACAATCAGGTTAGGTTAAAGAGAACTAAGTTGTTTGGACAAGTATCACTATTCCAATGTCTTACTGTCATCGTCTAGCCGACTGCCCGGCTCATTCTCTCTGTCTGACTGTCTCCTCTTGAGGCGCAGTATATATGGGGTATGGAATAGTCTATTTATATTATGGGTAAGTTCCCATAACAATTATTCAACGCAAAAAGACGACAATTCCATTAGGATGCAATGGGTTACAGCGAGTGAAAAATGTGAAGATTAGTAACAAGAAAGGACAATAATATAAGAGGTTTCAGGAAGACAGAAGATGGCGATTGACGATGTACTTACATTATTTATCATTGTAGATGGCAGGAAATCAAGAAACCGGAAAAGAATTCTACAAGCAAAAAGTGCGAGAAAAGAAACTATTAGATGAAAATTTCGATATAGTTATCTAATTCAACAGGAAAACCATGAGACCTATCTGGCAATCGAGTAGCATGCTTCAATTCATTCGAGCACGGTACCAAGGCAAAAAGCACAGAACAATTGCTATGAAAATATTTATAGAAAAGACAAAAGTATACCACGCCAGGACTGATTACATTATAGACCCTTCTTTGAATTTTTTGGAGAATACCGAGATATTGCAAGAGCAGCAGACCAGATATAGCAGCAAAGTTAAAAATGGCAGATTTAGTAGATGTATAAGACGGATTATAACGAGAGAAATATTTGAGTCGTTTTTAAAGTCATTACTTATGAGCAGTCGCCATGTCCGATTCAGAAATATTTAGCAGAAGTTGCTACATCTGTGCGATGTCATTATGACACCAAATTTATTTAACGAGCAAATCTATTTATTCACAAAAGAGTTAAATGATTTCCCACGTGTCGCCTTCACAAGAATGAAATTAGCTTTTAACGAGTCAAAGAGCATTTGGAAGATCCGTATTTCGCCTTTTCAATCATGTGTCCACCATCTCTGTCGAAATACTGAGAAAAATGCCGGTGGTCTTTGGGAGAGCCCCACGGAACAATTACAATGCGATTCTCTCTGATAGTTTCAGGATTATTATCGTGATTAAAGTCATTTCCCGGTTATTTGGCAAATTGAATGTTGTAGAAGTGAAGCTTTTTTTGACTTGTGTGCCCCTCTCTAAACGTAACAAACATATTCTCTTTCTTCACCAATGTTTTTTTTTCAGTAGGATTGTTACTAGGAAGTTTAACGTCGGAAACACCAGGAATATACAAGTAAATTATGGTACGGATGACAAAACGGCATTGTTTAATCAAGGTTATCATGCTACCTTCACAATTTCGAATGAATAAAAACCCGTCTCCAAGACTGACTTGCATTCATCGCTAGACTGTCTAATCAATGCTGTTATTTATGGCTTTGAGCGAGTGAAGCCTTGATATATTGACGAAGCCCTTCCTTCTTTGAACATTGTGGCTCTCGTTACAGAATCACAAACGCAAACAAAGAACTGTACTAGATCAATTGAGAACTTTCAACAGCAGCAGCAACTAAAATTAATATTAAATATACCTCAAAGTCGAATGTTCCCTTATACGGAAACGGCTGATATTACTATTACCATTAACGTAACTGGGGCGGGTGTTAATACCATTCTGAACGGGAAAAGTACGGCTAAAATTTGAACTCTTTTCTGCATTCTGTTTTCGTAAGCGTTTGGAAATAAAATCAAAATTAAGTAGGATAAAAATAAACAAATAATAATAATAATAATAATAGCTGTTAGTGCCCCTGAAAGGTCCACGGTTTTCCTATTCTTAAGTTAATGATTGAATAATCCCTTGCGATATCAACGGCGATAGGAGACCCGTGGAAATTATCAGTTTTATCGTTAAATGTATGAGCTTATCAAATTTAATGAAATATTGAAATAACAATGATTAATACGAACGCAGAAAAATTGTTTGAAGAAGTAAGAGTGTACAAATGAAAAGTTTCAAAATTCACAAGGTTTTCCATTTCATTGAATCAGACATTAAACTCATGAGAGCGTTATCGATGCTCACATTTTTATTGGTTTTTCCTTCCTTTGTTGTCTTCACTAAAACCGAAGAGCTTCACTAAAATATTTTTTCTATCGCCCGCTGGGCACTTCGACGTCGTGTAATGGTTAACAAGCTTGTCTTGTTTTATCAATTACGACCGAGTAGTGAGTTCGATCCTCACTGAGTGTTCCTTAATTTTGGACTTCTACCGCAACTGAGCTACGCTTAGTAAATCAATGTATGATTTTTTTTCTTTCATCTGTCTTCGCAGTTAAAACGGAATTATTTATCCGAGGAAATGGCAAGGGGTAATGCACGTGCTAACGAACTAATGAACTGACTTACAAAAGAAGTAAGGAACTGTTTTGGATTCCGGGATGAAATCTGGTATAAAATAATAACAATTGCCAAGAATGAATATAGGAAATAAATGTATTTACGTAATAATACAAACTGGTAATACAGGTTAGTAGTTCCAGGAATGCGCGGTTAGTTGACAAATATATATATATATATATATATATATATATATATATATATATATATATATATATATATATAGTCTTTGGTATCCACATATCTCTGTATGACTTCTTACTGAGTCTACGTGCTCGTGACTGTGACTTTTGCACCGTCTCTGTGGGTGACTCTTCTACCGACCGACTCTACTCTTACTCTATTACTACTACTGTCCGGGTATTCACTGGCAGTAGTATATGTATACCTTGGGTGAGTCCATTTGTGTAAAAAGGGGAGATCCCTGAACAGGAACAAGAAGAAGAATAGTAATAGTAATAATAATGATTAATCCTCAGCCGACCAAGTGTATTCTCGTGAAAAAAACATCATTTAACACAGTTATATCCATAGTTTTTTTAATCATTTTACGCCAAGCAAGGCGACAACGGCAGCAAGACGCAAGGGTCTACCGTGAGACAATGAGAACACTTTATAAAGAAACGGAAACCCAATCTTAACGAGGAACCAAGGGATAAACCTTTACTCTTGTTCAATAGACTAGGAAGTTGTGTACAGTGTAACCCGGATATAAGAGACCCTGATATAAGAGAAACACGTATATGAGAGAGATTTTATCTGGTCCAAAATTAGAGCCTGTGTTAATAAAACAAAATAGACCAAACCCGGATATAAGAGAATCCCGGATATAAGATACTTCTTCTCCGGTCCCGACAACTCTCTTATATCCGGGTTACACTGTATATAGAACTTAACCTAGGTTATGAATTTCAAAAAGGAAATAATCAACGAAACCGTGACAAATTAATTCAGAATTTTATTTAAATCTTTCTTCAGCCCTTCGGATCGTCAAAAATTTGTTTGGCAGAGGTCGTCAGAGTTATTTTACTCTAAACGTTCAGCCCTGCTCGATGTCGATGAAGTCGCTCTCCTTGCTATCGAAGAGAATATACGGAATATTTCGACAGAAGAGAATACTAAGACTCTGAAAATCTATATGTCAACTACCTTCTGCCCTTTGATGATACTTGGGATCCTTTTCCTTCTCAGCACGCGGACACGACATTCTCTGACGACATAGAACAAACTCCATCGTGTTTCTGCGACGCTGTCTTTGCTGTTTAGCCGCGAAAAGAAACCATTCTTCGACAGAATTGTCACAGGCGATGAAAAATGGATCTTATAATAACGTTCGACGCAAATGGAGCTGAAAATAAGCTTGTGAATGTGCAGAACACGTGATTAAAGAGGGTTAGCGAGCAGTGAAGATGTTGCTGTCCATTTGGTGGGATTGCAGAGGCATAATTCATTTGAGTTTCTTCCAGCCGGCTAATATCTATTGCAGTCAACTAACCAATCTTAATGCAGATATTCAAGACAAATGGCCGATTTTGCCAAATTGAAAAAAGTCATTTTCTACTACGTCAAGATAGCGTGTGTCAAAAAAAGACGTTTCCGGAGTTTAAGAATTTGAAGTGGGGGAACCTTCCAGAACCCACCATGTTCTTCTATTTGGGCTAATTCGGATTTTCGTTTATTCCGCTCTCTACAGAAGAATTTAAATGACAAAAGATTTGGCTTTGTTCATTGATTCGAAAATTACCTAACAATATTTTTCAACATAAAGTACAAAGTTTCTCCGAAAATGGCATCAAATAGGTGAGAGAGTGAAGAGACACGCTTGTTAAAAACAACGAAGACCTTCTACTGTACTTGACTAATAAATTATTTTTTTAAGTAGGTAAATTGTTGTTTTTATGCAAATGGTGGGGACAATAATAAATTTTAATTTATAAATAATTCAAAAAGTTATAGAAACATTTATTTGATTAACCCAATGTCCGAAATACATGAATAACTTCTTTTACTATTTTACATGTTGATATCGACAAAAGTACGCAGGTGGAGGCTTTAGGAAAGCTTTATTAAACTGAGTTCGCGTATAGTGTCCTTTTATAGTCCCAGTAAATAGAAATAGCTCTCACAAAGATGAGAGTAACAAAACAAGGGGAGTCCAATCTTCATTATTCATAACAATAAGATTCTTGACTTTTTATAACTTCAACCTGTGATTGAATTTTGTTAACATTTCAGCCTTAATATTACTATTAGAAGTATTTATTGCTATGCAGAGATAATTTTGAATCAATATTGCTATCTATATAAATCTAATATAATGCTAGAAAACAGGTTTCTAAAAAGGACGATTATTTCAATATCTCCGTAATCTTTTTGGCAAAAGAGAAAGTGTTACTTTTGCAAAATGAATGGAGCATTGTCTTATATGAATATACTTTTTAGCCTAAAACTTTATAATTGTGGTATGTACCAATCAAAAACATCTTACATCCAATTAAAAAGAAATAATTGCCAATCAGTAATTGCCAAACGAATCATTCCGTTTATTTCCTGCTTTCTTTTAAGTTGTGTTCATTATTTCCTTGAAGGACTGAAATTTTAGTCTAGTCCCCCATTTAATATATCACGCTAAAAGAATCACTGTTTATACATAATTTTTGCACGTGCTACTCTCCCAGTTTACTGTTTTTCATGGTGATCTTTAACTGTTTCTATGTTCTGAACGAATGTTCATAAAATTCGCTCTATTTTCATACAGCATCTTTCATTTTTAAATAGAAAAATTCTTATACCAATGAGGGAGAATTAAAATCAAACAGCGATAAAAAAAAAAGTAACAAAAACAAAACCAGAACCGACATATCGGACGGCAGAAATTTAAAATTTTGAATTTAATTTTGAGCGTCTCTGATTTTTCAGCGTTTCTCTCGCTGTATATTCATAACCGGCGTTTTTATTTCCTTCTCTTCTCTTGGATATATAAGATCCCATTAAAAAAGAAAAAAAAGGAAAAAGAAAAAAAAGATTATTCAAGCTTTAAAAATTCTTTTTGAAGAAGGAAACTTATCACATACGATAAGTTTTACATTTTCTTCAGTTATCCACCATCTTTTTTTTTCTGTTTACATTCAAAACATCAACATCTTCCACTATTTTTTACTTGTTTATCCGCTTGTCTTGTTTCTTGTATCATTTCCCTAAGTATGTTTTTGCGACATTATCAAAACCGAGTTTTTCTTCTTATTTTCTCGCCAATGTCATCTGATTTCTGATGGATTATATACAAAAATATCAACGAGCAAATAAGTTAGTGTAAATATTTCTAAAATATTTCTCTCTCACAGACGTTCCGTCGTCTCCCTTTGTATTTTTTACATATACTTTCAAGGTAACTGCTCCGAAGAGCTTCTTTCGGTGGTTCCCAGACTTCATAAATGTAAGCGTTCTACTAGGCTGGCATTTCGCTCAAACCCTTTCACTGTCGAAACTGTTAAATGTAGCCGTCTTTCTACTCCAATAGCTTCATATCTCGCACAGCTCGCCTGTGGAACTCCCTCCCCTCTCCCTGTTTCCCTAATAGCTATAATCTCCAACTATTCAAATGTAATGTCAATCGACGTCTCCAGATGCCTTGATTTATCCCCTATCCTTCTCTTCAACCTTTCCTCTATCACTTCTATTTGCTCTCGCTCCAACTCTCTGTAATCCCTTGCGTACTAGTGGCTTCGCACCTTGCTTGGGGTGAAACGCTTAAAAAAAAAACAAAAAAAAAACTGATATTATAATTTGAAACGCGTATATTGGAAAGTGTGGCTTACTTAATACCATTTCAGTTTTAAAACACATTGAATGCAGGGTAATTTCTGATAAAGCAATAATAAATATCGCAATGGAAGATAGATTTCGTCAAAAAGAATTTCACCCCGGGCAAGACAATAAAGTCACTAAGATTCAAGAGATTACTGCCTGTGAAAAACAATAAAATAAAGAAAACAAAAGCATTATTAAAGCGAGAAAACAATAAAAGAAAAGGCATTAATGTGACTGAATATAACTATTGGCACTGAATTTTATTTTTTGAAGATCAAAGTTGACAGTAAAGCAAGAATGCCGGAAGAGAGTTCCACAAGCGAGAAGTGCGAGAAAAGAAACTGTTGAAGTTACGGTTTCAATTGTAAAATAATGGGACCTAGCCGCCAATCTAGCACAGTGTTTACATTCTTGATCCCAACGAAGACAGTTCATCAGAACAATTGCCTTGAATGTATTTCTAGAAAAGGCACAGTGAAAATACGCTACGGCAGTGGGAAAGTGATTGACACCCATATGCCAGGTCAGGACCAATAATATTGCAGATCCTTTAGATTTCATCAACAACCTGTAAATAAATAGCAGACCAGATGGCACATCAATATTCGATTCATGTACCAATAGTAAACTTATAAATGTATATTCTGTAGAGAAAAATATAACAACTATTTTGTTGGTGCTAAGGTACTTTCCGTGAAAAGGTGTTACATTTTAAATTCTTGACTTTGTCTAAGCTTTTTTTTTAAATCTATATTTGATGAACGAATCTTTTACTTTTATCCCATTCTGAAAAAATGGATAACGATTTACCTTAAATCCAGTAGATAATTGATAGGAGAATATAAAAAATAAATTTCGATAAAAGAAAATTGAAAAGAAAAGAGCATCAGTTAAAGGTAAAGGCTTTTCTACAAAAGTCACACAATTTTGTTCTTTCATCCCGACCGATGGACGCAACTTAGCAGAAAAGCGTATAAACGATTTATTATTGAAGCTGACATATAGACATACACACATATTCCTTTCGTTCTGATCTGAGGAAGACTACCTAACGATGGTGTTGTGAAACAAAAGCAATAAAAGAATAAATATTGTAAGAAAATAAATTTAATAGAGAACTACATATCGATCCAGAAGGTTCTGAAGCAAAATAAAAATACAGAGGAAAACTAATAATAAATAAAATAATAATGAACTAACACTGAAGAGAATATAAATCAGTAACATGAATAGAAAAACCAATTAATTGCAAAACCAATTAATTGCAAAACATTGTATAAGTAATAAAAAATCTTAATATTGAAGAGTGTATCGACAGAATCGGATTGTAAAAAAACTAACAATAATAAAACTATATTTTAAAGTTTTAAGCAATTAGTAAAGTGTAAGGTCAATTAGGGTGACCCCCCCAAAACGGGAGTTTTTGAAGTGCCTATTGCCAGACATGAGCAAGTGGCAACACTGCGAGATAGTGACCTTGAGCAAGTAAACATTTCGCCATTTCAGTAACGAGAATGAAATTCACAGTATCCCAGCTGAGATGTTGCAGCAGTCAATGAGGAATCTCAACAGCAGATTTCAAGAATGCCATCTACAGGACGTAATTTAAAAAAAAATGAAAATTCCATCATTGTTTCTTAAATGGCATGTTTTAAGGTTTCAATTACTTATTAAATATTTTTCTTCCATGACTCTTGGTTTTATTGGATTGTTAAAAAGTTCCCGTTTTTTTTATCACCCTGTACTAGTGAAATTTGTGAATCCATATTTAATCTAAAATTTCGAGCCACCGACTAAAAATAAATTAATTTAAAACATTCTCTACGTTGTTAATATATAGGATTTACTAAGCGTAGCTTAGATGTGACAGAAGCTTATAATATAGAACACCTAAGGGAGATCGAACTCACTACTCAGAATGTTGTGAATATACACGGTGCTGCCGAAATACCTCCCAGAAATACCTCCCAGAAATACCTCCCACATAATGATGAGACATTATTGGTAATTTTCTCGTGTAGCTAATGTTCTACAAATACGTTAGAGGTATTTATGTGGTTTTAAAATCAGTGCAAAATATCAGATATAAGGAGACTATAGAACTAAGTACAGACCGGCAGAATTGCTTATTCTCATTTTTAATATCAGAGATTTGTGAATATACAGATGAGTGCGAAAAACCTCGCACATATGAGCTCCCAGAACTGCCACGCATATACGGGTAGGGTCTTAGTGGCAATGTTCACTTGATATAGGTAATATCATACCAATATATGGGAGGTGTTTATGTTGTTTTTGAAATCAGTTTAAAATATCAAAGATAAGCCGCAATAGACTCAAGTATAGAGCGACAAAATTGCTTATTCTAATTGTTAAGTTTAAGTGATGTATCAGAACGTTATGAACAATACTGACTGCTGCCGGAATACGTCCCAAATATACTTCCCAGAAATAACTCCCACATTATAAGATAATAGTCACCATAATGTCTTCATCTAGCTAATGTCTTACGACTATGTGTGAGGTATTTGTGTTATTTTTGAAAAATTGATTATTCTATTTCTTTAGGTTTAAGTGATACACACACACACACACACACACACACACACACACACACACACACACACACACACACACACACACACACACACACACACACACACATATATATATATATATATATATGTATATGACTGGAGGGTTAGATGAAGATTTCAGTAGCCTGTGACACACTGAAAATTTTACTATATGTTTATAATGTGTTTAATATTTACAGTTAACTGAAATGAATTAACGGGAAAGAGAATTCTTCTTGAATATAACCATTCTTGTCAAAATAAATGATTTTTCCTTAAACTGCACGTCCCCTGTCATATACTAATTTGATGAATTTTGAGCTGAAATTTTCGATGTAACAATAAATCATACTTAGATAATGTTATAATATATATATATATATATATATATATATATATATATATATATATATATATATATATATATATTGGAATCAGTAATAGAATGTAAAACGATCCTTGCTATATGTGGGAGGCATTTCGGTCACACACTGTATAATTTATAATAGAGATTCAAATAAGAACAACAAAAGATATATCGGTTAAGTGTTTTGTGTGGCACTTAAATATAACTTATTAAAGTGAAAATGTAGTTTAGTATTATTTAGAAAATAATAAATTTGACATTTTATTCAGTTTACATAGTTTATTGCCAAAATCGCGTATTTCCATTGGAAAACGCCAAATCGTTATTACTCTTTGTCAGGAAGTCAAATGCCAAATGGAATTACATCGAAAATTAAATACATCATGCTGTTGTGTGCCAGAGATATATAAATGACATTATCGCCACAATATGGCCGTGAACGTAAATTGTCTTAACGAGACGAAAGAAAAATCGTTAATGAATCGATGAAACGCCGGAGAAAATCGGCCAGTCAAATTCAAAATGACTTAAATCTCGTGAAATATCGTTTGTGTACATCCTACCAATCTTTGCCCACAAAGAAATCATTTATTTGGTCGAATTTCCGTTCAAAACCCAAGTAGATAGCAAAACAAATGAAATGTTGAAAAATGCGGGCAATGTTCGGTTTGGAAAAATGTTATGAATTAGAGGCAGAATTAACTTCAACCACCATTTTGAATTCATCGATGCTGTACATGATAAGACAAGATATAAATTCCGAAGGAGAAAAGTTCTCAAAAGTTTATTAATAATTCTAACCTGAACGTAAACATACACCGTAGATTTTTTGAAATATATCCTTTCTTAAAATAAAAATTATTTCTCAATACAACATATATATATATATGACCTTAAAAATGTTAAGAATTTTATAATTTAAAGGAAAATAGTTACCCGATGGCTATAAAAATTCAATATAATTCACTATACATTGTTTACATTATTCGGAATATTGTCCTCATCTGTATCGCCATATTTATTACAACGTTTCTTCAAGTGTTTGGAATGTCGAACTGAACCCTTTACCCTCACTGGGGTAGACTGTTCTAGTTCCACGTGCCAGGCTTAATGGATGCCAGTTATCAGTTATCTCCTATTAATTTCCCTCAGAAAGTTCTCCAATGCCTTAAAAGAATATTGAACTCACACTCTTTGGGTCCTGTCACTGGATGTAACTAACGCCTTTATCCACTGTGCCATGTGTCCTTGAGGACATCTGTGTAAAAATTTCTGGGTATTACAAACCTAATGTCTTCAGAAACCGCTTTTTAACCAGTGCTCATACTGAAATTGTTGCTGTTATCATTGCAATTCACTGTCATTTAAAATGACCCAAAATTACGTTACTTAGTTTTCTCGATAGATTTTCCTTTCCTTAACCCCGAGAGATTCTGGTATATTTTAGGGTTTTCTCTAATTCAAAGATGAACGCATAAATATTTTTTTTATCAATGTTACTTTTCCTTCCGTGTATACATACAGGTTCCTAAATCAAATTTCTTTATTTTCCTTGATAATATTCCCCAAGGAATGAAACGACTTAACATAAAAGTTTTCCTTCTTGTCATTTCTTTTATTACTGTTGTTTTGGAGTTACCTTTATTTATATATGATTTTTCGTATATTTTTTATGAATAAGTTGTTTTAACGTCGTTACTGTATGCATGTGAAATGTTGGTTGTCAATCGCCATCTCTTGAAGCAACTTGAGTGCTTTCATCGACAATGCCTTAGTCGAACAGGCAGAATCACCTGGAGAACGCATCTCAGAGACAGCATTGTATAAATATAGGTGACAATGGCGTGGTCATGTTTCTTAAACAATGGAAACATTAGTAAACATGACTTGAATATTCACGCAAATGAATGTACAACCTGGTGAATGAAAGAGCATGACAGAAAGGCTGAGTTCAAATACTCGGATTACGAGAGAAACGCCGAAAAGTGTCCGTAAAGGTCATCAGGTAAGACTTCCAGACGATATAGTTAACAGGAACGATCTCACCTATGATGTTTGTGGTTGACTTTGATCTTCTAAATCAGGAAATGTGAGTCATATTAGATGCAATCCTACCAGTGCACCAACCAAGGATGCTACTAAATACGTACAGCTCATGTCACATAAGTGAATATCAGCTGGTAGACTAAAAATCCAAGCATAAAATCATAGATTATATACCTAATAGAAAGAAAAATACGTACCTCATGTTACCCAAATTTGTAGCAACAGTTTTAAATCATTTTTTTTTAGTTTAAAGAGGCATATTCAAATCAAGACTGACAATGATATTTTGTGATGGTCATACTCATAAAACTAAGTGAGAGGCATTATATATATATATATATATATTTAGAAATATAGATTTTACGCGTACTATACTTATGGGATAAAGTGCTCAATATCCGAGATAGAGCGTATGTAAATATAAATATACAAGTGAACATTGAAGTCAACACTCAGAAGCGACGGGCTGTTTCATGCTAGACACACTCGTCAGGCCGCGAGTGTTGGATTTTTCTCGATTATTTATATATATGGGTCGGTGATGCATTGTGGGTAAATCAATCTGGCGGTTATTTTGGCGGGAGTGGCTTGTTTATTTAATTGGGTTAATTTATTTTACTCGTTTTTTATTTTTATTCTTTATTTTGTATTTATTATTCTTTTCCATTTTGGATGTTTTATTAACTTATTAAAAATGTTTGGAGGATTTGTTTACATCACTTACTTAATATTTTGTTTTGGTCTCGGAAGATAAAGCTATTTATTCGTCCAATTTTTGGATTGATTGCCACACACACACACACACACACACACACATACACATACACATACACACACACACACATATATATATATGTGTGTGTGTGTGTGTATGTATAAATATATGTTTATATATATGTATATGTATATATATATATATATATATGCTTATATATATGTATATATATATATATGCTTATATATATCCATACATATAAAAGGAAGATGTTATAGTGGGTCCAACGAGAGAAAAGTGTGTATATTAAAAAGAAGAGAGGTACCGCGAACGTTTTTGATTGTAATGTGGATTTTTGAAAAAAATATTATGCTTTATTTTACATATGGTATATATATGCTTATATATATATGCATATATGTGCATAAATATACATATATATTTATTTATATATGCATATATATATATGTGCATATATATGTATGCATGCATATATATATGCATATATATGCAGATATATCTATCTGCCGCATATATGCATATATATATATATATGTATATATATACATATACATATATATATATACACTAGCGGTTATAATATAAGGAACGGAAACAACAAAGACATAAATATGTGCATGATTAAAAAGTAATGCATGATTAGCAATAAATTTTTTACCGAATAAAGATTAGGGTGTAATGCATAAATATTATGCAAAGTTGCAAAAATTTGCATAATAGTTTTTTTTTAAATAAAGATTAAATGGAACAAATGGAACTGGACAAAAGTTAAGGAACGATGTTAATTAATGCATAAACTTTTAATTTACATTGTTAAAAAACTCGATGGAGCTTTTCAACAATAAGTAAAAGTTCATTCATCATTAGGAATTTATTTGTAATCAATATGACAAATTCTACACGCAAAACGCTCTCTTTTGCAGAAAAAAACTCATTATCGCTATCAAGAAAAAAAGTCAATTTCAGAAATTTCTGATATTGTTCATAGGTCTAAAAGTGACGTTCATCGTGTAATTAGCAGGTATAAAACCGATAAAACGTTAGATGCAAAACCAAAAACCGGCAGACCTCCAAAAACATCGCAAAGAGAAGATCGAAGAATTGTTAGAATATCTACAAAATACTGTTTTGAAACTGCTACATTAATTGCCCGTAAATTTAATGAAGATACAGATAAAAAGATCTCAAGGAAAACGATTGCTCGCAGGTTAAAAAATGCAGGATTGCATGCCCGTATTCCAGCTTCGAAGCCTCTCATTTCAAAGCGAAACCAAAGGGCACGCCTGGAGTATGCGAGAGATGTTGTTTGGACTGGGATACAGTTCATTTCAGTGACGAGTCAAAGTTTACTATATTTGGTTCTGAGGGCATAACTTACGTACGCCGTAGAACAGGTGAAAGACTGTCTTCTCAATGTGTCAAGAAAACAGATAAGTTTGGTGGCGGGTGTGTGATGGTGGGGGAAATGATTTCATCTGCAGGAGTTGGCCCTATCATCCGCGTACATGGCAATATCAATGCTGAGATTTACAAAAGGCTTCTTCAGCAGCATGTGGTACCAAGATTACACCATAATCTTTATGAATCTCCTATTTTCATGCAGGACAATGCACCTTGCCACAAGGCTCGGAAGGTTATGGCTTTATTTGAAGAAGTAGGAATCACCCTAATGAAGTGGCCAGCCCAGAGCCCCGACCTGAATCCATGAGAAAATGTTTGGAAGATAATTGGAGAAAGGGCTCAGAAAAGAAACCCGAAAAACCACGATCATATACGGGAGTTATTGAAAGATGAATGCGAGGGAATTACTGCTGATTTTTTAAAGAAATTCATTAGATCATGTGGACGACGATGTAGAGAAGTCATTTAAAATAAGGGGATGTTTACCAAATATTAAATTTTGTTGATTAAGTATTAACAAGATCGTTCCTTAACTTTTGTCCAGTAGCTTATTTCCTTTGTTCCATTTAATCTTTATTTTAGAAAAAAACTATTATATAAATGTTTGTAACTTTGTATAATATTTATGCATTACACCCTAATCTTTATTCGGTAAAAATTTCATTGTTAATCATGCATTACTTAAGTTATACACATATTTATGTCTTTGTTCCTTATATTATGGCCGCTACTGTATATGTGCACACACACACACACACACACACACACACACACACACACACACACACACACACACACATATATATATATATATATATATATATATATATATGTGCAGTACAAGTAATATATCCGTTGCTATATAATCCGAGTGCGGTCCTAATAATATCAAATATTAAAACGTATCCACAAAAGGGGCTCAGTGTATTTATTATAACACAAACAACAAAATCCAAAATTACCTCATATGCAGAATGAGGTATTGAATTGAAAGTAAAAGAGTTTTTAGTTTCAATTCTTCATAGAACTTAAGGTCATATGGTTAATATCCGGGTTGAATTTGTGGAGCTTCTTCCCTTTAAGACAGATAATTTCCCCTCTCCCCTTATCACTGACTCGGGCATATCGTCTGACTGGGGTTTCGATGTGGATAGGTTCTGTATCTATGTTTCAAGTTCTGTGAAAGTTAAATATTAAATCTCTAATTGCGATCCGAGCACAGTCCCTCTACCGGGGTTGAATAAGACCGACTTACTTCGCGTTGGATAAATAGATCTACTCCCCCACCCATATGAGGTAATTTTGGATTTTTTGTATAATATATATATATATATATATATATATATATATATATATATATATATATATATATATATATATATATATGTGTGCATGTGTGCATTGAAAATTTATTAAAGTTTTTACATTATTTTTATTAAAACATTATTTTCTGTGTCAAAGTTGTGATCCCAATTGTTTCAACAGGTTTTTTGAGTATGCTGTTTAATTTATGTTTTATTTTATTCATATATGTTTCCTTTTCCCTTCCGACCATATCACGTTCATACTCCGGTGCTCGTACGATCACCGATGTTAAGAAACGTCTAACCTCGATGTGCGGCTTAGAATTAGAAATCGGAGAGCCGTGTTCTAATTCCAGTTTGGTTCGTCATTGTTATAGGAACTTACCTATTACGATAATGGACCCTTCCTGACTCTATGAATACTGCGCCTCTCTGAGGGAGAGGGGAGGACCTAGTCGAGACGCATTCTCTGACTGTGCGCGGCTACTGTCGAACCCGTTTATACGGGTTCTTAAGGAAGTATTTTTGGCCGAGCTTACGGGCTCGGAGAAACCCACGTTAAACTCGGCTTTGTACCACATACTTTCTTCGTGGGGGGACTGTTAAATATCGGAACGAGTCGAGACCTAACGAGTTAAGACATAGTAGTTAACTCTAAAACAATTTTAAGTTATCTGAACTCAGACCGGACAATTTTAAATGTTTAATATTCGTTCAGGGCCTGGTTTCGACTAAAGACGCGGATATCAGACGCAGAATTCTTACAAAACTTGAGAGTGAACCAGAATTGAGGCTACAAAAATTGGCTGAAGACTGTCAGAGATGTATTAGCGTCAAGAAGGACTCGAAAGATATAGAAGAGTCTGGCATCGCTCACATACGTAAAATACAACGGCAAACATGATTTTGTCCCTCCTCAAAAACAAACCAAACCAATATCCCTCCTCAAAACAGGTCAAACAAATTTTTCTACTTCAAAAAGTCAATATAAGAAAAAAACTACCATCCAGTTCATGCTATCGCTGTGGGACTTTGCATTGGTATAACGATTGTCCATACCGCTTTAAGACTTGTCGATCGTGCAAAAAAGTGGGTCATAAAAGTTTTCATTGTTGGACTAGGAAAGCAAAAGCAGAGTAAGAGTCACTAGGACAGACTGACCAAGCGGACGAGACAAACATACGAAAATATGTGCAAGTAGAAATGTTAAACAGAAAAGTTAGACTACAATTGGATTCCGGATCGCATTTAACTATTATTAACGTAGAAACACGGAGAAAACCAACCATGTTGAGAACCGATAAAATTACTAGGTTGGTAAATGGGAGAAAATAAAATTTGAGGGAGAAGTTATTACAAATGTGACATTCAATGGAATGACCAAAAATTTAAAAATGTATGTGGTAAGAAAATTTATTTGGAACGGACTGGATTCAGAAATTCGACCTCTGGGATTTACCAATAAGTACGTACTGCCAAAAAGTGAAAGGTTTATCGACCGAGGCAAATAAATTAAAGGAGAAACTAAAAGAGAGTTTCCCCGAAGTATTTTCAGCCGGCCTCGGGAGGTGTAAAAAAATGGCAGCAAATATAGAAATAAAAGAAAATGTACAACCTGTCTTCAAGAAGAAAAGGAACGTACCTTTTGCTTCAATAGAAAAAATAGATCAAGAGTTGGATAGAATCGAAAAAATCGGTATATTGACAAAAGTGGAATATAGTCAATGTGCCACACCTACGGTTTACGTCAAAAAGAAATCGGGTGAGATACGGGTATGCGCTGATTTCGGGATTGAACGGAGCGATTAAGGATTACCACTATCCTCTACCCAGTTCAGAAGACTTTTTCACAGAATTGTGCATAAACACGCATAAAGGATTATACAAGTTCCAAAGATTACCATTCGGGATTAAGGTCGCGCCGGCAGTATTTCAACAAAATGGATACTTTGCTAGGCGGACTTGATTTCACGATTGCATACCTGGATGACATACTGCTAAATAGGAAAAAACATTGAACAACACTGGGAACACGTTCAAGAGGTTTTCAGGAGAATACAAAACTATGGTTTCAGGGTAAAAGAAAACAAATTCGATTTCTTTATGAAGGAAATAAAATATCTGGGATATATCATCGATGAAGAAGGAAGACGACCAGACCCAGAAAGGGCAACGGCAACAAAAAAAATGACAGCTCCAAAAAACGTAGCCGAATTACAAAGCTTCTTAGGCTGAGTAAATTATTACCAAGAATTAATTCCAAATATGCATAAATTACGCGCCCCCTAAACGAACTGTTGAAGAAGGAAAAAGTTTGGGAGTGGACAGATGAATGCCAGAAAACGTTTGACAAAATAATTAAGACGCTAACCGCGGATCTATTTTTAGCGCACTATTACCCAAAATTAGAAATAATAGTCGCAAGTGACGCGAGTGCCTATGGAGTCGGGGCATGTATACTGTATAAAATGCCGGATGGGACACTAAAACCATCGCGCATGCTTCAAGAATGTGATACCAGCAGAAGAAATTACTCACAATCGCAAAAGAAGGGCTGGGGATCATTTTTGCAGTTACAAGATTTCATAGATATATTTACGGTAGATTTATTACTTTACAGATGAACCACAAACCGTTATTAACAATATTTGGATCGAAGAAAGGGTGACCTGTGTACACCGCTAATAGGTTGGTAAGATGGTGTACAATTTTACTGAACTACAATTTCAAATTGGAGTATCTTCCCACGAACAAAATTGGGCATGCAGATGGTCTCTCAAGGCTAATACCTAAGAAAACGGAGCCATTGGAAGATTCCGTAATTGCAGCCCTACGACATGAAGAAGATATCAGGAGATGACTATGCAGTACAGTTCGAAACCTCCCCGTCACACTACAAGAGATAAGAAAGAAGCAGAAAATGAGGAATTCATAAAAGAAATAAAAACAAAAATTGCAGAAAAAAATAAAAATGTAGCAGACAGTTTTTTGTCATGTGACAATGTTTGCTATGTAACGAAAGGGTAGTAATTCCGAAAACACTTCAAAGGTGAATCCTAAAGGACATCCACATGGGCCATCCAGGAAAGAACAGAATGAAATCGTTAATGCGAAGTTATGTATATTGACAAAACATGTATCAAGACATTACACATATGGTGGAAAAATGCAAGGGTTGTTCCTTAGCAGCGAATGCACCGCCGATCATCCATAAGCCTTGGCCAGAGACAGATCGACCGTGGTCAAGAATCCATTTAGACTTCGCAGGTCCAATAGATGGTTTCTACTATTTGATCATAGTAGACAGTTATAGTAAATTGCCAGAAGTGTTTCGTTGCAGAAAACCTAATTCTGAAACTGTTATGGTGAAAGGCACCTAGTCTATAGATAATAGACTCTCCCATCTATTATAAGTAGGAGTCAGTAGGAGTCGAATACAAAAAGTAGTCAGCGACCACAACTCGATTACTCTGCGTAATACTGATTATTACAAGTTCTTAACGTTTTTGTACGTTGAACCTATTTAGGACGAATTCAGTTCAAATACGGTTTCCACTGAGGAAATAACTCTACAACAGAAACCACCATAAATTGCCTCCACAAGCTGTTTGCTCGTTTCGGAGTGGTTGATTGTCTAGTCACTGATAATGGGACACAATTCACATCTGCGGACTTTCAAGAATTTTGTGAAACTTTTCAAATTAAACATATCAGATCCCCGCCATATCACCCAAGATCAAATGGGCAAGCGGAGAGATTTGTAGACACACTCAAAAGAGCGTTAAGGAAAGCATATGACAGGCCAACAGAAAAGGCGTGGCAACAATTTTTACAAGTATATCGAATTACACCAAACAATACTACGCCATCGGCATTATTACCCGCGGAAGTGATGTTCGCCCGAAAAATCAGATCAGTATTTGACAAATTGCTACCAAAACAAACAAAGCAAATACCAGTGTCGTACGTAACAAAAAGAAAATTCTACCCAGGAGAGAAATTTTTTTTCACAACGTATAAAAACAATACATCCTACTGGGAGAAAGGTACAATTGAAAAAAGAATCGGGAACATGGTTTCCATAATACAAGGCCTGAAATTCTCACATAAAAGACATGTAAATCAAATAAGAAAGAGGCTGTTAGATGATTCTAACTGCCCACCTCAGGAAGAAGAAGTGATGGATACAATATTCGACACATTTGATATACAAAGGCCGCAAACAGTATCTGAACCACGAAAATCGACCAGGAAAAGAAAGGTCACAGAGCGTTTGATAATAAATCCAAAGAGAAAAAAATACTAAAGACCCCTGCGACGCAAAAGCTTTAGAAGGGGGGTGTTATGGGAACTTACCTAAAAAAACAAAACAATCAACCATGCGTCTTTAATACTAAGGACGTTTCATCAGTTAATTTTCGGGAGGATTTTTTACATAGTATTTGTATTTTGGCTTATATAGTAATTGGTAAAGCTCTACTTCTTTCGCAATATGAATTTTCCGTGTTCAATAATTTTGTAAGAAAGAAAAAGACTACATAAAGCGAAGAAGATTATTTTTTAAAAGCATTTCACCCCAAGCAAGGCAGGAGTGCCACTAGCACGCAAGGGGTTACAGAGAGTGAGAACAAGGGTAAAGAGGGATGTTTTGTTACAATTTTGTGTACCATTATGTATGTAACTAGTGAGCAAACCTAAATGATTGAACTCACTTTATAGATCCCCCAAATGCAGGTTAGCCAATCAGAAGGCGTAAAATATTCAATCCGTCTTATATAAAGGCGGCCATTTTGGTTACTCTCTCCGAATGTCCAATGCGAACCTGTCAGAATCAAAGATGACCAGAGGACAGAAGGAAGAACTACCCTCTGCTACCAATATCCACTGCCAACCTGAACTACGCTTCCCTACTGTCTTCGAAATATTCACTCAAAAACTACCGTCATCATGAACAACATGTTTGAGTGGAGCTGTTGGAGTAGAAGAGTCGGTTTCATCTAAATGTTTCGACAGTGAAAGGGTAGGACCGAGATGCCAACTTAGTAGCTTGCTTAAATTCACCCCAAGCAAATCAGGAGTGCCACTAACACGCAGGGGGTTACACAAAATGAGAGCAAGAGTAAAGAGGGGGGAACGTTTGAGGAGAATAAATAGAGAAGGATGGGGATCAAGATCAAGGCATCAGAAGATGTCGATTGACATTATATTTGAATATTTGAAGAAGCAGTTGGAGCAGAAGAGACGGTTATATTTACAATGTTTTGACAGTGAAAGGGTGGGACGGAGATGCCATCTTACAAACTTCATAACTAAAATGCTAATCTCAGTAATTACGCTAAACCCAGCATAAAGATATTGCGAGTAATTAGTTGCGTGCTTTAAACTTTTTTTAAAAAAATAAATGAAAATTATTAATCATTTATAGGAATGAGTAAATTGTTTTTGGATTTTTCATTTAGTTTATAATTTAGATCCAACTGGTTGCAGTGAAATTAGTGATTTATTTTTGGTTATATTTCCAAGGTTGTTTCCGTTAGGTTTCTAAAATTATTTAAAGCTAATTTTTAATAATTGAATCTGTTTTCATTAATGAGCGAGACTTTCGAAAATGATTGAATAAGAATAGAACGAAAAGATATAATTTGGAAGTTCATCAAAAATTATTTGGATTTACAACAAATCATGCAAAAATTGAAAAACATTCTGTAGAAAATTAGTCAAAACGTTTCTGTTAAATTTGCTAAAAATTGTTTAAATGAATTTTTACTGATTAAATACAACTGATAAATACATATTATCCTAATACAAATATTGATAAATACATATTATTATTATTTTGCTAAATAAATACAGTCTAGATTCAAATAGACATACTCAATGAATACAGTTAAAAACGGCTTCTACAATCCCTTTGCAAAGCTAATTGCAACAAACAACTAGCCCAGACATTCTAGATCTCATCAGTAATATAAAAGATGAAAAAAAAAATCCCTTCTAAATTCCCATTTTAATTTTGAGAAAGGAAACAGTCGTCACCGAAAGTTCCAAGTTTTAGCATTATTTTCGTCATGCTTCCAGTCGGTCAAAAGTCTTACTAATATAGAATTATTATCTCATGTCTAGGAGAGAAAAACACTAAAATACAGACAGTATCCATACGAAATAGTGCTACATATCAAACTAGAAGATATTTTTTATTATTTACAACCAAGGATTTCCCGAATGTATATCGATAAATAAAATAACCAGGCAAACCCAAACAAACAAAGATACGAATCACCCCCCCCCCAGGGAAGTAAACACAAACATTACAGGAAATCTGTACGTGTGCATTCTTTTTTTTTTAAATGATAGAATTCAGCATCAAAATGAAAAATGGCAGAAAGTAGTCGTGGGAAAAGAGGTTAATGTAACCGACGAATGCGACATATAATGTTACATACAATGTTACATACATATAATGTTATATACATATAATGTCACATACATTGTTGCATACATACAATGTTACATATAATGCTGCATACAACGTTATATACCAAAAACGAAATGCGTTTCTTTCTTCATTTCTTACAGTTTTTTTTCAGATATTTTTCTTTTTTTCAAGCATTGAGGCGTTTACGACTTAGACTCTACCAGCTTTTTCACCACTGATTACTTTTGCAGCCATTTTAAGATTTAATTTTCTTAATTAGTAGTATTCGTTTTTTCCTCTTTTTATTCTATTGTTTTTACTCAGTTTACATTTCAATGATTTTCTTGTAGATTTTTCGTTTTTTAAAAATATATTTTTTAAATATATTAACGTACATATGATTTATTAGTTGGATGAACTGCTATGATGTAAAGGCCAACGAATTCTTGCAGTATAGCAAATATATCATTGGTGTCCTTTATTTGCGACTTTAAAACTAAGATTAGTAAATACATATATATGCATATGGGTTTATCTAGATACATTTAGAAAGTAGGAAAATGGAAATGAGTGCGACATTCATTAAATGATCTATATATGCTGTCTTGTCTGAGATTCTACGCTGTTGTGTATATCTGGTGGACTAATTTTTCATCCAAAAAGCCATCCTTGATAATGGCTAGAGAAGTTGCCGAAAGCAGTCTGAACAATTATAGTTATGGACAATTCCTATATTCTATAAACCCTGAAATCGGAAAAAATTGTAGATTTCTGGAAAAACTCAATAAAAGATTAATTAAATATTCCTTGTCGGGGTTTTCCTTGAAAAATCACACACACACACACACACACACACACACACACACACACACACACACACACACACACACACACACACAACACACACACACACACAAACACACACAAACACATATATATATATATGGTGGCCACTTCGTATTTTTAATAGACGCGCCATTTTTATAAAGTATTATATATAATATAATGTATATGGAGCAACGATATATACATATTTATGTATGAAGAACAATTTTTGAGGAAAGATGTATGAAAATATGAAATGTGTTTTCGTGTGACGCCTTTCGCTCTTTTGTTCTTACTAAAGATGAAACACATCACACAAAAAAAAATCACCCAACTCATATATATATATATATATATATATATATATATATATATATATATATATATTATATGCACGGATGTAAATAAAAGTAAAAATATGCAGACTAAAAGAAAACAAATGAACACATATACGCACGAACACACACACACACATATATATATATATATATATATATATATATATATATATATATATATCTTTTTGGGTATTCATTTTTTTTCTTTCAGTCTGTAGATTTTTATTGATATTATGTTTACTTATATATATATACATACATATATATATATATATATATATATATATATATATATATATGTATATATATGCATAAATGTACATATATGTATATATATATGTATATATATGCATATATGTATATGTATATATGTATATATATGTACATATATATGCATATATGTATATATGTATATATATATATATGCATATATATGCATATATATATATATATATATATATATATATATATATATATATATATATATATGCCAATATGCCAAAGCATTATGATTATCGGCATGTATCTTGGATAATGACCACTGACTTGTAACAACTCTCTTGTCAGTGTCAGCCTTACATATAAACTTGCCTAGAGGACATCATTTTGAAGTTTTGAATCCCAGCAGTTCGCGGCAATTTAATTATCTGATTGTCTTTGATCAAGTTTCAATTGTCATGGCCAGAAGACATGCCGATGTTCTGTTGTGGAGAGTAACTATCAGCTGCTGTCCGAAAAGAAAGAAAATTCCAACCGCTGACAAGAGCCAAATTTATCGATTCCAGAAGTGAGCGTAGATAATTCCGCTACGTACGAACCAACGGAATTGCTACTGTAGCACAAATTGCAGATAGTTGTTAATCAAGGTGAAGGAAATTACATTGCCACATACAATATTGATTTTCATAGCGTATGGCAAGTCAGTGTACCCATGCTAACAAAAATTACATCATCATAAATATCTTTCGTGAAGACACAAGAATTGAAACTATAACATGTATGAAGAGAAGAAGTTGTTTGGACCAGTGCATCTCGCTTCCTCTTGAATAAGCTGAATATATGCGATGTTATCCTTAGGGTGTGATGGTATCCCGAGTTTATGTAAAAATGTGGAAGTCTCTTTGATTATCTAGGCAACGTCCTGCTGACACCTTTCATTCATATGCAAGTTACGTTCTTGCGTACAAACGAATCTCATGATCTTTGAGCAGGTAAGTGTTGCATGGGATGTATTGGATCGTTTTCGGGAGCATTAATCTCTAATGCTTTTGCTTACAAGCCTGAGGTTTGAATGTGATTGATCACCGACAGAATATATTTTGCTACAAAATGTGTTCTACAGCAAATCTCTCGCATAAAAGACGTAAGATCCTGGCACCAGGTCACAGTAGTATAATATCTTACAGTATTCAGGACGAATCGTAATAAATAATGAATATATATATATATATATATATATATATATATATATATATATATATATATATATATATATATATATATATGTAATAAATCATCTGATTTAAAAATATGGTTTCATCGCTACATAGGAATTACCATATTTCAAAAACAGAAACTAAAAACTTCAAATTCAATTATATAATTAAATTAAAAGAATTAGTTTTTCATCTTCAAGCGAATTTTAGAACAAAAGATCATTTACATCTTACTGTTCTTTCTTTTTTTTACTATAATATATATATATATATATATATATATATATATATATATATATATATATATATATATATATATATATATATAATGTTGTTATTAACTATATTTTTTTTACCTGCACAGATTAAACATATTTTTCTCGATAGAAGAAAAAGTTCACTTCTTTTTCTGGGGTATGCTAATGGAGAACGGGTGGTCAATGAAAATCATAGATGCAACTCAACTGATTGAATACCGAAAGAGTGAATGTGCTAAAGTTGGCGGCAATGTAGAATTATTGCATTATGTTCAAGCGAATCTTGCAAAGCGCATCAAACCTTTGATTTCTTGAAAATATCCATTTTTGTCTATGTGCTTAGAATTAAGGGTCACCGTATATATATATATATATATATATATATATATATATATATATATATATATATATATGTATTTTGAACGATAAAAATTATTAAAAAAATTGAAATCTTCAGACACACTGGGTTGTAGATTAATATTCCTTCGTTTTTATTATTATTATTTCATTTAGATTCCTCGATTAGTTTCGGCCAACATGGCCATCATCAGGAGAAAAAAATATTTCTGCTTGCTGGTAGCAGTAAACTACAGAAATGAATGTCTTGAAGGAGAAAATGAACTTTAGTCTGCAGTTTTCATTTGTTTTTTTTATTTGTTTTTATATATATATATATATATATATATACATATATATATATAATTTTATATATATATTTTATATATATATTTATATTTTATATATATATATATATATATATATATATATATATATCGTAAAAGTAAAAAATCCGTTAGTATATAATCCATGTGGATACTAGTCATATAAAATATTAAAACTGTTCCACAAAAAGAGCTCAATGTATTTATTATTACAGAGCAAATTTAATACAAAATAAAATCTCAAATCACCTCATATGGGGAATAAGCTTATTTCAATCGACGAAAATATTTGTTCGTCTTATTCATCCCCGGTATAGACTTCATATATATATATATATATATATATATATATATATATATATATATGTGTGTGTGTGTGTGTGTGTGTGTGTGTGTGTGTGTGTGTAAAATTTCAGAAGCAATTAAAAATACATCTGTAAAAGGACAATTTTAATAAAAACAAAAAAGTCTTATCTTACCAGACGCGTTCGGTCCTCTGATGGACGTTATCAAGGTAAATGTAAAGATGTTGCTTTGCAACAAGTATTTATAAACAAAATTAAAAAAATATTGTTAGCTTTGCCCAGTTTTTAAATTAAAGAAACGCTCATAAATATTCATGTGGTTAACTGAAAAATCTAGTTAAATTATAGAGAATTTTAAGTGAATTAATTTTATGTTTAATAAGAAAGTCACAAAACAATGTTTATTTTTGTTTAATGTAATTAATATTCCTATATTATTATTTCTCCATATGTATATATATATATATATATATATATATATATATATATATATATATATACATATATATATATATATATATATATATATATATATATATAATGCAAATATAATAAAATGACTTAAACATTAATATTCCATAGTTATATTTTATTACATTGGAATCGTAATATCAATCCAATTCATCATACCTACAAATCCCAAAAGAAATCAGAAAATCCCCACCTTCACTTTTAGGCCTTCCAGTTCTTCTCTCGTCTGTTACCCCTCGCTAAAACTTTCTATTACCTCTCACATTCGTCCAACACTCTCATACATACACTCTCACTAAATTTTATTTTTTTATTGCCTCACCCTTTCACTGTCGAAACTGTTAAATGTAGCCGTGTCTTCTACTCCAATAGCTTCATGTCTTGCACTTCTCGCCTGTAGAACTCCCTCCCTATATAATCTCTAACTGTTCAAATGTAATGTCAATCGATTGTTTCCAGATGCCCTGATCTATCCCATAACCGTCTCTTCATCCTTTTCTCTGTCACTCCTATTTGCTCTAACTGCTACTGTGAAACCTTTTGCGTGCTAGTGGCTTCCCGCCTTGCTTGGGGTTGAATGCTTTAAAATAAAAATAAATGAAATGTTGGTGGATAAGCCAAGTGTAAGACAAGCACTGTTTGTGTACGGTACGAACGTTTAGAGTTTTAATATGGACGCAGAGGTCAGAATGTAGATAATCTAGAAAACAGTGACTTATGGGAAAGGGTTCAGGTTTTGTAGATTATGAGTGGCGGAGAAATTATCGATAAGAATGAATAACGACCCCAAGAAATGGCTAAACAAGCGACCTGTGGTTATGGCAAAATGTAAGCATGGTAGAAAGCTCCTACTCACATAATGGGCGCCAGTAATAGGATATTGATAGTAAAAGAACCCCCCCTGCAGATGTGAAAATTTAGACCGGATATGCATCTTTCTGTTTGGTGACAGAATGCTGAGCGGGATGTGCAGTCGCGGAATATCTATAATAATAATAATAATGAGCAGTGTACGTGTGTCCATTTTTTGATGTCGGCGAATCATAAACAACCTGAACTGAGAGGTAGTAACTGCGGAGTAATCCATGGTTACCTCCCTTGTCAAGAAATGCTATCGTCCTTCGCTATAAAACGGAACATGATGAGGAGGTGTAGATTTTAAATTCTACACCTTAACGAGTTTGGACTTCTCTTCTTGTAATTTAATACGTTTAAATTACGTCACATGGTGTCAGGAATAACGAGAAAAAAAAACGTTACCACGAAAAAAAAAACGCTTGCGAATATACTATGCAGAATTAAGTTAGTGGAGTAAAAAAAAATTACAAGAAATCTTAAAGTGATTTATTTATTTAAAAAAATCCATCTTTGAGTTTAAACGACAAACAGTTTATAAATTAAAACCTAAAATAAAAACAATGTTTTCTTTGATAGAAAAAGATGTTTAGTTCAATTGCCGACTTGTGTATTGCACAAAATTCTGAACAAGTACACGATAAACAAAGCCAATTTACGGCAAAACTACAATTGGTTTTATCAGGGAATTTGGCAAGTAACTGGAAAAGGTTTATAATTGAAAAGCCGACTCAACAAAGAATCAGATTAGTACATACTAAGCATTTGTCTTTTTGTCAATAATAGATGAAGACGTATACAAAATTTATGAAAGGTTAAAATTCAATAATGAAATTTGGAAGCAATAATAAATAAATTCGAATAACTTTTTGTTGGAGAAATCCATGAAGAGTAGGAAGCTTACAAAAATCATATTCGAAATCAAGAAATTTCAGAGACTGTCGAGGCATATGTCCCTGAGTTCCGGCAGTTAGCAAAAGGCTGGAATTTGGGGAAATGCAAGACAGTCTAATTCGAGACGAAATAGTTATAGGGGTTAATGATGATACAGTCAGGGAAAAGATTTTAAAAGGATCAAAGGCTAACCCTAGACAAATTTATAGACATAGGCAGGGTCTATAAAACTTCCAAGCAACAAACTCAAAATATTTCTTTAGGTACAAATGCAAAAGACCCGAATGCTAGCAGAGTAACACCTAAGAAATATATAAAAAATGCTTCAACATACACGCCATAATAGCAGCAAAAATAAATACGTTGTGACAATATTCCATTTCACACTCAAAACGATTGTCCAGCCAAAAATACAATCTGCAGAAAGTGCTCAAGAAAAGACTTGAAAAAATGTGTACGACTAGCAGGTCTAAAATTCGAGAAATGAAGGAGGAAGAACCACACTACGTAATAAAGCAATTCATTTGAAAGTGGATACTGGAGCAGATGTAACGGTAGTCCCCAGTATTTATTTCAGGCAAAAACTCCCTAATTATTAAAATAATTTAAGAAACAACTGTATGGATCGGGTGACCAGCAGATAAAAGTTATCGATCGTGGAGAAGCTTTACTAGAAACTCCAAAAGAAAAGTCTAAACAGAATTTGTTTGTTGTAAAAAATCTGCGAAAACCATTATTGGGGGCACCGACAATAAAAGCTCTAAACCTACTGAGGAGGATGAATTCTATAAAAAATTAAGACCAAAAATGTAAGAACTTCCAGATCATTTCACAGGCATTGGTAGTTCCAGAATATTAAGATATGTTTAAGAGTCTGCCCAACCAAAGTTCCCTTGACGATTGCCACTTATGAAGAAAAAATTTTGAGGAAGTGTTATGGCGTTTAGAAAAAGAAAATATTATACGTCCGCCAGCAGTAGTTGTAAAACCTGCTTCACCAGTGTTTTAATTAAGACAGACAGTGAAATTCAACCACGAAACACCTTTTACTTCAGGCGAAGGACTGAACAGCAATCATCAAGAAAAGTTACCAACCCACAAACTTCCAATACACTGCAGCGTCAATCAAGATCTGTTGGATGTCAGTTACTCGGAGAAAACGAAACCAGGTGAATTGTCAGGTGATCAACACGAAACCCAAATAATTGAAAAGCCGATTGCCAATGTCACCAAGCCGTCAGTTTGCACCAGATATGGTCGCAACGTTCGACCTCCTGATAGACTTTTATATTGAAAGAACTTTTTAAAAAATTGGATGTGGTGTAATCCACGGTTACCTCCCTTGTCTGGAAATGTTATCGACCTTCGCTATTAAAAGGAGCATGAATGAGGAGGGGGACAATTTTAAATTCTGGACGTTAACGAGCTTGGACGTTTAAACAAACAAACAATGACTTCATCTTATCTTCTTTCCCTACTTCCTGTAATCCGACAAACTTAAATTACGTCACAATAACTACTGAAATTAAAAATCAAACATTTAATAAAATCAATTAAATATCAAACATTGTGAAACGATTAAAAAAATTATTAAAGTTTTAACTTTAATTTCACTTTTCGTCACAATTGCAACCGTATTTAAAACTTAAGCAGGGTACGGTACGTTGCTCATGTTTTATTTTCTTTTTCTAGCACGCATACAATGACGTATTCGAAATATTGAATAGCTCGGAATTCCTTACTATCTTTTAAGAGTGACTTTATCTATAGGGATCATAAAGAATGGTGATTTTAAAAGAAACAAATTGCGCCCAAAATAAATGTAAACAAACTATGGACATCGATTGCGTATACGAAGAAGGATTATGCCGAATTAAGGTGTCGAATAAAGATAAAACAATTTTATTATTTCTAAATTCATATAACTTTTACATACATAGGGCATTGAAGGTGAAAGGTCGAAAGCCCAAAAGCCCCTCTGCTGGTGCTGAAGAACTTCTAGGCTAGTATAAGAATAAGACGAAATCAGCCTGAATATTCGTCTGGTTTTTATATCTTTTTAAACAATTGGGTTGAAGGAACAATAATAGAACTCGAATAAAGAAAACAGGAGATAACAAAAAATTTGAGAGAAGCAAGAAGCTGGAAGAGACGTACAGTGAGAAGAAACTGTCAGCCAAGAGCTTACACTTACATCTAGTTATTTCAAATGTAAAATGACGAGACCTTGCCGCCAATCAAGTACAGCGCTTAAACTCACAAAGTCTAGTTACCATAGAAAATTCATCAGAACAATTATCATGAAAATTATAGTAAAAGCAGAGTGAACCTACATTGTAACGGTGGGAAAGTGACTGAAGCCTAAATGACTGGTCAGGATCAATAAGATTGCAGATTCTTCCTTGGATTTTACCAAGAATCTGTAAATATATAGCAGGAGCACCAGGCCAGAAATTATATCAATAATTGATGCATGCACAAATGCTAGAATTATTAATGGGTAAGAAATGTTCTGTCGAGAAATATTGTCTAACAGAATCAACCAACTTTCCTAGCACAAGATTTAGCAGTTGATTCTGTATAATCTTTTCACTTCATGTCAGTGGAAAATGTTAATGAATGTAATAAACTCTACTGGAATTTGAACTAGGTTCTCAATCCGAGCTGCTATTTATTATTTCACTCCATACATCCTGTGAGCAGATTAAATTAGCCACCAAGCCAATAATGAATTTGTTTAATTATTATTGAGACAAAGCGGTTTCAGTGTATTTACTTTGTCCATTCAGGACTGTAATGAAATTTGTCGTATGGACGTGAATACAATACGAGGAGACAAACAAGCCCTGAACACAACGTGACACTGACAAGAGGGCAAAAAAGAAAAAGAAAAAAAAAGACGTTATGAGTCGCAAAAGGAAAGGTCTAATTAAAAGCTTTTATTTATGGAAGGAATATTAATTTAGACATTATGAATTTGTTTACACACTTATCGAGATAAACATCTTAATAGGTAATTAGAATTGGCAAGGACTCAACTCTACGTGGCATGGACGAATACAACTTTGAAAGTTCTTTTACCAGAAATATTTTCTGGTTTCTCTTCACAGAAAATCCTAATATAATGGCAAATTCTTTGAATTTTCATACGCACGAATTTTCAACTCTAGCCACATAGATTCGATTATATTAAGGTTAGGGCTTTCGGCAGGCAACATTTAACTTAATAAGTGAGAAACTTTTTAGTTACAAGCATTGTATTGCAACGTCATTCACGAGATAGAGAGAGAGAGATGAGAGCATTTTTTCCTTTATATATTTTGTAAACGCTATGACCAGAAAAATTAATATAGTTTTCCGTTTTCAGCATTCTGTAGATTTTATCAAATACCTTGTACAATTGCTTTTGATGTAGCTCGAAACTACTAAACTCTCAAAAGCGAATTATATTGCACTTGTTGTACATTATGGGTTATTTCTTCTTAGAATTTGGTCTTCGGACAAACTCTCTTGCATTAGAATTCACTTTTATTTTACTTTCGTCGCCATGTAGCGCTTCGGCTTTATTTTCATCATGCCCGATCTGAAAATCATTTTTCTTCGATTATTCATGTCGATGATTGACTTTTGAGCAATGCAACCACTTAAGTGACATTTACATTTTATCCTTTTTACTTTCCACTTCAGTCAATGATCCAAAAATGAAAAAATGCCTGAAAAACATACCACGGATTGATCCAGACTTTGTGAATAAACTTTGTTAAACTGAACAATTTGGGAGCCGTCGGTGGTTGAGCTACAATGAAATCCCTAATAATCGTCGCCGAGGCTTTCATGCTGTCCATCACGCCAAATAATGGCCCTCTCCCAGAAACTGTAACTAAGGTCCGCTCAGCATAGTTACAGTTTACACCGCAGGTGGGCTCTGTGGGTGTTGAACAAACACAAATGTGTCTGAGCAGGCGTCTGAAATAGAGATTGGCTAGCTACCCTAGTATATATATAAACCATTACTTATTATTACGATGCTTTCAGATCTGCATCTAGATTCGTACCGTGTTCACGATCACTTTCATTAGTCATGGATGATCATAGACATTATACCTGAAGGTACAATGCAAGTAGATTATTTCTTTTACTTGAGTTAGATAGAAACATATAATTATACCAGATCTAATCTTATTAGAAGAGTGGGAGTAAAAACGTAAGAGCATTAAGATTCTGGGACGCCCAATATCTAAAATAGATGAAACACACATGAAAAACACATTCAAAAACCTCCAATATCCTTATTACTTCATCCACAACGCAAAGATGTAGGCATACAAAATGAGCGACCACAACAAAGATACCATCCTTATCCACAATAATCAACTAAACAAATATAGATACATAATACTATCTACCAACTCAATAACATCAACTCACCAAAACAACTTATCCCATCGAAACAACATCCAAATTGTCACAACCGCTTCCAAAACCATTATGGATAAGATCGGAACCGAAAACATTCATCAAAACAATAATTCAGAAGCGGGAATATATAAAATAAATTGCCAAAATGTTCCTCAGAATACATTAGGGAAACATGCATAGAAAAGTAAAAAAAAATATCTATAAACATAAAAAGGGACATTATGCATAAAAATTTATCAAATGCACTAGACATACACAGAAATAAATTCATCCACAATTGTGATCGAAAAACTGCCACACTTATCAATAAAGAAAGTAATTTACTCAGAAGACAAATTCTCAAGAGTGCAGCTATCGAATCTTATCAAAATATAAATCTAAGCCCCAGTTTCTTTCCAATTTCACCTTTCCTAGAAGAATTCCTCCTTTCCTTAGCCAATATACACGAACAAAAAAATATTAAAAATCAAGAGAACGGTTAAATCGTCACCTCATGTTTTTGTAAATGTATATCACATAAGAGTCCATCACAGACAGTAATAATCTAGATGATATTGAATATTACCCGCTTACTTTTATCTTACCAGACTTTGTGTTATGGCACTTTGTGCCCTTCAGATATTTTGACTGACCTTTCAGCCAGCGGATGAATATTCACGAATGTTCTGAAATTTAAAAATCTTCAATAACCAATGGAATATTTGCTCTTGTATATAAGCACGTAAAAAAAAGAAGTCCTTAAATTTGCCTTGATAATGTCTCTCAGATGGATTAACGCGTAGGCTAAGAATAGCTTTTCCTCTTGTCTTTTATTCACACACATACACACACACACATATATATAATTAGACTTATTGGATACGATTGTAGAATTAGACTTACACATACGCCTCATGGATGTTGAAAAACAGAAAAACTCACCTCGCAGGTAAACTGGGGTTTGAGGCTTGAAGAATATCTGAACTACTTAAGTGACGAAACTTAATTGATTTATGAGAAAGGAAATGAAATATTGTTATTTAAACAATTTTGTTTGGACTGTTGTTCGCAATTTGACTATTAATGGATTAACTGTATCTTCAAGGAAGCGATTAAGAGGGGTGGAACACAAAGTCTTGGCAGCTAACAATTGGCCTGAGAAGAATACCATCTTTGTGAATTTGGGGAGACCGTATATATGAGGTAGCTTTCTATGTATATATGTATAGCTTGTCAATCGTATTCGAGGATACCCGTCTACTAGGGCGGCTAGCCAATTCCTACTGCAGACGCTTGCTCAGGGGCATTTGATTTTATTCAACACCCACAAAGCCTACCTGTGGTTTATACTCCAATTATGCTGAGCAGACAGAATGTACAACTGAACCCTTTATTTCGCTTACTGGGGTAAACTGTTCTAGTTCCACGTGCCATGTTTAATGGATGTCGGTTATCAGTTATCTCCTGTTAATTCCCTTTTCCAAGTTCTCCACCCCTTTAAGCAGGTTTTGAACTCACACTCTTTGGGTCCTGTCACTGGATCTAACTAACACCTTTATCCACTGTGTCATGTGTTCTTGAAGACATCTGTGTATGAATTTCTGTGTATTATAAACCTAATATCTTCAGCACTTATTTTTTCCAGTTCTCATATTGCGATTTTTGCATTTATCACCTCATGTTTTTGCCAGAGCTCATATTGCAATTTTTGTTGTTATTATCGTTTTTCTCTAGCACTACTTATTACTGATTCCCATATTGTATTCATTTCTATGCTTGGTTCAGTTCGACATTCTAACTACCTGAAGAAAGCCTGAGCGTACAACGGCCGAAACGTTGTAATAAATATGGCGGCAAAGATGAGAACAACAGTCCGAATAATGTAAATAGTGTACATAATACCACATCTCAGAAATATTGACAGATAATGAAGGGCCGAAACGTTGTAATAAATATGGCGACAAAGATGAGGACAATAGTCCGAATAATGTAAATAGTGTACATAATACCTCGTCTCAGAAATATAGATAGATACCTTTAAGCAAATTTTGATACTTTACTCTTTGTATTTTAACATGCTGTGTCATCCATTCACTCAAACTCGTGAGAGTATAACACTTTTTCTTTCTATCTAGCTCTCCTACAGACATTATTCGGGCAAGCAGCTTAGATTACGAAAAAAAAAGTTGACAAAGTACTGTGCAAAATCATTTCCAAAGTGCTAGACAATCTCGACTTATATTGGAAAATATTCGGATAAAATCTACTTGAAGCAATTTACGTGCTGATAGGAAAGGTATTTTGAAGAAGGACAAAACAAAATACAAAGAGAAACAAGACAATTGTGCGTTTTTGTCAATTCATTTAAAATATAAAGCGCTACCATCCAAAGATAAAAAGAATATCCATCGGGATTTAATATTGGCAACCATACTCCTAAAAGCATAAAATAACCGGATGACACTATACTGATCTTGGATTCAACATGGTAACTAAAACCTTTCCTAGCAAAATTGTCAAAAGAAAGCGAAATGAACATGTTAATTATTAACTATATATATATATATATATATATATATATATATATATATATATATATATATATATATATATATATATATATATATACAATTATTTATTTAAAAATATGATTCCTCCGCTACATAAGAATTCTCATGTTTCAAAAAAAATATCTGAAAACTTCAATATAATTATTAGAATTAAATTGAATTTAATTGGATTAAAATACAAAGCTCTGTTTCATCTTCAAGCGAAAAATGTCAAGATTAGTTTGTTCGTAAAATTTCGCTTGAAGATGAAACAGAGCAAGGTATTTTAATTCAATTAATTTCAATTTAATTCTAATAATTATATTGAAGTTTTCAGCTCTTGTTTTGAAACATGTGAACTCTTATGTAGCGAAGGAATCATATTTTTAAATAAATAATTATATTTAGGCTCTACTTTTGTGTCGGGCACTGTTTAAAAAAAATAAAAACACAAATAATAAAGTTCTTCGGATTATTTACCTAACGCGTTCTTTCCTATTTTCTATATATTTACACACACACACACACACACACACACACACACACACACATATATATATATATAGTTGTCTGCAAAAGAGGCAACCAGATTGTGAGCTTCGAACTGGAGACAGCGGAATCAATCAGGTAGATAAAATTTTATCTATTGAGTCGGTCTAATAACAGACAACACTTCAGAATAGCAGAAGATACCTTCCAGAAACATTAGTAAATTATTAAGACAGGAATTGTTGAGTAAGTACGATTGTGTGATTTTCACGACTTCTTCCTCATAAGCCTCACAGAAATGTGTGTCCATAGATAAAATTAAATCTTATAAATCTAACAATTCAGCGAGCCGAATATAATACATCTGTATAAATATGTAACCCATTATGTAATAATTTTGTCGCTATCTCTTCTTACCAGTTGCCTTCTTGTGGAGACTGCTAACAGGATTAATTCGAAGAATATTTTGGTACAATAATATTCTCTTCGTGTTCAAATGTCTGGAATATTTGCGAAGTACATCGCGTTTAAAATATATGGGCGAAATAGCTTCATCGGTTTGTTGAGTAAAAATAATAAAAAAAAGGTTTTCTTTTAATTCATAAAATTAGTGAACAACGTATTTACCAAACTCATTTACCAAACAGAAGAAACTTTCTTTAAGTTGTACTTTTTTGCTACGTTTACAGTATAATACTGAATCGATGAATTAGTCTTCTGTTTGAAAAGTTGGTTCATTGTGTAGAGATAGATATTTTTTCTCCTCAGAATCAATATTGCATATTTAAAAGCCTACCATGAATCGAAAATTGCTGCCACATATGATCTGGGTCTCCTGCTATATATTTACAGATTCTTAATAAAATCCAAAGAATCTGCAATGTCATTGGTTCTGACCTGGCACCTCGGCTACTCTCTCTTTCTCACCACCATTAATGTCGCTTCGCTATGCTTTTTCTATAATTACGTTCATGGTAATTGTCCTGATGAACTTTGCCTTATCTTTGGTACCTAGGAACTTTCATTTGAAGCTGACAATCTTAAGAGGGACATCTTTAAGTCCACGGTAGAATCTGTCTTTCTCTACGGCTCATCAACATGGACACTGACGAAACACCAAGAAGCATCACTTGTCGGAACGTACACATGGATGTTACGAGTTGCATTGTACATCAGCTAGAAGAAACATGTAACCAAGAAACGCCTGTATGCAAACCTCCCTCCTATCTCAGTTTCGATAAGGTTTCGACTATCTGGTCACTCCAGGAGAAGTAAGTCGGAACTTGTGAGTGACACCCTCCTATGGACCGATCTGCGCGGCAAAAGGTTAGTTGGAAGACCTCATCACGCCTACATTGATCAACTTGTAGATGATTCTGGAAGCCATTTGGCGGACCTACCGACAACGATGTCTGACAGATGGTTGGATGGAACGAGTCAGGAGAATCTGAAAAGAATTCCCGACCTGATATATACAAACTGCCATGAATAGACAAAAATTATTTTTATTATTACCACTCATGATGATAATAAAAATTAAAACTGAAAAACGGGCTAGGCTAACTGGTTTCGAACCTCGCTCAACAGAGCTAAATCGAGGTTAATAAATTGAATTATCACTAAAAAATGGACAAAGTATATTGGAGGGAAAGAAAATAAAGAAAGACATTTTTAGATGGTAATTAGTTGGAGGCATAGTACGAAGTCCTTCTGTTTACATAGAGAAGGCCGCAAAGATAGAATATCGATGACATCCAACACTTTTAAATGGTAATTTGAGTGGGAACTGCTGAAGATGGCAAAAGCGTCACCACTAAAACTAACAGCATAATTATGGCTATTTATAAGGATTTCTGCGATGGAAGACCCGTATGTATTGGTCAAAATGTCCGAGGGAGTGTACTTAACGTTTCAGATTTTTCTTGGAACATGTTGCTTTATTCTAACATCCAGCCTTTTATGATCTGTTCTGAAATCAAGTTGGATGATGAACTAAGGTTTATTACTCCTACCCTCTGTAACAATGCTTATGCGTTAGGCATTGTTCAAGAAATTATTAAGAATAAAATTGCTGAATTTAACAAAGTCAAACCTGCTATAGTAAAAAGATGTCCTGTGTACCTACGCCTTCCTTGGCTAGGTAGTATCAGTGATAGGTTTGCCAAGCAGTTTTCTACCGCACTTCGACATTGATACTTTGCCGCTAACATTCGTGTTGTTTTCTCTGCCAAGCCTGTCTTTCCGTCTATGCGTAATGATGTTCTCCTTCCACATAATAATAGTTCATTAATTTATTCTTTTAAATGTAGTTGCTGTTCACACTACACAGGGAGAACGACTCAAAGGCTGGATGTTAAAATAAAGCAACATGTTCCAAGAAAAATCTGAAACGTTAAGTACACTCCCTCGGACATTTTGACCAATACATACGGGTCTTCCATCGCAGAACACCTTATAAATAGCCATAATTGTGCTGTTAGTTTTAGTGGTGAGGCTTTTACCATTCTTAGCAGGTTCCACTCAAATTACCACCTAAAAGTGTTGGAGGTCATCTATATTCTATCATTAAAGCATTTTCTATGTAAACATAAGGACTTTGTATTAGGCCTCCAACTAATTACCATTTAAATATTTTTTCTCTCCCCAATACACTTTATCCATTGTTCTATATATATATATATATATATATATATATATATATATATATATATATATATATATATATATATTATAGGACATTAGAACACAAACATGTTAAAATAGCTACACAATGGCAATCATGATATTTAGGTCCACTTTTTATTGATCCCTCTATTAAATTAATGAACTATTATGACGTACTATGCTATAGTAAAAAGATGTCCTGTGTACCTACGCCTTCCTTGGCTAGGTAGTATCAGTGATAGATTTGCGAAACAGGTTTCTACCTCAGTTCGACATTGTCACTTTGCCGCTAACACTCGTGTTGTTTGCTCTGCCAAGCCTGATCTTCCGTCTATGCGTAAGGATGTTCTCCTTCCACATCTTAATAGTTCTTTAATTTATTCTTTTAAATGTAGTTGCGGTTCGCACTACATAGGGAGAACAACTCAATACAATACTAGATTGGCATAAAACAGTACTGAACTGTTAAGTGATATGTGTCCTCCTATATGACAGTAAATGCTGGTCAGTTTTTACTCAACGATAAAAAAAGCGACTTGAAGCAACAAAAATGTTATTCTACAAAGGGATGCTGAAGATAACATAGACTGAATATGCGAGCAACCGATCAATTTTTAGAGGAAATGAAAACAAAAAGGAAACTTATAATTAGCATCAGGAAGAGAGTTGAAATTTCTAGGGGCTGTAAGGAAAGAGAGCTTGGAAAATATGACACTCACGTGACAAATTAAAGTAAAGAAGAAACAGAGGAAAACAACGCATAACATACTTAGCGAGCTTGAGTAAATTAAATGGCGGGACAGGGTTCAGGAGAAAGAGCTACAAAGAAAAACCTTATTAAGAGCTACAAAGAACAGGAAATTGTAGAGACCCATGATTGCCTAAGCAGAAAATCGGGAATTCAGATGAAAAAATTGAAAATTGTGCCACATATTTTAGTTAAAGTGTGCTTTTTAAAATGCTAATTTCGATATATGGAAAAGGGAATTGGCCAATTTAAACACATGCTACGAGAAAATAAGGGTTAATGCCACAAATGTTCATTGGTTAGACATATGAAATGGTACCATATGTCGCTTCGTAGATGTCTGTGTTCCTTAAAGTACAATTGATGCTTTGAACAGGCGAAGGGAAAGAAATATTTTAAATATATCTAAAAAAAAAAGAGAGGTTACTCAACAATACAGTGATTTTTTGGTGTCTTAACTCCATTGTTACGTCGTTCCAACTAAGAATGCATTATAATATCGATTTTACAAGTATATAACAATTCAGTCAGTTTTGCACGATGCACGCTTGGGCAATCATAGTATACGAGGTGGATTATGTATCTTTCGATACATGACTGACGAGGCAGATTTTTTGCAATTTCCTTCTGCGGCCCTGCTATTTACCCATAGCTGGGGGAAGAATAAGAGGATTTATATCTTTCCCAAGAGTATTAGCACATATGAGAATTCGACTGTAATTCGAACTCGGCTCTCTGATTTCTCAATCCGAGCCGCTATCCATTACTCCACCGTGCATCCTATATAACAATTAAGCAAGGGAATAGAAAATTCAATATATTTGAACAATATTTACATAAATTGCATCCGGACAGAATTTGTCTTTTACTTAATAAAGAAAGCATAAAAATAAAAACCGTTAAAAGAAACATTTTTTTATTTACACTATTCAGATGCGGAATATTATCCTTGTCTTTGGTGTTGCTATCTCAATGTTTCACCCTTCGTCCATCATCAGATGCATGTCGATAACATTTATTTAGTTTACGAGAGTAGATTGATGACCTTCCACTGCGCATGAGATTATTGACCCGTGGATTAAAGATTTTGTTCTTTAATTTGGTGATAATAATTGTGAGTTCAATTCCTCGGCCGGGTAGTGTGTATTTGGAATTTGTAGAAATGGAATGAGCAATAACTGAGCAGTACTAAAATAAGAACGAGACGAGATATTCCTAGACTTCGGCAGTAAGTTAAATAAAGTGTTCATTTGGGCGTTCCTTTTAGGTTATCCGGATCGACAATCAAGTGATGCCTGCAGCAACGTTGTAACTACAATAGTTTGTCATTTTACTCCACATACCAGAAATTCAGAGAAAATTCTTTTTTTATCATGTTTAATGATACTTGTATATTTCAATGCGTGAATCACGAATTTTTCAGCATTTACCAAACCTTGGGCATATCGAAATCAATAATCCAGCTCTCTAAACTGTATTCGCCTTGAACATGTCTGAGAAACAGGGAAACAAGCATGTTCTGGACTTTTAGTTTCGAATGTAGATCAAATTATGCTTGCCCATGTGTGTGGTATGAATGCAAGATTAAGTGTTAATTAGTGAAGATTATGAGGATAAGTGTTATGGGTCCTTACCTATAACTAATGAATGAACTCTTCCTAACACTATGTATACTACGCCTCTCAAGAGAGAAGGACGAGACGGAATCGAGTCTCTGACTGTTTCCGACTACTGTCAAACTCTCTGCTTTGGCAGAGAGGAACTCGGACGAGGCTTTGCCGCAGGGCAAGGTTTCGTCCGGGGAGGTAGTCAGTCCCTGAACCCGGTTATACGGATTCTAATGGGCATATTTTTGGCCGAGCCTACGGGCTCGGTAAGCCCACATTAAACCGGCCTTGTGCCACATTCGACCCACGTGGGAGGGTTGTTAAATATCGAGACGGAATCGAGTCATGAGCAGTCTCTGATTGCGTCTTCTGTCGAACTCTCTGCTTTGGCAGAGAGGAACCCGGACGAGGCTTTGCCGAAGGGCAAAGTTTCGTCCGGGTGGTGGACAGTCCCTGAACCCGTTTATACGGGTTCTAATGGGCATATTTTTGGCCGAGCCTACGGGCTCGGGGAGCCCACATTAAACCGGCCTTGTGCCACATGCGACCCACGTGGGAGGGTTGTTAAATATCGAGACGGAATCGAGTCGAGCTGATAGTAGTTTACTCCAAACCAGACTGACAGTCATATTAACACCTTCCGCATCTTGTATTATTATTCCGTGTAATATATCTTCGTTATTTCTGCTCTTGTGTTCGTGTTGTTCTTCCTTCGTCCTAACCTTGGACCATAACAATAAGGAGGATAGATAAAGATAAAACCTTAACTCTTTTGGTGAGACTAAAGAATGGATCTAGTACCGCGCAAACCAAGGAAGATAGTGGCGCATCAGTAATCTGCAATGCAACGAACCCTACTGGAACTGGAACTTGATTCTCCGAATTCCAATTTCGAGCCGTTAACCATTACACCACCCGCACATCCAAGCTAACACCACTTGATATTTCTAAGCGGTTACCTATCTAGGTACGCAGTAGGCTCGACATTGTTTAGAGAACCGGTATTTCAAAGTGATATGGCCGCAAGCTGTCGTTCTGTTGAGTCATGTAATGAAGCGTGTAATTACTGATAAGAATAACAAAAGAATAGGTTTTCATTCGAAATTCCCACCAAAGGCAGATATTCACGTTTTACTGGTATAAGATAACAAATGCACACTTATAAATAACAACACTTTTCAGAAATGATCTGTATTTTGTTCAATTTGTTTGCCGTTCTGTGAGCTGTAAATAATATAAAAAAAAGAATCGTTTAAATTTAAAGTTTACACAACGAATGTTATGGCGAAAGATATAACGCAATACATCAACAGCGTGGAACTCTCTTTCTTTTCTATTCGTTCCTGGCTTCTGCTTGCGGCAAGTTGATCAGAAAAGTATCCGCCGTCAAGGTTTAATCGTTTGATTGATTGCTTTTCTTAATCTCCACATTGCAAGTAAACACGGCATCTGTACACGGATATGTCAAAATTCGCGTACAACTTTGGAAAGAAGAAGAAAGCAGACGGATAAGGAAGATAACCTTCAAATAAATAATTCCGGGTCAATATAATTTTTTTAAAAAAAGAAGGAAGTAGTTGGAGAAAGATAGTTTAACCGTTTCCTTATAAAGAAACATTCAGCATTCAATTACCGAGTAGAATGTGTAACTCGGCTTACGCTTCTCTTAACTACATGTCTATTCTCGTATCTGCTCTCAGGTGGACAAACAAGGTTTTATCTCTCAGTTGTGCCTTTGTCTTCGGGCAGAACGCAACTGAAAACATATTGGGAGGTGTCAGATTGCGAGTAACAGCTGCCCACGGCAAACTTCTCCATTGTACTATACAACTGGTAGTGATTCTGATACCAGCGCAACCGGCCTTGGCTTGGAAAATTTTCGAATCTGGCCCGGGTTGACGCATCAATCTGGCCACACTGAGTTAACCAGCAGCAAGTAAATTCTAAATATAGTATCTGTTCTCCACATCTCTAATGTTAATGGTAATTGTTATATAGGAATAAATTGTCGTCACTTGAGTTTGAACATAGATCGCCAGTGATCAAACACAGGCGATCCCATTATTGAATTAAGTGGATCATTTGAGCATAAAGAAAACGCATAAGTAAAATGTAGCGTGACGTCTATACGATCGCCATTTCTACTCTATCCTCTATTACTATACGGATCGTTATTCTCTATTCTATTCACTATATTATTTCTCTATTCAGATCACTAGGCGGTGATTACTATTCGAGCGAATATTATCCATCAAGTACTATTAGTGCGAGTGATATTCGAAGGGGTCTGACACCAGGATTGTGTAACGGTGTTACTATAATTGTATCTGCGATTACAAAGTCTCTACTACAATGATATATATATATATATATATATATATATATATATATATATATATATACCAGGTGTAATAACAACATTATCTATCTATCTATCTATCTATCTATCTATCTATCTATCTATCTATATATATATATATATATATATATATATATATATATATATATATATATATATATATATATATATATTGTTACTTAAAATTGGACTTTCAGTATTTTTTCTTAAAAAAAGTGAATTGTTGTTTTCTTTTATTACTTTGTTTTTACTTTAACCGGTTTCGCTTATATTTCGAAGAAGTCTTTAACTGTTTGTATCTCCACGTGTTGATGCTTATGTTTTGAGCAAAAGAAAAAAAATGTAAAACAAGGGTAACTGGCTATATATGTATGGTAAGAAGAAATTGGCAGAATCTACTTATGCAATGAATTAAGTATTGGTTTGAATTTGATTAAAATATTCCATAAACTATTATCAACTTTTTAATGTTTTGTGTTATACCTATTTACTCTTTTTCAGATATCGCTGGAATCCTTAAGCATAAAAAATATGTTATCATAAAATGATATATGTTCAAATTTTAGAATAAGCATATTGAATATACTTCGTGCGTATTATACGACAACGCAACTGACAAGAGAACACATGAAGTTTTTAAAATAGTTTTTTTTTTTAATGTTTTTTCTTTCCGTTTGCCTCTGTCTAACTCTTTTGGTCTTTTTCTTCCTCTCCACTCCCCCCTCTCTCCATATACATTTCTTACATATGAGGGTCAAGAAATTCAGTTCCTAGGAACTGGCAGCACATATGATATGATTATAGTTGTGAAGGCTTTGTGAAGAACCAACCACACTTTTTGACGGGCTGAATACAGAGACCAAATTCCCTAAACGACCCTCCGCAGGTTTTGAATTTAGAGCTGTCCTTCTCCTAGACCAATTTCAAAAAATTTCAATCTCGTCCGACAACGTCTTCAAGTATTGAATACCTGTGGATATGTGTGCTTCTTGCACACATATCCACCGCAAAATTAAAAATATTTGCCCGTTATGCAAAGTGAGTAACTTATGCCATTATTGGGGACTTTTTATTTTTTTAAAACTTATATAATTGTATTATAATTGTTAATAACTGCAATGAAAAAAATCTTTTAATTTCATAAAAAGGTCAGGTAAGTTATCTCCCTTGAATAAAGCTTGAAATTTTACGGTGACCATGCACAAAAATATACTCCAAAAATATGCTTAAATATATCACATAAGTTACCTTCCTTGCATTTTTTGTTCATCAGAACCTACGTAATTGTCCTCATCTCTCTATGTTTGAGCTCCATTCAGTTGTCCAATTATCCAGAGTTGATCAATTTCGTTTTAAGATCATTGCACAAAGTTTACCGATCGCTGTTTTATCTATATATAAGATCCAATACATCTGATTTCATTGTCTCTTCCCCCATCCTTATTTTAAAGACTAATTGGTCGGTTCTGGTATTTCTAGAATACACTTAGATTTTGATAATATTAACTTCCGAAGAAGCGTAGTTCCGGAGAGTCATCTCTGAAAATTGGAATATTTAGAATACTCTCCTGATTCTATATGGACAACAGAACCGCATTAATATGCCCAGTCTAAGATAAGACACATGAAAACAGTATTCTACATTAATAACGGCTTGCTAGACATGCTTATTCACCATTAATTCTCGCCAAGTCACCCAATACACACATACAATATATATGTGTACATTTGCATGGTTAAGTATACATGCTTTAGTGTGTGTGCTTAAGCATACAGATTCCAACATATGTCGATGTTGTAGATAATGCAAGGGGAATATGCACTATCCATAGCAATATTTCTTGCGCTTAGCGGCGTTGGATAAGCTCATGTAATAAATAGTTTCCGTTGACGTTTGACAGAATCAACTTTTATTTTTTGTTCGGGAAGTTTTCGTGCCGTCCATGTAGCAGACGAGGGGTCAATAAAATACGACATAATGCGACTTTGTTCTCAGCAGATGTCTGAAGGTATAATTCAGGACACAATTCGATTTCCAGTTGCGTAAAAAAACAAAAAAACGGGCCCGTAGAAGTGGTCATCTTTTCAAAAGAATGATATTGTTTTCTTTTTTAAGGTTTATATCGATAACCAAAATTCTAAAACAGATAGAAATTTATAAGTAGCCACGATTATTATGACAATTAATTTTTTGCCATTATTCTAAAAAGATAAGCATATCAGTATTATTATTATTTTAAACCTTCTTACAAAAAAACTTTTCAAAATCTTCTTATTCGCTTCAAGCCACATAAGGTGTCGTTAATTTTCATTTCAAGTCATTTCATGTGAATAGAATCTATACTAGTGTCTTATCTGAATATTCTGTTAAAAAAAAATTATAATTCGAAATTTAATGATGGAATAAGTTTCCTTCGAGATTCATGATAATAACAAACGTGGAAATTCTCCTCTTACTAATTATTACGGCTAAACAACTTAATAAATATTGCAATATAAGCGTGAATTCAGGACATTCTACAAAGAAATCAGGTTTTCCAATTCACTGATGTAGAAGTTAATAGTTATTACCCCTCTATCTTTTCTTTATTTCTCGCTTTCTTCTTTTCCCCTCTTTCTTTCTTATTATGTACGCTTTCTTTACACACTAAAACCAGTCCCTCTGATCAATCATTTTATTCTCTCTTATATCTCAATTAAAATATAATAGGCCATTATACATATAAAAACATTTTTATATTTATACATTCTTTCTATAGATACAAATATTTAAGTAAATGCTCTATTTTATAATAAACAGTATTAACAACATTTACCGGCCTGAATGTCCGAGAAATTTTCATCCTCCGACAGGAATCGGACATTTATCCTATACGGAACCGTCATTTAGCCTGACGTGCCTTAACCGATCGAGCCACGGAGAATCGTTCGACTAGCAAGGTCGAATTTACTGCTTTTAAAATACAATCTACCATGAGTCTCTCACGTACATTCATATGTGCTCAAAGCGTATCCAAATGTAAACAAATGATATCACACATTAGGAAATGGACAAATGTCTTAAAATAATTGTCGGACGTTGTCCATTTCATAATATATATATATATATATATATATATATATATATATATATATATATATATATATATATATATGAGATAGTGCAAAGGGCAAAACGCATGGGAAAACTTCTTAAAGTAGGAACACCCACAAGTGCAATATGTCTACGGGTTTGCTATACTTGAACATTTATGAACTCTTCTGTTTCGCTAGATCGATTTGGACTGAATAGTAAGTTCGGGCTTGACTGGATGATCCATAATTTGGGCGTTGTACCACATCTAAGCTACGTTTAGAAAATCACCTTTTATGAAGTATTCCGAGGTGTGCTGTATCCTATAGCAAAAATATGGTTTTGTTTTGAGGAGGTAGATATATATCATGTCACTACAGCCCACCTATCTTTTTGCATTTGGCACACACACACACACACGCACACACACACACATACACACACACACACACACACATATATATATATATATATATATATATATATATATATATATATATATATATATATATATATATATGAATAGTGGTACTCGCTTGGAAAAACTTTGGGTATTTCGACTTGTAGTAGAGCAAACCAAAACCCAAGGAAAAATTAGGAATAAAAAAAAAGAAAGAACAAAGAACTTGAAATTGAGGCGAAAACAATCGTCCAGAGTTCAAGCTCAGAATCCAAAGACAAAAAACCTCCAAAACGATTAAATGCAACTACGTAAAGTGCCAAAAAGGTAAAAAAGGTATTTTTTTGTCACGTGGTCATGATTGTTTTTGGTTTAAGCTATTTATTCTGTCCACTTTTTACATTTTTTACCTTTTTAGCCAGTTTTACCCTGACGATCCGTTTAGGTGAAGCCTAGGTAGGTTTGCCTGGCTTCTTTAGGTTTATATATATATATATATATATATATATATATATATATATATATATATATATATATATGTAAGCAAATATGTGGATGTAGATCCGACGGTAAGATGAAAAATATGGGAAAGACAAAGCAAAATCCGAATATGCAAGTTTACTGTTTTTAAAACAGTAAACTTGCATATTCGGATTTTGCTTTGTCTTTCCCATATTTTTCATCATATATATATATATATATATATATATATATATATATATATATATATATATATATATATATATTGTTGTGCATACACGTTTCATTCCGTAATTGAAATCTGAAGTGTGAGGGCTGATAAAGTTTTATGTGTTTATTTTTCTTCTACTTTTTTAATTTTCTATTTACCTTTTTATGCTAATTATAAGTTTTCTTTTTCGTTATCTTCTTTTTCTGCTTTTTTTTCTACTCGTTTTTATTGTAAAGATAATGAGTTAACGTTGGTTAAATTCATGGCCAAATCCAAGATGAATATTCGGTACAAATTATTCTACATGTTTGATAAGATTGAATTGTAAGCCTGGGAATGAGTGGGTGATTGCAATAGCAATTACGAGCTGGCAAAAATTAAAAAGCAGATTTTCTGCTTCATCAGAAATGAACGTTCAGAAGAACCACAGAAATGGAAAACTTGTTCAGTGGAGTAATTAATGAAGAAATTTACACCACAAAGAAAATATAACAAATATATCTGTTAACCACCTAGTCGAGAAAACATGAATAATGTAACAGGTTATTTAATGTGTTCTGTATTAACCTCAGTGAGGTTTTAAACATTACACTTTATTTTCTTGGTAGAGAAAAATG
>OZ038486.1:93211418-93241418 GCA_964036315.1 Acanthosepion esculentum | reverse complement strand
TTGAGGAGATTGTCCACATTCGCTGTCGTACAGGAGGACAGATATCACGTAACAGTTCAGTACTCTTTTCATTGTTTCCAACGAAGATTTCCTGTCTCTAAATAGTCTGGTTAAATTTTGGAATGCATCTTTGGCCATCCCAATAAGTCTTCGGATCCCAGTGTCGTACTTTCCGTCCTCGGTTAGAAAACTTCTCAGATATTTAGATTCCTGTACCTGATTGATTTTAGTATATCCGACTATTTCTAATTCTCTCATAATTTGCGCTTTGCACTTACCGATGGTCATTCAATCTGTCTTCTTTTAGTTTATGCTTAGCGCTTTCATCTCTCTTTAATTCGGTACATTTTGTGGTAGGATGTGTAGTTTCTTTTCTGTGTCTGCTATCAGCACTGTGTCATCTGAATATCTTACATTGTCAACATCTAGCCGCCAATAATTAATTCTGGTACGATTTCTAATTATCTCATAATTGCCCCGCTGTATAAGATGAATAAATTAGGTGACAAGTCACATCCTTGTCTTATACTCCTTTCTATTTTTGTATATCTGCTGAATTTATTTTTCTTCAGTATGCAGACGGTTTGCTCCCAGTTTAGATTCGCAATTATTTTAATGTTGTTCTCGACCATGTCAAGGTTGTTGAGCAGATATAACAGATCTTTGTAGAGTAACTTGCCGAACACCTTTGCGGAGTCTATAAAAAAGACAGGTACACGTCCTTTTGCATTCCACTTTCTGATAAATTTCAAAGCGTAAATATCGTCTTCCTTTTTCCGGTGTCTTTGACGAACCCACACAGTTCTTGTCCTATCTCTGGCATGATCCTGCTGAACGCTCTATCCATCAGATTTCGGATGATTAGTTTGGTTATGTGGCTCATTAGGCTTATTTATCTGGTCGAATTCTCATTCGTTTGACTCTGTTTTCTTAAGTAGTGTTCCTTACCGCGGAGTAGGGCAACTTGTTTCTTTTCCCTTTTTTTCTAAAGGGGGTAAAAAGGTAAAGAGACGAATTCCCACTCTTTGCAATTGAGTTCTCATATTCCCTAGTCAGTCTCCACCACAAAACGTCATTTAATTCTACGTCCCCAATTAATTAACATTACGTTAATCATCAGCATATTATCCGTACGGATATATATATATATATGTATATATATATATATATATATATATATATATATATATATTAGAATGAATCATTCATACAAAAATAAATTAGTAAAGTTAATGATATAAAATGGCGATGAAATCCTTTCGCTAACAAATCTTTAAAGATGCATTAACCTACTAATCACACGATGAATGTTATGATCCTTGTTTTAAAATTATAAGGTTCTCTGTCTGAGAGAAATTTGCAAGCTCCAAAATGTTCTTTTATATATATATATTAATTAGGAGAATTTGTTAATCATATTTGAGTGATTCATCGAGTCTAAAACCTCAACTGGACGGCCGTTTCATCCTATATTTGGGACTATATCAGCAGTGTGCATCCACTGGTGAGAATTGAAACCCTGACAGTTATGTTGTCAAGCAAACACCATACCAACTGTTCCAACGGGCCTCAGTGACGAGGAAATAGCAAATCAGACTCAATATAGCGCCGCTCACTCACATATTTCGTGGTGGAACTCTACTGAGATTCTCTTTAACCATAGGACTGTGCCCCCGGGAGCCACGACTACTATCACCAAGCCGCTCACTCCAGAGCATTAGAAGCCTTTTTCAAGCAATGATATACATTTGAAATTATTAGGAGAATTTGATAATTATATTACACTTTATTGGATGTTACTCAGATTGATAAACCGTTGAAGAACAACTAAAAAAACACAATGGCATTGTGATAATAATAGCAATTAGTCCAATCGTAAGCAATGTAAATATTGGGGCGTTTTCAAGTTGTCGTTTTCTTGACGCCCAGAGTTCAAGAGAGCCTCTATCTGAGAGAACTTTCCAAGCTCAGAAAATTTCAGATATTCTTCTACTTCTCTGTGTCATGTCCTTTCAGGACGTTGGCGATCATGGCTCTCCACATTTTACGGTCCTTTGTAACTCATAATAAATTTTCTCTTTTTGCTATATCACCTAAACCTTGTTCCGCCATCCATTTACTCAACCTCACTAAGTAGGTTATGCGTTGTTTTCTTCTGTCCGATTTGCCTCCAATCTTTCCTGTGAGTATCAGATTTTCCAAGCCTTCTTTCCTCACTATATATACTACAAGACACAACTGTCTCTTTCTGAAAATATTCATTATATCTTGCTATTTTGCTGTCCTCTCAAATTTCTGAATAGTTTATTCAGTCACCATACTTGAGTGCGTTATTCATATGGAAGACGATCTATTTTTGATTCAACAGGTAGTGAAATCGAGCAACTCATTCTTATTTTCTCCAAGAAGATTTCTCCAAAAGTGAATGCAACAGCTTAACTTCGGAACTTTAGTTGGTCGACTCGAGTTTACACTACGAGCATACCCAAATGTCAGAACGTCTTCCAATATCGTTAGACTTCACCTCAGTATCCCTATTTCTTTATTTGAAGTAGTAAGTTCGCATTACCTATAAGCAATTTCTTACTGAACACTTTATCAAATCTACAGGGTAGATAGTTCCCGTTCCGCTATATCGAACGTTATCTTGTCTTAGTTATTGTTAGGCAGGTGGACATTGAATCTGAATTTGTACTGCCTGACCTAGGGACTGAAATCTGCAATTGGTATACCAGAGAATTTATGAAATGGCGCTTTAATCCTCTGGGGCTTATGGTGATTCACTAAGTGTAGCTTAGACGTGGAACAAGACTGAATGTATGGAGCATCCACAGTGAGAATCGAACGCACTACTCAGTCGTAATCGATCTAGCGAGACAAGCTTGGTAACATCACATCGCAACGAAGTGCTCTTAACAATTTTCTAAGGCCGAACTTATGGTACACCCACTGAGGATCTAAGTCACTATTTAGTCGTAATTGTTCTAGCAATACGGGCTTGCTAAATACTACAGCATGTCGAGGTGCCAAAATTATTTTCTAATGGTAGCTTAGATGTGGCACAAGCCTGAATGTGCGGAGCTCCAAGTGGGGATCGAACTCACTACTCAGTCGTAATTGATCTACCCAGACAAGCCTGCTAGCCATAATATTACGTCGAAGTGCCTCCTGTCTCTCGTTATGAGGGCCATCGATACTTTCTGTCTTGCTATTTATTTTCATGTCTACTTACATACTGTCATCTGGGTACACCGACAATCTTAGAGGTTTGCCTTTCTATGTTTATAAGAAATCGTTCAGTGTATTTTACACAATTACTCTAGTATTATGAGATTACTATGACATAAACGCGAGGAGATACACGAGTGCAACGTGTGATTCAGTATAGGAAATACCAGATGGCCTGAATCGAATTTAATGTCAATATAGAATATTTGCTCTTAGTTGATCTGTAAAGAGTTCAATATATACTCGGCTCATACAAGTTAATACCAACCAGTGTCTCATGAAGGCAACAGAGAAGTCAGGTGCATCTGCGGGTTGACTTGGAAGGTGACCTCCTATCCATTAGATTCAGACTCGCGCCTAAAACAAGATATCAGTTGCTTGTCCCTGTCATATAAGCAAGTGGTCAAACCAGCTACGATTAGGATGTGAACACGTGGGACAACAATTCGATAGAAACACATCCAGGCGAAAAGAATCCACATCGTCTGTCTATATCTCTGAGACGAGGTATTAGGATTATTTACATTATTTGGACTGTTATCCTCATCTTTATTGCTATATTCCCAAAGTATCGGCCGTTGTACGCTCCGGCCTTCTTCAGGTGATTGGAATTTTGATTCGAACCCTTTATTTCGTCCACCGGTGTAGATTGTTATTTACATTACTTACATTCTTGGGACTGATATCCTCATCTTTACTGCCATATCCACAACGTTTCGGCCGTTGTAAGCTCCGGCCTTCTTCAGTTGATTGGAATTTTGAACTGAACACTTAATTTCGTCCTCCGCGGTAGATTGTTCTAGTTCCATGTGTCCTCAAGGATTCAACCAACGTCTTTATCTTGAAGACACATTACCCAGGGGATAAAAACCTTGGTTAGACCCAAAGAGTTGTAAGTTCAGTACGAGGCTACAGCAGTGGTGAACCAAAAACTTGAAGATTTGAGTTAAAGGGAAATAACTGAGGAATCCGGAAGAGGCATGGCACATAGAACTAGAACATTCTACGGACGGTGGATGAAATAAATGGTTCGGTTCGAAATTCTAATCACCTGAAGAAGGTGGGAACGTACAACGGTCGAAACGTTGTGAATAAAGCAATGAAGATGGGGATAAAAGTAAGAATAATGTAAATAATCCACATCGTCTTGATTGATTGATTGAGTGATTTCTTTTTTACGGCTTGTCAACCCTTTGTGTGTTATTTAAAGGTGAAGCATATTTTTTGGATTGTATGAATAATTCTTTTATGTAAGTGAATACTGCATTAAATAATTTTTGGGGAATAGCAATAATTTTTCCATGTAGAAGTGCTACTATTTAACCTATACATAGGGGAGAAGATTCATACCTTTCCATAGTATATTAGCGCAAAAGTAAATGTAAAGAATTCAAGTGGAATTTGAACTCTGTTATCCGATTTCTTATTCCGAACCGCTATCTATTACGCGTCGCGCACATTCACATTCGGAGAAAATCCCAAAAGCCATATACGAAGTTTTGCCGATTTAATTGATTGTTTACTCTTTTTTTCTTAGTCTATAGAGTTATAGACTAGGAGGCACGGTGGGTAATGGTTAGCGGCTCGGATTGAGGAATCAGAGAGTCGTGTTCGAATTCCAGTCGAATCCATTACATTCACTTACGTGCTAATACCCTTGAGAAAGGTATGAATACTTCTCCCCCAGCTATGGGTAACTACCAGGATAGACGGGGTTCTGTAGCCTTGGATGTCAAATGCAGAAATCTGCCGTAGCAGTCATGTGTAATCGTGTATCACGCATGGCACATAACTGACTGATAGATTGATAACATGTAACGTCTTAAAATAATTGAAACCATTTTGTATAATTCGAGAATCAGTTTCACCGACTTGATATTAGCCACCAATAAAAGCGACTACATGTGTTAGAAGATAATATTACCATGTAAATCAGGAGACACCAGTAAGTGAGTATGGGTAGTGGGTGACGGACATATTCACATTGACGAATGGATTAGTGAAATCTCGTGGGGTGGCTTATAGCAAAATTTCGCATTAGACTATTCGGAGAATACTCTTTTAGTTCTCTTTGTTATAACTAAATTAGCCGATGAAACGGATGAGATTAACATGAAAGCAAATAGGCAACTTAGATCTATCTTGACAGAGAACTTTGCAAACGCAACGCAAGTTTCATGTGCGGGTGGTGTAAAGGATAGTGAATCAAAATGGAAAATTGGAAGCCGTGTTCGAATTCCATTCAAGTTCGTTACATTCACTTATGTGCAAATATCCTTGAGAAATGTAAGTATCTATCAATTCTCCCCAAACTATGGGTTAAGTAATAGAGCAGACTTTTCTCTTCAGCCTTGTATGGTAGCCAGTTTGGGAGAAGGACAATTGTCAATTTTAAAACCGTATGTATCCCCGTTGAAGCACATACAATACAGGTAATGAAAGGCTCATGGAATTAGCAATGACTCTATAATGCTGACTTCTGTCGACCTTGGCGACAATCAGCTTATATTTTGCTATTCTCATAGTCTTCTCATTTTTGATCGCTTCATTCTATCACCGTTTTTTGTCTATTATTCGTATGGTTCATGATCTTTTTACGAATGTGTGAATTTTAAAAAAATAAACAAAATAGAACAACCACTGACGAATTATCAGCCAAATCAAATATTTACAGTGACGTTCTTAAGATAAGGAATTCTATTTTCTTTCACACGTTAAGCATAGTTTCTTCTTTAATTTTTAACGTTGTGATGTTTTCAATTTTTTCTTTCTTAAACAAAGAAGTCTATATATAATTACACTTATAACGAAAGTCACACCCCTTCGAAATGCGCGCTGGATTGACATAGACACCTTGTCAACAAATTGATGTATCCAGATTCTTTCAGAGTTTGCAGTCTATTGATAGCCTTCCATTATCATTGTTGCTTCTCATAATGATCTCAGTTCTCACTCTACATGCATTACTCCAAATAATATAAAATATATTTTTCTGTAGAAGGAAAAACCTTTCCAGATAAAGGAATGATTTACACAAATCTCTGTTCCATTGACAGTTTCACATATTAAATTCCAACGCCAATTGAACTGATCAATAATCACTTTGTACTGATAAATCTCGCGCTTAGCGGCTTAAAGTATTATGCAAAGTTAATCAATAAACATAATCTAAAGATTATCAATTATTAGATGGAATATGCGAGTTCTAAAAAGTAGTTTTGGTGGTAATTTTAAAAAGAAAATGGATCTGAAATAAACATGGAGAAAACAGAATTTAAAAAAAAATCTATTCGAATAAAAGAAGAAAACTAAACTCGAAATATTTTTATTTCGACGAAAACAGAAGAAATAATATTTATCTGAGACTATCCCGTGATATAAGCAGCAAATTTGATGAAAATAGGGTGACGTCTCCATGGGACAAGCTACATGGAAGATTTGCGATGTCCAGACAACAAGGTGCTACATACATCTAAATAATTCTTCTATGATAGTTCCTGCTAAGGCCAGAGAGCTCCCTCTTCCGCTATTTCACCTATAGCTGGAGAAATATTAAGTCCATTCTTTTTCCAAGAGTATAAATGCTATGTAAAACGATAAGACGTGGCCATAATTTGAAGTTGGCTCGCCGATTCGACTTATATTTAATCTCATATCCTTTCAAAAAAGTATGGCTCTTCAAAGCTTCAATCTTTTAGTATGTGTGAATTACCATGACTTAATAAAGTAAAAATGACTTCCCATTGCTTTCCTGTGATTTTGAGGGATATGCGTGTGCTGTAATGGGATGCGCAGATGGTGCAATGGACAGCTACACGGAATAAGAAGTCGTAAAGCTGAGTTCGAAATCCAGTTGGATTCGCTAGATTCACTTATGCGAAAATACCTCTGGGAAAGATATGAATCCATCTCCTCTCCCACAACTATGTGTTAATTAGTAGGAATTTTATCTTAAAAGTCTTGTTACTGGAATATTCTCTCGAAAACAAAAAAATGTTTATACAATCCAAAATATACTTCGGTTTTAAATAACACAGAAATGGGTGATAAACCGTAAAATTAATGTAAATCAATCCATGGTTTTGAATTCGAAGTTTCTATTGCTACTCAAATTTGGTTAGCTTGCTCTATACTGATATTTAACCCATAGCTAGGAGAAAGGGAGAAGAGATAGATATATATTTTCAATTTCTAACGAATGATTACAACCGATTAAATTTGTATGGTTGATTCATTTCTGCCTAGCTAACATTTAAGTAAGCCGTTCACCCACCAATATAACTAAATACATGTCTCATGTTACAATTATAAAGTTTGCTGTAATTACAGACCATCGTTTGCCCTAAAGTGGTGTCCTTGATGTTCGTTTCGTAAACTTCGTTTTTATTCCAGTTCAGATCTCACGGAGGTAGAGTGGTAATTTTCTCATACTGAACTAAGATTGGCAATGCCATACTAACAAATGATAAAGAGTTAACAGTGTATAGAACAAACTTCTCCCAGATGAAGAACACACAAGAAGGGATTGAGATGTGTTTTGAGAGGCGGATACTTCAAATCTATGAAGAAAACATGTGAGTAACGAGGAGGTTTTATAGCAAATAAGAACAATATGAAACCAAATAATTATCAAAGAAAATGTGCCTAGTGTTCGGTTTATCGTCGGTAAATGTGAGATCAACACACACTCAATACATTTTAACTCTCGACTAGGCCATTTTGTCTGTCCCGGTAAAATAGACACCAAGGCTATTGTGTCGGTAAATTTAGATAGTATTTTAGAAAGAAGAATATAACATATTTATATTTGAAACATTTGTAGTGATCCTATAACAGGCATATGTTAAAAAAATTGAATAAATACTATTAGCTCTACTCGGTATTGAGCACTCTTTTAAGAATATTTTTTTGGTTATTGGAATTTTATTCCATGTGTACCAACTTCGTACTTGTATATATATATATATATATATATATATATATATATATATATATATATATATATATATATATGTATATATATATGTTGTGTTGAATGTCAAAGACAACATAATCCTGCATATTCTCTTTTGAATTTTCTCATATATATATATATATATATATATATATATATATATATATATACTCATATATATATATATATATATATATATATATATATATATATATATATATATATATATATATATATATATATAATTGTTTATTTAAAAAATATAACATATATGTGTTATAAAATCACTACAAAAATAGCCATTTTGTTTGAACAACTCCGGTGTCTTACCAAGTGATGATGTTAAATGTAGAATAATGGGTTTTAAAAGTTTCAAATTAATTAACGATCCTTCGATGTAAGGTTATAATAGCTATTGAAAGCTTTAAAGTTGGGGTTTTAGCAAAATAGAATTTATTCTAACGAATAAGTATTAAATTATATGATAAATGTGGTATTAAAATTAAAGGTAAAAAATTACCAATTTTAAAATCTAAATTTAATCTCTATTAAGTTTAAAATTATAAAACTACTGATGAGAAATTTATTTTATTTTTCATTGAAATTACGTTAGAACAAACGCTAATATCAGCTGGTCTTCCCGACAAAAATGTATACATTTTAATTCCAAGTGTATGAATAGGGTGTTCACCTCTCGCGTAAAACAATATACACATTCAGATTATAATACATAAGCACCCAGACATATTCATATATGTGCACATACAAATAAGTGACGAGACAGGAGACATCTCCACGGCCCTATATATATATATATATATATATATATATATATATATATATATATATATATATATATATATATATATATATATATATATATATATATATATATATATAAACGAACACATACATACATACACAATTAAATGGGCATGCATTTTCTATACACATAGACATCGATAAATACACATCGACATATATATATATATATATATATATATATATATACAAGGCCTCTAAGTGTTGTCTTCAAAGTTCACTTTTATATTTACACATGCTCTATCACTGCTATTGAGCACTTTATCCCATAAATATAGCACACCTTAAGAGTATATTTCATCATATATATATATATATATATATATATATATATATATATATATATAGGTAACTATACTCGTGTCGAAAAACCTTCGAATTCTTGATTTAACAATAGCCAAATCAATCACGAAGGGAAAAAAGGTTTTAAAAAAGAAAGAGCCAGGAACATGAAAGTCTGTCGAAAATAATCGCACAGATACAGGTTCAAGGCCCAAAGAAAAAACCCCGATCCGAGTAAACAACTAACTAAAGAGCTCGATACAAACGTAGAGCAAACCTAGTCAAACATAATGAGCCAGACAAACCTACCAAGGTTTCACTTAGGCAGATCATCCTAAGTGAAACCTTGGTAGGTTTGTCTGGCTCATTAGATTTGACTATATATATATATATATATATATATATATATATATATATATATATATATATATATATATATTCCTGAAACAATAAGCAATATTCATTCAGTATAGCTATGAAACTCAGTACTGGAGATACTTTCAGTTCATTTGCTAAGCTAGAAGAAAAACTGAAAAGTTACCAATCCAAGAGAACAATGCCAAAAGACAATATTGTAATTTGTATGCTGTTACTAATTAGATATCGGGGGAGGGAGAAGACGAGGTCGACCCCAACCATTTTCTCATGGTATTTACCCGTAAGTGAATACAGCGAACCCAACTAGAATTTGCACTTAGCTCTCCGATTAACAATCCCAAGCTGTTCCAAGGTTGCAACAGGTAGTATTCCCGAGCGGTCATTCATAGGGGTAATGGCGAGGCTCGATGCTGATCATACGGGTACCGGGGGTTACAATGTGATGCGGCCGTAAGCCAACATCTATTTTTGTGAAGTTTCCTTGAAGATTAATAGAGGCAATTTCCATGTCCTTAACATATGTTCTTAATATACGGTATCTGACTTGTTCGACAAGGTCAAAGAAAATATTTTATTTATCAAACCGCGATTCTTGCTTAGCCTTTTATTATTGCCAAATCTCTTTTCCTTTTCATGTTAACACAATGTTTGCGATTGTTTTTCTTTTATTATTCTTGGGATCTCTGTATCAATTACTCGTGGTTGCCAAAGTCGTGCTCCGGTTATAAATAATGTGAAAATGTGAAGAGACTGAGATAGATAGACAGACAGACATACAGATAGATAGATAGATAGATAGATAGATAGATAGATATGGAAAACAGAGACAGATAGACATGAAAACTGATTTAGATAGATAGATAAATGTGAAGAGACTGATTTATATATAGAGAGATAGATACATATGGGATGAGTTATATATATATATATATATGATTTATTCGAAAATTATAACATAAATATGTTATAAAATCACTAGATATATATATAATTTATAATTTATTCTAATATTATAACAAATATTTATAATTTATTCGAAAATTATAACATAAATATGTTATAAAAACACTATAAAAATAGCCACTCTTCTGCTGTCTTATCAAGTGATGGTGTTGAACAGCAGAAGTGTTAAAACAAAATGACTATTTTTGTAGTGATTTTATAACGTATTTATGTTATAATTTTCGAATAAATTATATTTGCTCCACGCTGTATTGAGCACTCTTTTAAGAATAGTATTTTCTGGTTTTGGGAATTTATTCCGTATACGCCATTCCTATACATGGATATATATATATATATATATATATATATATATATATATATATATATATATATATATATATATATATATATATATATGGTGACTTACTCTGTACATATATATATATATGACTTACTGTGTATATATATATATGTATATATATATATATATATATATATATATATATATATATGGTGACTTACTGTGTGTATATATGTATGTATATATATAGATATATATGGCGACTTACTGTGTATATATATATATGTATATATATATATATATATATATATATATATATATATATATATATATATATATATATATATGTTGTGTTTTGCTGTTTACTTATTTAATCGCTATCATTTACGGTACTGAGGATACATTTTACCGAGAAACAATGATGGTTCTATATCAGTTAAGTCATAATGAAAACATTTGGCCTGATTCTCTAGTCGTATATCCAATGCAAGTTGTCATCGCTTTGACTGTCTTCGACTTTATTTGAACTTCAAATGCGAAATCGTTTGAACTCAGAAAAAATATGAATCACCAGAAAAATGATTCATGTAAAAATATAAAGAAAGAATACACAAAAGCGAGCATTGTTTTTTTAAACACTTTTATCAGTATTGTTTTGCTGATATGATTGTCGGTAATTCTTAGATTATATATTCAGTTAAGAAAAAAAAACATTGGAATTTCTAAAATCGGTGAAAGCTGACTTCTCAACGCACCTCATAAAATCTAGCCGATTGTCCAAACTAAGTTTTTGCTTTTGGTCAGTCTGAGATTGGTTTAAGCATAGACAATTTCGATTTGATCTACTGAATTTTTAAAAATATTTCTTTCTTTTTTAATTGGTTATTAACAATGTTTTGTTTTTAATTCCATCGATGTGGCTTTGAGTTTTCTGAAACGCAATTTCATTTATGCCAAAATTTTAAATAAATTATATGCCTTTATTCGAAATATTTCTGATTCGCTCGCAATGAATTTAAAAACATTGATCATAACTTGAGATAAAACGCATTAAAATGTACAATTATTAATAAATTGATTTGAAAAGAAAATACTAAAGATGACTGAATTGATTTCTGTTTAACAAAACCAATAATTCATTAATAAAAATATATAGAAACTAAAACTGCGTATTCTAGAAATCATTAACAAAAATGAATGTTACCGGTACTCGTTGCTGATATGACTTACTGCATTTTCCCGCTTTGAACTGAACTTTCAGCCAAATTGTATGGGTTACATTTAAAACAATCAGCTACTTTAAATAATTTGATTTTCTTTAATTCCTCACACTATTGATTGATGATTCATTTCATTCGAAATCTCGGATCTAATAGAAATCAAAGCTGCTTTTACAGACATATTTGGGGAAAACAATTCGCATTTAAGAAAAAAAATATTATTAAAGATAATAGAATAAAAAAAGACATTGATACAGCAAGGAAAACAGATATATTAAAATATATTTTATAACAAATAGAAACATAAAATATTGGTAACAAAATATATATTACCGTACAATGGATAAACCGAAACATTGTATAGCTGGCCACACGTATTCGAGGATACGCGTCTATGACGGCGGCTCGCAGGCGCATTTTTAGCCAGCCTGTGGTTTATCCTGCAACTATGCCGAACAAAAACTTAGTTACAGTTTCTGGAAAAGAGCGTGTTATCTAGCGTGATCAACACTTTGAACAAGGGCAGCAAGCGCAAGCCCTCGGCCACTAGGTTATCGACGGCCCAAAGGGTTCCGTCTACCCATTTTCACTCGCAAGGCTTGAGTCAACCTCTGGTATGATTTTCAGGCAAAGGTGCTGCACGTTAGGATTCACCACTCCAGTCGGATAACATCAGGAAGTCTCCTTACTGACAAATCGACCATGGTGACATTCGAACCCGGGTCTCATGGTCAGAATGCATACGTTTTAACCATTCGGTCATGTGCCTATATACTGAAATATTACGAGTGAAAACAGCTAAACCAGTTTATTAGTTATCTCTCATTATAGAAATGCAAAAAACCTCGATTCTTTTTTTTAATAAGAGATGTTTATATGAACAATCGATGCTAAAATATACCTGAATTTATAAATGATTACCTGATTTGTGTTATTGTATTGCATCATGTCTTATAAGAATAAAATACCCAGACAGTAAGATAGATTTTGTAGAAGATTAACTTTTATCAGCTGAAGCAGTTATTTTGTTATCTTTGTGTTTTATTTTAACTATTCCTTTTGCTGCTGGGTGCGTATTTGCGTATTTATCGATCCACTTTTTGGCATTAATCCCCTGAGGCAACTTGGTGAAGAGGCAACCTACTGGATGTGGTTTTCTCAGCTTTATGTGAACGATACTGAACGGTACTGATGCTGCCCAATGAGACACAATGATCTCTTCCACAAACAGAAGATGCTCCACGTTTTCAGAATGATGCGCGAGTGATAGTAAATCAGAATGAGAAATTGAAGAGTTACTATCGCATTCCAGTCGAGGTTTTTTTTTACCTTCATTTACACGCAAGTACTCTTGGGAAATGGTATGAACCCATATCTAATCCTTTGGGCTAAATAGTAGGTTTGATTTGTGGTTTTTACGATTTATCAAACTTTTTTAGTTTATTTAAATTGCCGACAGACGGTGTTACAGAGTCGATTAGATACGGCAAAGAACAAAACCTCATATTCTACCGAGACTGGTGGATGCCTAATGATTAACAAAATAAAATATGAAGATGACACATAGTTGGTATCTTTTGTGGCCTTTTTAGAGCCAGAAATAAAGACACAAAGAGAAGAAGTGAGTTAAACAAATATATTAACAGAAACAGTGATACAAATATATAAAATTAGAATGTTACAGCAAGAATGTTCGGTCCGACTGTCAGAACTGACTGCTTGAAACCTCCATCTCCAAAAGGCAGTACCTGCTCCTATTTATAGCTGGGAGAGTTCATGCGTGCGTTGGTAAATTACCATAACAGTATCAAACACAGATATCAAACTGCAGTAATTCCTAGAGAAATTAGTAAAGGAAAGTGCGAAGAAAGGACTAACCATCAATTATGCCAAAAGAAAATGTATGGTTGTCAGTAAGAGAGACATATCAAGATGCGAACTACGAATGAGAGATGCTGAAGTGAAGCAAGTAAGAACAGTTAAGAAATTTTTTAACAGATGACGGAAAGTGTGACTCTGATATCCGAAGGAGCATTGGGATATAGAAATATGCCTTCCAAAAGCAAGAAAATTTCGTTAGAAACAAAGAGCGACAAAATGTCATATAATATTGGCCCTCCTCTATTACAGAAGATGTTGAAGAATCTCCTCCCAGATGAAGAGGAGTCTTGAGATAACAGAAATATAGTTTTATAGAATGGACTGAATATATGAGGAAGGCAGTAGTTTTAAGGGAATTTGGACGCAAAAATGACGCTTATATTTTGAGTCAGAAAAAAAACTAAAATTCCGAGGGAACACACTGAGATCGTTGCTTGGTTTTGTTGGTTTATATAATGCCGAAATCGAAATATTTTGAACACAATTTTATGGCTTCAACTACAGATAAAATATATTGTTGATCATTTTCTATCAAATGTATTGCTGCTAATTTTTACTATGAATATGCACTGTTGGTAAGTTTTACTATAAATAGATAATGTTGCTAATTCTTTAAAATGTAAAAATGGTATTTTTACTATAAAATGTATTTTTATACTTTCATGATGTTTTGTTTTGCTTGGGGGTTCAATATTTGTTCATAGCTGGGAGCTCAACAAGTGCTACCAACACTGGTCATGGTGGACGTGGTAACAACAGCAATTAGGAAGTGATTCTACGCTCTTCAAAACCTCCAATCTCCCAAGCAGAGACGTTGGTGCCGGATGTAGTTTATCGTTATACCAAGGACTGGATACAATAAAGAAGAGAGTGGGAGAGTTTGACACTTGCAGGGCATATTGAAAGCGAAAGAGCCAGAAGAAAGCACCCAAAATCTGCCTCATGTTGTTGTGCAAATGCTTAGCAGGTCGTGGAAGAAAGAGGGATGGTGAAAAGAAAATCCTTACTAAAGGCTGAAAATGATTGGAAGTTGTGAAGAACCATGATCGGAAACGTTGTGAGGGGGGGTAGATCACACTAGAATAACTTCACTATTATACAGAGTACAAGACTGTCAACGAACAAATTATTGATCCATAACCAGTCACGGTGAATAGATGTCCGCGCCGGGCAGTCACCTTGACTTGAGAGACTATTAAGCCTTAAATCCATCGCTGAGTTCAAGTGGAACTAGCACATACGGTCCATTGCTAAAGATGCAGGGAAAAGGGTCAGTTCTCTGTACCGCTCCAGTAGGTGCCTGACTCGATGAGATATCCTTTATCTTCGGAATTGCTGCATCAAGCATAAAATAAAGTCCTGCTGTCATATCTAATTTGCCCAGTTCTCACTTACATGTCTCGATAGGGTCCAAAAGCATCTCCGCGTCCTTGTGGGTCTCAAAGTATTTCCCACACTGCGATCCCCTCTCTCACAGATTGGTTGTGGTAACCCTGTCATTGCGTTATCGCTACTTCCTTGGAATGTCTTCTTTGGTTCTGCCCCCACCCGCCATACCACTCAAATTGTAGCGAACAGCCCTCATTCCCTCCGTATTCCATTGGGGAGAAGTAAGTTCGATTCGAGCAGCTTCTTCCTGCGAACCACTGCCCTGTGGAACCAACTCTTAAGAGGATGTTTTCCTGATCACTACAATCTTAACCTATTCGTGTTTAGGGTTAACCGTTATCTTCCCCACCTACACACTGCCTCTTACTCTGTAATTTTCTACTCCGAGTGGGTCTTGTACACACTGTAAAACATTTGGTATTCACTGAGGGTGTCACTATTGTGACCTTCATCAAACCAGTTTGTGTAAATACATTGAGGTTGTCTACTGATGTGCCGTAGGGGAGTTCTTATCGTTTTTTCACTTTCGCAATAATGCAGTTGAGAAATATAAAAAATCATTTACTCCCCACCCCAGTAATGTGATAATAGGGTAGATTGGTAGGCAACTATATTGGAGGAGGACAACTCTGAATTCAAATCAGATTGGGTGTGGTCTGAGCAATTTTATCCAATAAAACCAACTTGAAACTAAACGCGCAACAGCATCTCCTAGAATAGTGGGTTAGCGGCTGTATGCTCCAAAAAGAATCACCTACCTATCTAGAAGAAGTAAGAAAAATTCAAGACTGATATATATATATTTTTTAATTTTCGCACCAAGCAAGGCAATAAAACCACCAAATCAAAAACGTTGAACGAATAAAAAAAATTATTACCGTAGATACCGATTGACATTGCATTAAAATTTTTAGAGATAAAAAAAAGAAGCCGGAAGAAAGTTTCACAGTCGAGAAGTACGATAAAGAAGCTGTTAGCATAAAATATACGGGTTACATCGAGCAATTTCAAGTGCAAAATGATGAGACATTCTTGCCAATCTAGTGCTTCCATTAAATTCATAAAATCTAGTTACCATAGAGCAGAGTTCCGCAAAACAAAGGCCATGGACGTATTTTGATAGAAAAGTCACATGCAGACTAAATTACGGCGGTGGAAAAGCGTTTGACTCCGTCAGAACCAAAAGCGTTGCAGATAGAGTTTCGTTTTCTGAAGAGCGCTAATTAGTTTCCGACTAAATGAATACCTTGATTTGAAATGCTAATTTTAAAGACTTTTCTTGTTTCAAGATTTTTTCATGATTAACAGGATACACTTATGTGTGCTATGGCAATAGCGGCTTTTGAATTCCTGGAATTCTATGATTGTTATTCTCAAAATAATTGTTTGGTTTTCATTATTTCTGTATTTGAACTCCCCCTTTCATTGACATGTGATGGAAGCATAAGGGTCATCAGTGCAGCAAGATTTGCATTCACTTTCGCACAACTTACCTTAGGAAAAGCATAAATCCGTCTCCACCCACTAGGTAACAGTTAAATAGCAAAGTAGACTGGAATATTTTGCCTTGGGTTGCTACCAGTCTAGGAGAATGAAAACTTTGATTTTCAAAATATGTAGAAAATAGTGGGAAACGACTCTATTATATAGAGTGGAGAAAGCATATCAAATCATAGATAATAAAGAAAAGGAACTTGTGGAGAACCATGATCACTTACGTTTGTTTGTTTTTAATTACGTTTTCCATTATTCCAGGATTTTATATATTCGTTTATTTCCCGGATTTTATTCCCTCTGTTTTTTCCAGTCTTTTCTATCTTCCATGAATTATCTGATGTTACTTTCACCATTATTTCTTGTCTTGTATATGCCCCGTTATTTCTGAGGTTTTATAAATCTTTTTCTTCTTTCTTGGTCTGGAGATCTCTCATTGTTGTTTTTCCGTGTTTCACTGTTGGCATAAACGCTGCGAACAAACAGTAAACTGTAGAAGGAATAAAATGGTTGAAGTGTTTAAGGATTCTTTAAAAAAAATAAAGCGAGAAGCGACATTATAAAAGCGTTCGATATTTGTAAAGCAGTTTGCCTATGATTAATGAGAAAGAGAAACAAAACGAAAAAGAGCCTGACGTGAAATAGGCGAAGAAACAATGTAATTGAGAAACTTTCTGGTTTAAAAGCGACGTGGGAAATCATTTACACAGTACTGAAAAGCTGAGGACGATGAAGACTTGTTATTTCACAGCGTAATCAAATGTATTGATACGTCAGCATATAAGAATATGTCTATCGCATTGAGTTATATTGCCGGGGTCTTAATGTATCGCGATGAATAGCAACCGAATTCAAACTCACAGTGATAAGGCCAGTGAGTGAGAAGTCCCATGCGTGTTAAGGCCCGAACATGATAATGCGCCTGCGTGATAAGGTCTGTGAATGATAAAGCCCGTGACTGATAAGGCCCGTGCGCATCCAGCAATTCTGAACATATGATGATGTTAGTGCCGACGGTATCAAACAGTTTAACTATGCTGAGAACCATTTGTTCAATGTTGATATAATCTGGCAACTAACTACATGAAACTTTACTTTGTATACATGAATATTCTCCATGAGGTTACTCAGTCGGAAGCCACATTCACATTCAGTATAACCGAGTAAATAGATTTTTCATGCCCTGTGCAATATTACGGATCTTCCAAGTCCGTAAGTAGCCCCCAATTGTCCAGGAATGTCGACTCCCAACTTTCAACTTTACGTCCAGTTAAAATGATCATGAGAGAGATTACGACGAGGAAGGTGAAGATGATTCCAAAAGAAATCTCTAAGCAAAAGTAAGATGTTTTTGTCAACATTAAAAGGCTGTATAAATTTTGTTTAGCCCATAAAATAGCGGCGGGAAACCTGGTTCAAATCGTTGCTTCGGTAGTCATGAACTGAATAGCCAGTGATACAGTCAGTTAAAATTTTAACATCTCAAAACCGTTTTTTATTAAATAGGTTTCTCATGGCCATGAACTCTTAATCCCATTTCTAGTATGGATGCTAACTTTCTTCCTAACAACCTTTGAAGTACAATTGGCAGTGAACATTTTCTTTATTTTTATATTTTCACTTCGATTTACATGTACCATTTTTTGTTAGTTGTTGCTACTATTGAAATATTCGAGTGATGTCGTTTCTCATATTAGGAAAATTCTTTGTTTATGATTCCATATTGCCGGTTCGCAAGATCTGATGAGGTTAGTGTTCTTTAATACTCACTGGTCTCATTCCCTCGAAGTCATTTTTACTCATCGATCTGAGAAAAAGGGTATCTAAGATAACAATTTAGGTATTTCACAACGCATTGAACGCTCCTTATGTCATCAATATTTGAGTCTAGATCTGAGGGATTTCTTTAAGTACATGACGCGTGTTCTTCGGTTAATGTTTAGTTTTGTAGCTACCCTCAGGGCATCGTCCATTATGTTCAATTTCTTTACCTCTTTTATGGTGTCAAAGAACACTGGTTGAAAATTTTGTGATGCCAACGAATACTCGTTGTCCCTTTAGTAAATGCTCGTTGTAGTAGAGACTTAGTAATCGCAGATGAAACTATGATAATGCCGTTGAACAAATACTGGTGTTAGATGCCTTCGAATATCACTCGCACTAATAGTATTTGCTCGATAAGACTCGCTTGAATAGTAATCACCGTATTGATCCGAATAGAAAATAGCGGTCCGTATAGTAATAAATGATAGAGCAGAAATGGTGATCTGAATAGAAATAGAGGATAGAATAGAAATAACGATCACTTAGACGTCACGCGACTTCATATATATGCATTTCCTCTATGGTCACGTGATCCACTTAATTCAATAATAGGATCGCCTGTGTTTGCTCACTGGCGATCTATGTTCAAACTCAAGTGTTGGCAGCGACACTTTATTTCTATATAACAAGCTCCGATACAAAATTTGTTATCAAATGTCGTGTTGGTATTATTATTATTATTATTATTATTATTATTATTTCCTTTGATATCTGGCGTTTACACATTTCTTTCCGGGTCCTGCCCAGGGACCTAAGGTTAGAAATGGCATCATGACACTTTCCACTGAAAAAAAAATAAAAATATAAAAATAAATAATATAAAATAAAAAATAATTATATAGATAAAGCCCTTCGTAAAGTGTGGGCTGTACTTGTCAGAACAATTTTTTGTATCTCTTTGAGGCATGGACTTCCTGGGATCCCTTCAATCAGCCTACTGGAATCTTTTCCAACGAGTCCAAGGGCTCTAACTACAACAGGGATTGTTGATGTTCCCATGTGCCACATTTTTGAGATTTCTATTTCAAGGTCCTTGTATTTTGACAGCTTTTCGAATATCTTCAAAGATACATTGCAGCCTGCAGGGACTACCATATCAATAAGGAGGCACTTATTTTGTTTGTGGTCTTTAATAACAATGTCTGGGCGGTTGGCTTTGATTGTTCTATCAGTGTGTATTGTGTAGTCCCATAGAATTGTAACAGGTCTTATCTCCGTAACCGGGTCTGGGTGGTGTTCGTACCAGTTTCTTTCAGTTTCCTTCCCATAGGAGTTGCAAATTTTCCAGTGCAGATATAGGCCCACTCTGTCATGCCGGGTTTTATATTCAGTGAGTGCCAATATCGTGCAACCTGATATAAGATGATCAATGGTTTCTGGATATTTATCACAGAATCTGCATCTTTGGCTAACACAGTATTTTAGTATATGTGCTTGATAATTCCCAGTTAACAAGCATTGGTCCTGTGCAGCAATGATAAAACCTTCAGTTTCAGCTTTTAACCCTTCACTACGTAGCCACTGATGGGTGCGGTTTTTGTCGACGTCAGCTTGTTTGGGACGGGCAGAGTATTGGCCGTTTCTTCTTCTTCTTCTTCTTCTTCTTCTTCTTCTTCTTCTTCTTCTTCTTCTTCTTCTTCTTCTTCTTCTTCTTCTTCTTCTTCTTCTTCTCATTATTATTATTATTATTATTATTATTATTATTATTATTATTATTATTATTATTATTTTCTTTGATTTCTGTTGTATACACATTTCTTTCCGGGTCTCGGTCAGAGACCAAAGGTCAGAAATGGCTTAATAATATTTTACATTGATCATTGAAAATACATAAGATCCCACACATTTTACATAGATAAAGCTTTTCATAATGTGTGAGCTGTACCTGTGAGTACAATTTTTTGAATTTCTTTTAGGCATGTGTTACCAGGAATTCCTTGAATGAGTCTATCATAATCTTTTCCAATCAAACCGAGGGCTCCAACTACAACTGGAATTATTTTGTCTTCATGGGCCGCATTTTTAAAATTTCCACTTCAAGATTCTTGTATTTTCATAGTTTTTTTAAATATCATGGAAGATAGATTAGAGAGATTGCCATGTCAATAAGAAAGTGTTATTATTATTATTATTATTATTATTTTTATTATTATTATTATTATTATTATTATTATTATTATAATATTTCGATTTCTGCATATGGTCACACTACCTACCAAGTCTGCTGGAAGACCTAACGCAGGTAGTGGCGTGTTGTTATAACTACATTACTTGATTTGTTTTTCTAACTTCCATAACATCACTACCGTTACATAGACAACGTTTTTCTTTGTGTGTGGACTGTACTTACCAAGACAATTATTTTGTATTTCTCTTAAGCAGGTATTTTTAGGGATTTGTTCAATGTGTTTTGTGTTCCTTTTTTGTCATTCCAAGCACATCTACTATGACTGCTACTATCCTTGTTTTCAATGGCCACATTTTTTTCTATTTCGATTTCCAAGTCTTAGTTTTTCGATAGTTTTTTTCAAATTCTTTGGTTGCTATGTTACAGTCCGCTGGGTAAGCCAAATCAATTAGTAGGCAAGTTTTTCTTTTTTTCAGTTTTTGACAAATATGTCCGGTTATTTGCTTCCATCTTCCTCTTTGTAAAGATGGTGTAATCCCATAGAATTGTGATTTTATGTATGTAATCGGTGCTGGGTGATGTTCATACCAGTGTTTATTAACAACTTTTCCAAGGCGTTTGCACATTGACCCGTGTAAATATTGCCCCACTCTATCGAACTTCCTGAGATTAGATGGTCTATGGGTTCCTGATATTTGTCACAGAACCTGTATTTTGGATCTACACTATTCTGTATAATATTTGCCTGAAAGTTTCAGCATTTAATCCAGATGCTCGTAACCATTGATGAGTGTTAATTTTATCAACATCGGCACGTCCTGAATATTCGCTCTGCAGAAGTTTGTCTTGCCAGCGTTGATTCATTTGTTCAAGAGTTTTATCTTTGGCTTTCTTTTTCACAGATTTTGCCGCAACAGTTTGTTCTCGGGTTCTGTTTTGGTTTTCGACAGATTCTACTAAATTTAAATCTCGTTTGTATTTACAACCTTCTTTCATGATTGAATATTTTTTCTTTCTGTTTTTGTGCTAGTTGACTAATTGTATCATCCAGGCCTTTGTTGTTTCCATGAATGTTAGTAAGCCAATAGTTGTTGTATGACAATTCCAATTGAATAAAACCTTTTCTACCTTCTTTACGAAGTATCTATAAACGGTCTGCATCAGCCTTTGAATGATGCATGTTATGCTTAAAAAGAAGTTTTCTTATCTAAGAATCCATTCGTATGATATCATTTAGAGTCCCGTTCAAGATGTTGAAACTATATTGAACCACTGCAATGGCCATTATTTTATTCAGAAAATTTAATTCAGTTTTTAATTATTTAATTATTATTTATATAAATTATTTACTAATTTTAATTATTTTAATTAGTTTATTAATGGCCATTATTTTATTCTGAGAATTTAATTCAGTTTTTAATTATTTAATTATTATTTTGATAAATTATTTATTAATTTTAATTATTTTAATTCGTTTATTAAAGGCCATTATTTTATTCTGAGAATTTAATTCAGTTTTTAATTATTTAATTATTATTTTGATAAATTATTTACTAATTTTAATTATTTTAATTAGTTTATTAATGGCCATTATTTTATTCTGAGAATTTAATTCAGTTTTTAATTATTTAATTATTATTTTGATAAATTATTTATTAATTTTAATTATTTTAATTCGTGTATTAATGGCCATTATTTTATTCTGAGAATTTAATTCAGTTTTTAATTATTTAATTATTATTTTGATAAATTATTTATTAATTTTAATTATTTTAATTCATTTATTAATGGCCATTATTTTATTCTGAGAATTTAATTCAGTTTTTAATTATTTAATTATTATTTTGATAAATTATTTATTAATTTTAATTATTTTAATTCGTTTATTAATGGCCATTATTTTATTCTGAGAATTTAATTCAGTTTTTAATTATTTAATTATTATTTTGATAAATTATTTATTAATTTTAATTATTTTAATTCGTTTATTAATGGCCATTATTTTATTCTGAGAATTTAATTCAGTTTTTAATTATTTAATTATTATTTTGATAAATTATTTATTAATTTTAATTATTTTAATTCGTTTATTAATGGCCATTATTTTTTTCTGAGAATTTAATTCAGTTTTTAATATCAGTCGCACCTTTCTATAGTACTTTTTGCACTATTTGTGTCATTTTTTATAGTTAATTCCTTCACTCTCGATTACACCGATCTACTTATAAGCTGCTTCTGACTCTAAATCTTTGATTGTTACCCCAGGATCTAAGCTAATAGAGGAGGTTTATTGTAGTGATTATTACTATTATTATTTAGCTTCTAATTTCGGTTGTTTATATGGAAACATGTATCGCAAAAAATGATATTATGCACACGTCTTACTCTTCCGGCATTATCTGAATATCTAACGAGATAAATGAAAAAAAAAAGCCTGGCGTTAAAATGGCCGACTTCGAAGAAAATATAGTTTGACATAGTGTATGACGATTATTTCTTGCAATTCTTCATATTTTCTATACCATTTTGGGTTCACTTCGCTTCGGTTTGCTTTCAGACATACTAAAAATTGAAACTTATTCTATTCATTAACAATTCTTTCACGAAGTAATACACCAGTGAAAAAAATCAGACAGAAAATTATTCATGATAGCTTTTTTTTGCCATATATTTGCCGGTGTTCGTGACGATTCCCTTTCTTGTTTTTCTTGCTCAGTCAACCCATATAAACTCCTTATTTACATATACGCCCCATCTCTTTCCGCCTTACACTTTCTAGTTTTTTTTGTCATTTTCAATACGATTACAAACATCATTACCACTGACGCCATCATCAATATATTCCTTATTACGGCTATTATTTGTACAGTTCCATGCATACTTGTCGTGTCTAATTTTACAATAATAATTAATTCGTTTACTTTTACGCCTTATGGAATATGGACAGATTTTTTAAAGGCTTAATTAAAAACTGCGGAAATTTTATAATTCAAAAAAAGTCAAACCATTATAAGTCAATATTTCACATTACTTCTTTGCTAAATTTATCTTGTTTTTAGGATGATTCAGGAAAATAGCCATTTCCAGGGAGGTTAGTCAAACGTTATTACAGACGTGCCTGTTGAATCAACAGATCACATCTGCAGTATATTACGGCGTTGTGGTTTAATGGATATCGGCTCGGAATAAGAAATTGTTGACCCGAGTTCGAATTCCAGTCGGGTTCGTTATAATCACTGAAATGTCATTGAGAAAGGGACAAATCCATCTCTTCTCATCCAGCTATGGGTTGAATAGCAGGACAGACTGTAGTCAAGGGGAGCAACAAGCCAGAAAGAAAAGCGGGAAAATCATCTGTTATTAGTTTTTAATTGAAAGAGACATTATCGGCCAAGCGTGTATCATGTATGATGTCGGTGAGCGAACCTTAACTATATTCTCTTCGCATAATACAACGTGATCAATATCGTGGACAAGCCAAAGAGCCATAAAACCTCGGCCACAACGACGTGTTATTCCTTGATAACACAATCATCAACAGGCTTTTTACAGTTTCATCTACCGAATTTAACTCACAAGGCCTGGATGAACCGGTGGTAAAATTTTCAGGCACTGGAATAATGGTATCCCCAGGTTAATTACATCAAGAAGTCATTTAAACGAACAAAAATTCGAATCCAGGTGAACCACACAGCCACGCAATCATAACTTAGATATATGGAAAGTATGAAAAACTCAGTGGGGATTGAAATCACTAATCAATCGTAATTGATATAGCGAGAGAGACTTGTTAACCATTACATCACGTCGATATATACACGATATTTGTCAAGATTATTTCTCTCTGAATCAATGGTCACCAAGTGACCATAGATCCAGCCAGAAATAATCTTGACAAATACCGTGTATATATTCGAAATATTATCCTACTCTATCTTGTTATTATCCCAACGTTTCAACCGTCCTGCCTTTCACCTTTGCCCGTACGGGTAACCTCATAGGATATCGAACTTATCTTATTATTTAAACTACCGGGTTAGATTGTTTTCCTTCTGCTGGCCGTGTCTAGGGATACCTCACCTTGCTCTCTTATTTATTACACTTCAGTCATTGCTTTCGGTGTTTCCTGAATAGAAACCTGTTCTACGACGTCCCGGCCTTAAAAGCGCAATTACGATGTCACGAAATGTCACCAAGCAACGCTTCAATCCGCTAAACTAATTTAAACCGCGGTATTTGCGATTGCCAGAAACACCTGAAGATATTCCATTTTTCGCAGAACAATTCATCAGTGAGCAGGGCATCTACTAAATAAAACATTAAGAAAATAATTACTTTTTCTAGTGTTATGTCATCTGGTTAAAAATAACAGGCGCTTAATGTAAACAAAATATCGGTGTCTAAGAATAAAATAAAAAAGCAACAACGCAATAAAGTTCTTAATTTTATTTTAATCATCATTCTCGTTCAGCGAGTTTCTCACTCATTCTTTGACTCTCAGATTTTCTTTTTCTCTTCTCGCCGTATTTAGGTTTTTCTTTCGCTGTTCGTTATTGCATAACTAACAAGCGTAATTTGATTTCATAGCGCGACCGGAAATTATCTATTCAATATAAGGCACACACACACACACACACACACACACACACACACACACACACACACACACACACACACACACACATATATATATATATGTATTATAGGATATTACATCCTAACATATGCGAAACCGCTACATAAATGCATTTGTTTCGATGCATATCATTGCATCTCATCAGGTGGTAGTAAATGACTACCGCCTGATGAGATGCAATGATATGCATCGAAACATGAACGCATTTATGTAGTGATTTTACATATATTCGAATGTAATATCTTATAATAAAGTATATATATATATATATATATATATATATATATATATATATATATATATATATATATCAAGTATGTCGTGCAGTTCAATTTACATTACATGAATCATTCATACAAAAAGCAGATAGTGAAGTTAATGATATAAATGGCAAGAATCACTCTCGCAAACAATTTTTAATAAAATACATTAACCTCGTATCCGTTGATGAATGTTATGATCCCTGTTTATAAATTCTAGTTGTATAAGATCTTTTTTTACTACAAGCTTTCGATTGTTCATACAATCATCTTCTTGTATAGAAATAGATGTCTTTTTTACATCCAGGTAATAACAGGACATTTTGTATGAATGATTCATGTAATGTAAATTGAACTGCACCACATACTTGATATTAAAATAACTGATCCGATGTGACACTCCTCTATTTATTGAACAATTTAGTTCATGCCACATTAGTACAAAAATGCACAATTCAAAATTAAAAAAAAAATTTAACCTCAGCGTTGCGACCACACGCTCCAAAATATTCTTCACAGTTAATAATATCACATTTCCAAAAAAACAAATTTCGGAGTCCATCTTAACTTTCGTTGCCCTGTTATTACCTGGATCTAAAAAAGACATATCTATTTCTATACCTGAAGATGATTGTATGAACAATCGAAAGCTTGTAGTAAAAAAAGACCTTATACAACTGGAATTTATAAACAGGGATCATAACATTCATCAACGGGTACGAGGTTAATGTATTTTATTAAAAATTGTTTGCGAGAGTGATTCTTGCCATTTATATCATTAACTTCACTATCTGCTATTTGTATGAATGATTCATGTAATATATATATATATATATATATATATATATATATATATATATATATATATATATATATATATATATATATATATTCTGAAATGTCGGGGATGGACAGTCGGAGTAGTTTTTCCTTGGTTCCAGTAGCCATTTGCATGAAACAGCGGCCACGTCCCGGTAAACCGCTACGCCTGGCGTGCAAACAGGTGAGGTTTGTTTACAGGCCTAAAGAGTCGATAATTTAGAATCTGTCAGCACTACAGTATGTGAAGACAGGTGTGCAGATAAATCTCTTACAGTTTCAACAAGTATGAAGGCGGTGTCTGTGTCAGCATGTGCCTTGGAGCGCATCAGAACATGAATACGACACGTAGAAGTCCTGGTCATCTACTGAAGCCGTGAAGTCTCCGGTTGTAATGATTGCTTGTCATACCGGATAAAGGCGCCCCAGGTCAGAAGAATAGGAGTGTACAAGCGCAACGCATTCCTCACTTTAAATTCTGCACGCACAGGTCAATTTTGAAAATTAATCCAGATCCACGGGTAAGACAGAAGTTCCGTGGGACCCGAAGGGAACTCAGGAACGAGAAAATATGATATATAAATTTCAAAATATCGGACCAATGAAGTTCTCATTGACGACCTAACACGCTACACAGACTTTTTTTAATTTATATATATATGCGTGTGTTTTATTTATACAATGTTTTGAAATACACACACACACACACACACACACACACACACACACATATATATATATATATATATATTCGGCGAATCACTTGACGAGGAAATGGAACTAATGTCTTTAATGTAATAATAAAATTAAATTCGAAGGCTTTAGCTTCCATTTTTGAAACATGGTTATCACTGTGTAGCGGAAACCATATTTTAAAACAATTAATTTATAATATTATTGCTCTGTAAATTTACATTGAGCACTATTGTGTAAAAATAAAAATATCTATAAGAACACCGGATTTTATATCTTACTGTTCTTTCTTTTTATATATATATATATATATATATATATAATGCCACTGTCGACACTTGAGTTTGAACAAGGATCGCCAAAGTGCAACTACAGTCAACCTCATCTTCAATTAATTAGATCGAAGGCAAATATATATATATGCGAATTGGCGGTGTCTGAGTATTGTTTACTATTATTGTATCTGTGATACAAACAAAAATATCTGTATTAAAAATAATTTGAAAATGAAATGCAACTAGAGTCTTCATGAATATTTATTTGCCGTAACTTTACCGGTTTCAAATTTCTATTGTTTTTCAAACGTTAATTTGAGATGGAGAGACGAGTGTCTATGCCATCATATAACACTCCAAGTTTCTGACAATACAATTTTATTATCTGACATTTTGGGCGCAAAAATGACTATGGCTAATCACATGATCTTAACCGACCAATCAGATTGCATTTTAACAGATAGCAATCTGAGCCACTTTTTCTCTGTATAAAACGGAAAGAATTCTTGAACTAGAGTTAGATTTGAGATATATCACATGATAACCACATCTCTTTATTTTAATTTGTTTTGAAAATCACGGAACTGAGGAAGCGGTCAAGTTATTGTAAATAAATAGTCATAAAACTCCAGTTGCATTTTTAACTTCTTTTCCTTATATTTTACTCCTGTCGGAATTATAAAAAAAACACTTACTGATATATATATATATATATATATATATATATATATATATATATATATATGCGGTACTTGTTGAAAAGTGCTCAATATAGAGCTAACATACTTAGTTGTATCGACGTGAGTTTGTGACCCTGGGTTTCATGCCTTTGCGATCGTCAATGACGTGAAACTCAGGGTCATATATATATATATATATATATATATATATATATATATATATATATATATATATATATATATATATATATTTGTGCGTGTGTGTGTGTGTAATGTTTTTATCTTACCTAAAATATTTTCCAAGAAGAGGCGTGAAGATGTTAATTATGAAGTCGGTAATTACCTGAAATAGAAAAAAGAAACATATTGAAATTGATACTTAATTTGGCAAGAAAAGGAAATGGGAAATATTTCGTTTCTTTTATTAATAATAAATAATTAATTATGCTTTTTATATATTTTTTGATGTCGTCATATTCATCGAGTTCAGATAGTGTGTACAGAGATGTTTTGAGTCTTTGAGTTTTTAGTAATTCGTGGTTATCGCTGCAGAAATTGAAATCAGCAACCCGAATTCAAATTCCAGCTTAATCCGTTGCATTTTCTCTGGAACTTATGCCCTCGGGAGAGCCATGAATCTGCCTCTTCTCCCCTTTTCCCCTCACAACTAGCTATTAGCTAAATAGCAAAGTAGACTGAGGTTTCTAGTCTTGGGTGTCAGCTTATCTAAAAGCAGGAGAACTCTAAATTTAAATCCGAGAATAAGACAAAGGAAAACAACTTTGCCGTCTTTCAAAAGATGTCAGGACAATTTACATACAAGAAGAAATTTGAAGAGACACAGCATTTAAAAAATAGTGTATATATATATATATATATAAGTTATTTTACTTAATTAAAAATTTACTTACTTTAAAATTTCAACTCTCAAAAAATAGTGTTTGAGAGTTGAAATTTTAAAGTAAGTAAGTAACTATATATATATATATATATATATATATATATATATATATAAAAAATAAATAAAAAAGTTATTTTACTTAATTAAAAGTTTCAACTCTCAAACACTATTTTTTAAATGCTTAGAAACCTCAACTGAAAGCACTGGACGGCCGTTTCGTCCAACCTGGAACTCATAAGCAGTGCACATCAACTACCGAGAATCGAACCCAGATCGCTTCTAGACAACGCGAACGTTATACCAACTGTACCACGGGACTCGCCGACGAAGGTAAGATAAACTAGACTTGATAATTGCACGGCCGCAATTTTCGACGGATTTGCACCAAAATTTACATGCACATGCTCCAAGTTAGCGTTAAGGCCAAGACCGACTCTGCATTTCCCAACTCCCATCCATAGTGGAAATAATCGATTTGTTCATGCTTCTACAGCAGTTTTCATGTAGTTTGCGGCCATTTTCTACTGGCCAGAGTGAGAACCTATAGCGGGCTGCCACGAAGAGGCAGGAAGATTCTATTGCCCAGCGTGAGAGCCAACAGCTGACTGACACTAATATTAACTAGCATGCTAGCATGCAAAAAAAAATCGATAGCTGCATTCGTCACAAGTGGAAAAAAATTATATCTGCATGGCACTTTACTCCAATTAGCCCATTCGCTTGCTTAAACTCAACGTTGATTCTGATTCCACGGAACTGGGTTGGGTGTGAAAAATATTTGTTGTTAACATTCTATTTGTTTTGTGTTCATTTTGTTTAGTTCTTTTTTCGTAACAGATTCAATGTTTAGTATAGGTCTTAGAAAAAATTCGCAGTGTGAGATAGGCAAG
>OZ038486.1:93173918-93203918 GCA_964036315.1 Acanthosepion esculentum | reverse complement strand
GATCACTGATTAAAATGACTTCGAACGTATGAAGCAAGTAAGCATAAATGAAAGCCATATTTCTTCGAAGAGGGAGGACTGGCGCTACATAATCACAAAGTACACACAATGTACTGTAATAAATACAAGAAATGATATCACTTGATATCAAACGATATCACTATAGACTGATAAAGAAAGGTAAGAGCTGTGAAATATTACACGAATTATTTTCAACTTTTCTTAATAATTCAGCATTATTTCCATGTAAACTGGCATCTGTGTCCAAAGAAGTAAACATCAATGCATGTAAGATTTCACAGCTCTATCCAGATTCTTTCGTAATTAGCCTATGAACCTTTTAGCCCAATCTCGTATATTAACCTCATTCAGTAAATTTCTACCTTAAGTGTCTCTTGGGCCTTTTATTTAGTATAAAATCAATCATTGACAACTGTGATGGTTGGGCTATGTTCATCGAATAGAGGTCATGTCAAAGGATGTTATGTAAGGTGAACTGGCTACATTGACTACGCGCAGTGGGCCGTACAGTATTGCGCTTAAAGGGCGTATGAAAGCACAGCTTAAAATTCACAGAGGTTGATCAAGATAATTAGGATTCATTTGCAGCATTGGCGACAGGCAATTCGAGATGGCATCAAGAGAAGCGAGGAAAAGCGTAACCATTAGATGGAGTACAGAAAATAACACAAGACGCAAAGACAACAACATTAATTATACAACAGATGACCTTTTCCTTCAAGAATAGGATAGCGAATGATGCCTTACAAAAGTTAAGCAAAGTATTAAGATACAGGAAAAATTATTTAAAAAAAAAGAAAATAGTTCTGAAGTGTAACGTAATAGAAGCCCTCTTATATGGAAGTAAATACTAGATAATCTCACGGATGAAGAAGAGACTTGATACAACAGAAAGGTGATTCAATGGAGGTATACTTTGAATACCATGTGTTGGATATCGGTTGAGGAAGACCTTTGACACCACTTCCGCTGCGAGTGAGTGTGAGCGGAAATCGGAATGGGTGATAGCATAAACAGGAAATGCATCCGGTGGCTAAAATAAACAGGAAGCACAGGTGTTCTGAACGAAGCAAATGCGTGATTTCGTGGGCGCATGGCGGAAGAGGCGTGGCTACACGAAGTTGCATGGGCACATTCCTGAAGAGGCGTGACCGCAAGAAGTTGCGTAGGCGATATACCGGAAGAAGGCGTCGCCACGTGAAGTTGCGTGGGTATCAAAATGTTATAAAAACGGTTCAGCTCTTGAGAGACTGAGAGAAAGGCTGGCTAGAGTTTCACTAAAGATGTGTCTCCGTCAATTTCTGTGCGCGCAATCTTAATCTCTGGTTCGCCCTCACTCTACTCAATCGCCGCAATTCGAACAATAAATATATTTATATGTGTTTATATATAAATGCGCGTCGCCTTGAGTCCATCAGTAATATACAATACATAGACTGAACATCTGAGCAATAAGAAAATGTTGAAGACAATGAAATGAAAAAAGTATTACTCATATTTGGAATAAGAATGAGACAATTTTAGCGTATATTATGAGGAAAGAGTGTTTGGAAAATTTGATACTCATAGGACATTTGGAAGGCAAGAGGGAAATATCGAGTAACTGACCTAACACGCTTGGGTTAAATAAATGGTAGGACGTAGTGGAAGAAATAGTTAAATGACACATTTTACTAAGGCCTACAAAGGATATGAAGTTGGGCAGACCTATGATAGCTCATGGCCCAAAGAAACCCGAAAAGATGAAGAGTTTTTCATGTGTAGCCCTGTTGCGGCATGTTTCTCTGGATGCCAATTTTACTTTGGTCCGTCTTCGGTGAACCTCCGCTCTGCACCAACTCTACGTCCCCACGTTGTCTTTCAGCATCCGCAGAAATGTCGGGTGACGAGCTATCGAATATCAGGCTTGACTCCTCTCTGTCCTGGCTATACTAGTGTAGGGAGACCACAGTGGTTTTCCCTTGGGTTGAGCTCAAGAGTGTTCGGCCCCTTTAGAGAGGAGAACTCTTCTGTTCTTTTTAGTTTTTGCTTCCGTTTTTTTGAGGAACGCCTCTTTAGCTTCCTGACCACCAGGGCATCCATACACATGGAAACTGGTCAACATGTGCACGGCCTAGCGAAAGAAAAAAGTAATTTCTATCCACTTATCTCCGGACTCTCAAAGGCCATAAAGTTGGTATGTTATTTTTTTTCTCGTTCTGTAAACCTCCTTGTTCCTTTGGGACAATATGAACAATCATTTGTTTTAGGACATATGTAAATCTCTTTAATATATGTATGTAAGTTGTTTGCCTTATTAAATGTTTTTGTTGGTTACGGTCGCGTATTTCGTCTTTCTATATTCGCATTCAGTGTTAGTGTATCAATGGCTACACTAATGCTAATATTATTATCGGTGTCCTACTGGAAGAGGCTAAAACACGTTATTGTTTCTAACACAAAATAGTCGGTAAAGCCTATGTGGCCGATAACCTATACTAATATTAGTAAAAGGATAAAGTCACAGGTCTCGCCAGTAACTTCAACTAACTTCGACAACGTTCATTAAAAGTATAAAAATAACAACTTTTATTTATAGTGTGACACTAAGACTGTGAGGAGGTTAAACATTAATTCTAAGCAGAAAAAGGGTGAAGTTTCCAAATGAAATATAAAATAGAAGATAGAGACACAGAAAGAGAGGATGAGAGACATTTCCCTTGGAAGTGAAGAAAGAGGCATCTGGGTTGCTTCACCGCTAGGAATTAGAATGATGCACCGAGAATTTATTCTTTTTTTTCCGTCGAAAATCTGGTATGTGTCTAACGCAAATTGGTTGATGGCTTTATCTCTTTCTTGGGAAATTAGAAAATCAAATGTCATTACCGAAAAAAAAAGGAGACTGGAATTATATTTTCGTTAGCGAAAACGAATTTAGAAATGAAAACAGCCAATGAAAACACTGCGAGATTTAGGATAAGGAAAATCGATCCGTCAGGTGATCTGGTTTACGTTTTCGATAAGACGGCGACCGGTGCAAGGATGTAAAACGGTGCGCCACTTTGTTGAAAATGTATGTTAAAAAATATTCATTGATCTGATTCTTGTTTTTTGCTGTTCATGTGGGATCAGGAAAAGAGTCAGAAAATTGAAATTAATAAGGAGAATAAACACGCCATTTCACCTTTAAAAATAGATTTGTAACTGTCTGTGCGACAAATCTATTCGGTATTCCAACTCTGCCCACTTCTCAGTAAGAAGTTGAGAAGTGGGCAGAGTTGGAATACCGAGAAGGAAGGACGAAGGGTCAGAATTTATCCCCGCAGTGCAAGATGTGAAATGAAGCAGATTGGGAGTTAGGGAGAGGAAATCCCCGTGACCACTCCCAAAGAAAGTGTATAATTCCCTTAATTTGGTAAGTTTAATTAAGAAAGCATAAAGAGGGAATAAAGAAAATCTTTATTGAAATTAATGAAAACTGGTGAATCCATCGAGCCCTTCGGCCACACGTCAGTTTTGGGTCAAAGTGCATATAAGCAGATGATTTTGGCTCGGGGGCATTGGACTGAGATCAAGCATTGAGTGTTTCTGAAATGCACGTCAGCTGCAAACCAGATTCCTTATTCAAAGACTTTGAACTCAGCCCCTCCAGAAGTTTACAAAGGGCCTAGTGTCATTATAGAAATTGATGCGCGAAGGGTTAATTTTGTTGCAGCAAGAGATATATAAACTAGTTGAAGATTAACCCCATGAATCTTTCGTTTTATTTTTCATCGTTTTATTTTTCATCGTATTATTCTTCCTTAATATAGCAATCGCCACGGGTTGAACCAGCCCTGCGATTACGACGACCTTGCATGGCCAGAGTTGGTATGGATCGAAGCGGCCAGTGACCAACAATCAGCTTGGACCAGCGTCAGCATTAACCAGTGTAGAATTATCCCCGTGGTTATAACGTCGTTCTAAGACCCTGAGCACCGGACCACTAACACGCGGTTACACCACCGCGTGTAGGCGGCGGCGAAAGGTGTTATAATGGTGGTATGATTGAGCAATATCAAAAATGAAGAAGTTTACCGTATTGGGAATTCTTGAACTCAGAGGAAGTGGTTGACTGGAGGTTGAAGTTATGGCAAAACAACCTAGAGCTGTTCAACAATGTAAATGAAGCCAGCTAATCAGGGCAGTTTTAAAAAGCGGGCTTAGCTAAGAGGACTTCAGCTGATAAATGCATCACGGTTATCCGCCTTTTCTGCTCTTTCAACCGAGCCTTTAATTGGCTGTTTAAACCCTATTTGCACTGCCATGACTGGCTTTGGTTCAATCCAAATAATGTCGTTGCGTCGTATATATTGGATTGTGAGACAAGATCTACCCCAGCCTTTCTCTCTTACTTTCTGTCGTTAGCCAGCCAATCAAAATCATGCACATGTATCGCATATATCCAAATTCAGAGAAAGATTTTCCATTTTCCAAAATCTCACCGAGAATATCATATCCGTGATCGAAACATACGTGACCTTTAAAGATTTACTTATGTCACACATTTCAACTAACAATTCCTTTATAAAATGAAAACAATATTCTAGTACAATCTTATCTACATTCACAATTTTACTTTTTGCACTATACTCCGAAATTGATATAAACCTTAAAATCATAAGAATCGTTTTTTAACATGAAGAATATTTTCCCTTTCTTAGAAGCAAAAATTTAATCCCCAGTCAACCTTTGACGCCAGTTATTGTGACATACTTCATGTTACGCTAGGAAGGAATCTAATCAAAAAGGACCCTACAGTTATATTACGAGATAGACGTTTATATAAAGTTCTGTCAGATCATTAAGACTTATGGCTACTTAACGTTGAAACACCGTTTCCCGTAGGTTCATAGAAGTTAAGCAACGTCTTCTCTGAAAATACCTAGATGGGTGACCGCTTTGGAATACCAGGTAACGTAATCTTGGATGTGCAGGTGATGTAATGAATAATTGCTCTTAATTAAGTTCCAATTCCAGTTGGGTTCGTTATATTCACTTTTGCGCAAATACACTTGGGAAATGTATTAATTCTCTTCTCCACCAGCTATGGGTTAATTAGTAAGACGTGTATCACTAAACCATTATTATTTTTTTATAATCTAACATTACATAACCTAAAACGGGTTGATAAAAGGTAGAAAACGAATCAGTCATTTGAATTATTAATTAAAATATAACGTGTCACCATTAACTCAAGGATTCACCTTGTCTATTGGGATTCAAGCTCATCCAGACTTTAAGCGGAACTCATATAACTATCATTACCAGAGCCAGGTCAGACCAAAAATGGAATATTTCTGCCATCTCTGGCATACAGCGGCACCATATATTGCTTTCCACACCACCCTTGACATTTACACCTGGAATCCACCATGCAACGTACAGAAGGTCTAAACATCCCCATTCCCTTCGTATTCCATTAGTAAGGAGGAAGTCCTACTCGGGGAGCTTCTTCCAAAGAACTGCTGCTTTGTGAAACAGGCTCTTGATAGGATGTTTTCCAAAACACTACAATCTGAACCTCATCAAATCTAGGGTCAACCGTTATCTTTCCTACATAAACCAATGATGTTCACTTCTTGCCCTTTCTTACGCTCATCCAACACCACACAGTAAACCTCTAACTTGATTGGCTCTTTTGCCTTGTATTACCTAAAGGACTCACCAAATCCTCATCCTTGGAATGCGAACAGGTGTTAAAAAAATCATGGTTTGTGCAACGAGAGGGGTGTGTGTGTTCCGTATCACATTTTGCATCTTCTTGGTCGTGGTAAGATTACTGTCAATGGCCAGGGGATACTGCCTCTAAAGATGAAACTCAGTAACACGTATTAATGAATCTAAACATCAGGCTCTTCATAGGAGTTCCATTGTTTGGCACAACCAAATCAGAAATTTAGAGCTAGCACACGCCATGTCTCTTACATGGAGGAGAATCACCCACATCTCTAAAGTTTTTCACTCAAATGCTTTTCGGAACACCCCAAGAAATAAATGTAAATTTCTCTTCTTTATGCTCATAGTCTACACTTCTTTTTAACTAAACTTCCATTCATATCAGCCACCCCGTACTTCGTTACTATTTTTTAATCTTCTAACTTGAGTGGCTCTCGAACCTTGAAAATTTAGTATTACGGAATATACGCACTAAGGGCATCGAAAATGAAAGAGATATTGAATAAAATATTAAATATTTAAATGGGATCCAAGGTTTTATTCTTTCTGCTACTGATCATAAGTGAAATATTATTAAATATCTAAAGGGTTTTAATAACCGACAATTACAGTAATTTTAAAAATTAAAAATATACCCAGAAATTCAATGTTTCAAATTTATGGTCTTCTTATACCTGCCATTAATCGCTTCTGAAATATTAAATATTATAAAATATTATAAATGAAAATAACATTTTTCAAACACTGTTTTAATCATTCTGCATTTGAACGCACCTAAGATATTAAATACGAAAATAAATAGATTTTTTAAAGACTTTTTGGTTTACGAGAAGGAACATTGAGCATGTATGGGAGCACTGTGATACAATAACGAGTTATTCGCTGCTTGCCAAGTAGGCCAATTCAGTTGACATATTGCAATTTAGATAAATTTATGATGACATGCTAAGAATTTTATAACAACTTTGACCGCCATTACTATGGAATGGAAAGATCTTTTCTTCACGTGTCATCCTATGCAAATAGCCCAACATCTCTTTTCCATGATATATATATATATATATATATATATATATATATATATATATATATATATATATATATATATATATATATTATTAAATATAACAGTCAATGAATGTCTATTATGTCTGATCATGAATCGTTCTAAAGTTTGTATGTTTGCTTTAATTTATGGAGAAAATAAAGACAAAAATTGTCCAACATTTGGATATTTTTTATTAAGTTGGTCCTAACACTTCGGCTCACATAAGACATCTTCAGAGTGTTTGTACGGATATTGAAACAGAGTATACACCATCAAAGATGATATTTTGTTATGCTGACAAAGAAAATTGTTATGCGACGATAACGGTCGCAGAATAGCAAAGATCGTAATTTCAATATGCAGTTCTATGACGTCATACCACGCTAGAGACCGAAATATTAACAACAGAACCATATGTGTAAAAGCAATGTAATATGTTGTGACTAGTTTGAAATGTAATTTTGTTGAGTGTGAGTTGCTTTGTTTTAATATAGATGGCCTCCAATATCTGAAGATTCTTTTTATTGTATATATGTGTGAGTTTTAGTGTGTTATCATCTAATATCTGTCAACATAATGTACATGGAGATGTTTTTTTTAAGTAATGTTTCTTAATAGAACTAAGATCAGAAAGGTGACAGGTGGGTCTACGGGAGAGCGTGGTTGTAGTATAACCAATGTTTGTAGTGGGCTTATTATATCAGAGATATAATCTCTGAACAGGCATGTAAATTGATGCACTACATTGTTTTTTGTAGAGGATTTAGTTGTGTGGTTGTAGGCTTATTAGAGACTATGAGGTAAATTGCTTAAAAATTTTTCTAATATATGATGAGCTTAACTTGTTTATTATTATGAATGAGTTTAACATTATTACCTATTATATTTTTGATTGTTGTTTCATCATGTTTGTGATTATTATGCATTTGGATACAATAGTAATAGTTAATAGTGTTATGTTTATTTTGACATACAAATCATATATATATATATATATATACATATATATATACATACACACACACACACACACACACATATATATATATATATATATATATATATATATATATTATCAAGAACAATTTTAGGGGAAAGAAATATGAGAAAGTGGGAAATGATTTCGTGCAACGCGTTTCGTTATTTAGGACTTCATCAGACTAGATTTATGCTTTTGTTGATGCAACTACACGTGCGCACGAAGAAATGGCCACAATAAAAATTTTAAATAATTTTTATTAATAATGTGTTTTGATTTCATATTGATTCTTTTTGCTTTTGTTTTTATCAATTTTGTTATTAAATCAAACATTTTATTAATAGAAGAAATTCTGCCAAGAATAGTTAAACGTTTCTGGGAGATGATCTTACGATTAAATGTGATGGAAACATAAAATAAAAATGTCCTGCTAGTGTGAATGATCGTGCGTCTCCACATCTTCTCATTTCATGTTTTTTTCTCATTTACAATTGCACTTTGTTTTTCCGATAACTGTTCTTGTATACGTTTCTTCCCTCTTCACACATACGTTACTTGTTTCTTTCATTTGCTTCTGTTGCTTTTAATACGTCCTCTGAGTATTAAATTCGCCATACCTTTTTCCTCACTATGAATCTGCACGTCTACGTTTGCGAGCGATACTGCCTTTACAGGAACAATTCGCCTTGGAAGGACTTCATTCATCGCATAATCTGTCCCTAATCTATAAATACCGGATAAACAAGGTAATCAAAAACTCGCAATTTCGTCCAAATATAAAAAAAATACATAAAAAGCAATCCTTGCAATACAATTGCTGGTAATCAAAGTTGATTACCTAGACGAAGATCTAAATAAAAAATTATCAGATTCTTCGAGATTGGAAATAGGAATAAAAGATTCTTCTGTTGCTGTTAGTGTAGATGATGTATTTATGGACGACTAATGTGCCCGAAATCACACCCATTCGTTTTTGTGAACGGTATTTTTATGTTGTTAATGAGACTTGGAAGAGGTTTCTGGTTAATAGCGCAGTATAAAAAGAGAAAGGGGCGTCCATTTCTAAATGGGATTTTTATGACAGGTTAAACTCTTCGATTCGAAACCGTTTCGTTAATTCCCCCAGGGGTGGGTACTCTAACTCCGTCACACTTGAAAACTTCTTTAATAAACAGCATTATAATACTCACGATAGAAGCTGTTCAGTATCTCAATCTCATAAGCAATTGTTAGTGATTTACATAAATCCTGAATGTCCTAACTATTAAAGATTTGTGTCAGTTTGAATCTATCTCGACATGTTCATTCATCTATCTAGCTATCTTTATATTTATTTCACTATGTAATCTATCTATCTATCTATCTATCTATCTATCTATCTATCTATCTCGCTCTGTTTATGTCTATGTATCTATCAATCTATCTCACTCTGTATATATCTATGTATTAATATATCCGACAGTTTCTATCTATCTATCTATCTATCTATCTATCTATCTATCTATCTATCTATCTATCTATCTATCTACTTAGCTAGCTACCTAGCTACAAGGCCTAAGAGGCACCTAATGTTATATTTATCTATCTATCTATCTAGCTAGTAAACTCTAAATATGAATCATGCTTTATTCATATACATGCATTTATCTTTGTTTATATCTATTTCACTCTGTAAACATCTATCTATCTATCTATTTAAATGGTTTCTATTTATGTATGTGGCTATATTACTAACTTCTGCATATATATATATATATATATATATATATATATATATATATATATATATATATATATACATACAAGTATATATATATATATATATATATATATACATATATATATATATATATATATATATATTTATATATATATATACATATAAGTATAGGATTAGTTTATACGGAATAAATTCAAATACCATCAAATACTATTCTTAAAAGAGTGTTCAATACAGAGTAGAGCAAATACAATTATTTATTCGAAAATTATAATATAAATATGTTATAAAATCACTACAAAAATAGCCATTTTATTTCAACACTTCAAGTGATGGTGTTGGATGTAGAATAAAGGATTTTAAAAGGTTCAAATCAATCAAACACCCCTCGATAGGGGAAACGCTGTTACATAAGCTTGAATGACCAATCAAAATACAAGTATACGAGAATTCAAAAAACTTGACAACGAACTAAGTTTATAATAATTGTTTAATGATTTAATGTTGGGGTTAGACTAAAATAGAATTTATTCTAACAAATAAACATTAAATTATACGATAAAATTTGAATTTAAAAATTAAAAATTACCCATTTTAAAATTTAAATTTAATTTATATTAAGTTTAAAATGATAAAATTACTGAGGAAAAAAGACAAAATGTAATTCGGTTCAGAGGTAACACCCATGACAATGGAGTCAAGCTAGAAAATATCTCAATGTCTCTCCATAAGGACCACACAAAAGAAATTGAATTGAGAACTGAAACGGAAATAGTGGCGAACTCAACCAAATATAAACATGTCAGCGACTCTTCGGTTGATCGTCTCAATTGGACATTGCTCAATTTTATCACTTCTGATCGATATCGATTTCTCGCAATATAATTAGAGATATTACTTGCAATTTGCCTCTTTCTGCTCACCTGTAACTATTAACACTTCCCCCAAACACGAGCATCTGTGATTCCTTCTCGGGTGGCCTAAAAATAAACGCTTATTGGTTATGAAGTAATTTGTAGCGCAAATTTGGTAATTATTTTCAAGGAATTAATTCGATGATTTTCGTTTGGGAATTCTCTTCTAGTAAATGGGAATAAAGGCTTTCGGTGCAGTTTTCAAAGTTCAAGTTTCACTCTGTAAACATCTATCTATCTATCTATCTATCTATCTATCTATCTATCTATCTATCTATCTATCTATCTATCTCGCTCTGTTTATGTCTATGTATCTATCAATCTATCTCACTCTGTATATATCTATGTATTAATATATCCGACAGTTTCTATCTATCTATCTATCTATCTATCTATCTATCTATCTTTAGATAGATAGATAGATAGATAGATAGATAGATAGATAGATAAATAGATAGATAGATAGTTAGATATCATATTCAAATGACGCATATTTAAATGACGTCACAATAAATTGTAGTTAATCGTTCATGTATTCGATATCCTTGTGTTCTTTTGACTTATATATTGACTTATGATATAACATAAATATACAGGGTGTTCATAAAGTTCGTGTGTACTTTAAAAACATTATAACCTTATTTGTATTTGCCATAGAAAGAAGTAAATCTATATTTTTTTATTGAAATTTTATTTCAGTTTCCACATGTCCTCCATCATTAGCAATACAAAGGATAATACGATTTTGCAGTTCACAGAAAACATTTGCCAACTGATTTACAGTCATACCTGAAATCACATTAGTTATTTTAGCTATACTTAAAACTAGGTACATTAAACTTTATACCATTTTTTACAGATTATTTCTATCGCAAATACAAATAAAGTTATAAATTTTTTAAAGTACACACAAAATTTATGAACACCCTGTATATTTATTTTATATATATATATATATATATATATGTGTGTGTGTGTGTGTGTATGTATGTGTGTGTGTGTGTGTATGTGTGTGTGTGTGTGTGTATGTATGTGTGTTTGTGTGTGTGTATGTATGTGTGTGTGTGTGTGTGTGTGTGCGTGTGTGTGTGTTTGTGTGTGTGTGTGGTATCGTTCCATTTCCACTGTCCATTTGGAATGGTTTAGCATGAATACATGCTTCATAATAGAAAGAATGAATAAATTATGCGTACTCCGTATATTTCTGAATACTAAATATTCCATCACTATCGATCATCAACATCATCACCATCATCATGACCACGAGTGGTTGCAGAGTTGTTTCGCAGCTTAGTACTTGACCAGCCCCGACCATATGCCTCGGTTCTCTGAGTCCCTGTGAACGAGCTTCCAGTCCATACAGTGACGTTGTTAGTCTAAATTTTATTTCGTTAGTCGAAAGTGGTATCTTGTAGAAAGCTTGCTGGTGCTTATGACGTGTCCACATCATTTCAACATTCTCTCCTTGATATTCTTTACAATGAAGTTCATCCTGTACAACGCCCGAGGGCCACTCGAGATAGAAGGATACAGAGTAAGAGGCACAGCTTATGCGGATCTGTGTAGAATATAAGATTTAGCTCTAGACTTAAAAAGGTTAAGATAGTATTGATCGGAGAAGCATCATGTTGGGTGTCAGTTAGTTGGAAGTAGCTGATCGAATAGAACTTACACCTCGCCAAAGGAATACGAAGGGAATGTGGGTAGTTCTCTACAATGTCCGTGAAGCTTAGGACGAGTGGAACTAAAGAGTGTAGTTCATCTGGGAACTTTCCATTGAAATAGCGATTGAGAAACAGAAGGTTTACGAAGTTTCGTTTGTGGGAAAAGGTTAGTAACGAAGTCTTGCAATGAAGTGTTTCTTGTCGGATCTTTGATGCGGTCTACATAACAAATGTCTACAACTGATCTCGAGCGTTTTATTTCGAATTCTTTGTTGTAATTCTTCTGTTAGTGTCAAAGAATTTCAGGCTTACGTAAAAGTTTTTTTTTAAGGCCACTGTACGCAAAATTCGGGCAGATCTCGTTTCTGATATTTTTTTTTCTTTTGTTTTGCGTCTGCTGCCTTGTGATACTCTTGAAATGAATAGGTTTATGGAGACATCTGAGCTGATAATCAATCCAAAAGGCTTAAATATTCTCACTACTTCACCTCCGACTTTTGGCTTTCTTGAAGTTCTGTCCACATTGAATGAGTTTTTTTATGTGCACTATTTATATTATTCTGAATATTGTTTTCATCTTTGTTGCCATATTTATCACTAAGTTTCGGCCGTTGTACGCTCCAGGCTTCTTCAGGTGGTTGTAATGTCAAATTGAACCCTTTATTTCGCTCACTGGGTTAAACTGTTCTATCTCCATGTGCCATGTCTAATGGTTGTCAGTTATCAGTTATCTCCTGTTAATTAACCTTTCAAAGTTCACCACTGCCTTAACCAGGACGCATGGCATAGTGGATAAAGGCATTGGTTAGATCAAGTCACAGGACCCCAAAAGATGTGAGTTTAGACATGGGACATACAACTAGATATTTGCCGTCTTCATTCGTCCAAGTCAAAGTTTAAGGCTTAAGGGCAATAATGAAATCAGTATACTGAAACAGAAATAGGAACATTTGTTTCTTTTCATTAGGAAAATCTTCTGAAATGAAAGAAAATGTCTCGTTGGGTGCTTCATTGCAAAAAATAAAAGGATGACTTGTTTTGTTTTTCTACAATGTAAATCTCAAACATATAAAGATTGTTGAAGTTACAATTAAACGTGAGTCGATCTGTAACTTGTGAAGTTGGATATAGACAACATTCTGATAGATTAAAATGTTTGCAATTCTCGAAATTTTTTCCGTTGCCAAAAAAATAAAAAAATAAATAAAAAAATGCGTCTCTTCACGGATTTAGTAAGATTCCCCTAACATGAATTTTTCTTTTTTTTAAGAAGCATGCGAAGGTAAAACAATTTATTTTCCGTCAATAAAACTAACATATATTTATTAGTTTAATCTGCCTCACGTAAGGAACCTTTCTAAAGACATTGTGCGTCCCACACAGCACGGGTTTAATGGGAACTGAGATTACTACTTAACAATACCGTATATTTCCGCGCATGAGTCGACCTTTAAATCTTACAAATGACCTCCAAAATAGCGGGTCATCTAAAACAAGAGTTTCAAATATTTATCTTGCGCCATGAATCGTGGTATGCTTTCAACATTCTCGGCATGATAACTACCGATGTAAATATTTCTAGTAGAGAAAATTCATATTATAATGCCGTACTACAGTTATAAATGTAATAAGACTAGTTTTACGTCTTGATTTCACATTAAATTGTCTTATTCAAGAAACGATTACATAACAGTTTACTAAAGTTTCGCTGAACAACACGCACAAATAACAAATCTTTTCTTCTTGATTCGTTCAGGCGATTGTAAATTACTGGCGAGTAAACGACTTAATTAAATTTAAAAGCAAAATACAGCCTCTTTTTACGAAAAAAGAAATGAATGGGGTGATTATAAGTTTTGTGGGATTGGCTTAGATCAACCAATCAAAAATGACCTACGTTAAATTTAAAGTAAGGGAAGAAGTAAAAATTAAGAAATTATTTTCCATAAATGGTTCATGACCCGTAGGTTTGAAATCAATGACAGCAACATATGTTCAACAGGAGCGGATGTAAATGGCACATTTTTATTTTGTCTCATAGTAGTGTTTAATAACAACATGTAGGATAACATACAATCTCTATTTCTAATTAAAATTCATTATCATTGTGGTGTTAGATAACAACAATTAGTATAACATGCAAACTTAAATTTTTATATAAAATACATTATACGGTATTCTTTGTATCATTAAACAACAGTTAAGATGTCATAACATCTTTATTTCTCATTTCTGAATAAAAACACATGAGACACTCACATACATAATTAAAACCCTTCAAAATTAATATAATCCTGATCATCTTATGCAAAGGGCTCATTATAAACATCGTCATTTGCAGTTTAACCTTATGGGTCTCATTCGGTCGTCTTATACTACTCATATCACATAAAACCACGAAAGATTATCTAGATTTTGGGTCTCGTCTTACCTATAGGTTAGCTTACACGTGGAAATATATGGTACGTATTTACTAAGTATTTACCAAGTAAAACGTAAGTATATTGTTACAAATGATTAAAAAAAATCTTTTATGAGGTTTGAGATCTTAATGAAAAAAGTTTGACAATAACTCTGTAATAAAAGATGCGATGCCTGAAAACTGTTAAAGGCCTGAGTTCTGACATTAAAAATCATAATCGAAAAGTTAGGTAACAATCAGAGCATATAAAAGATACCTTCCAGCAAATCTGTATAATTTAATAAATGCTTGAGAAAAGCCGTGTCTTGGGCTTAGGAATTAAATCATTGTGAAGAATAAATAAATAAATAGTTTTTGTGTTGTTCAGCAATAAAAAAGTGAAGAAAAAACATTTTAACAACAATCAATTTAAATAATCGAATTGGATTAAGTATGCTTGCAATCATTAAGTTTTAAGATAGTATAATTGACTTTTAACCAATTAGGAAATGGTTAACCGAAAAACGCGGGGATTCTCTTAAGTTGTTAAAACATTCGAAAATACAATTGATTTAATTCATTTATATACTGTTTTTTTCTTAATATTGCAAGGAAAATATATAATTTGTTTTTCATAGGCATTAGAAATATGAAAATAAAAAAGAAGAAATGAAAACATTTACAAGACAGACGAACCGGTTTCGTTCCCAAGCTCATCAGGGTCGACTGAGAACAGTTTAATAATTTATTGCAAAGATACATATTTACTCCCACAAACAGCCTACATACAATTAAAACATTAAAAATTGAAATGATTAATGATATATATATATATATATATATATATATATATATATATATATATATATATGTATGTATACTAGAAAATGTTCAGAGCAGAGAACATTAGAAAGATTTTAGAAGGGCGTGAAGATAAGTAGATTCGGCGCCTGAAAACGCTCCATCGAGACGGACTTAATCATAAATTTAACAACATATATATATATAATATATAATTCATAATATTAATTTTAAAAAAGGGCTGAATAGATGAGTAGAGCAATAAATATTTATATATAGTTATAAATATACTTATATATATATATGTATATATATATATATATCAAGCCAGATTAACGCGCACCCACCAACACATATACACACACATATATATGTATATATATATATATATATATATATATATATATATTTACGTTGAGGTGAGTTTCTGACTCTGTGTTTCACGCCTTTTGCGATCGTCTGACAAACTTAGACAAACTGTTTGTCTGACGATCGCAAAGATCGTGAAACCCAGTGTCAGAAACTCACATCGATGCAAATATAAATGTTTGCTCTTTCAATGATATTGAGCGATTTCTAATAAGTACCGCGCATATATAATATATTAGTAATATATAAAGGAATTGCACACACACACACACACACACACACACACACACACACACACACACACACACACACACACATATATATATATATATATATATATATATACATATATATATATATATACAGACGAGTTTCATTGAAGAGAAACGACAAGGTGTGTCTGTTTAATTTTTTTATTATAGTTTCTAATTTTCGAATAATGTTTTGAGTATTGTAGTCGAAGTTGTAGACAAATTGCCCGGAGTTCATATGTTGTTACTTTTTTCGCAATTATTATCAAGGCCCGATGTCGTGTTTCTGTTGAAGTTAAACTTCCTTTGTCTGCATCCTGGTATTTTTGGCAAAGCTGGCCGACTGAAATGGTCTAGCGTGATGTTATGTGCCACCACTATTGGAAATGAAGCCGCACTAAAAAGATTGCATTTTTTCCATTTAAAATATATATATATATATATATATATATATATATATATATATATATATATATATATATATATATATATATAATAAATACAAATCGCATACTTTGTGTGCGGAGTCATTGACAATAGTCGTTGCACATAACAGCACGCTAGACCATTTCATATATATATATATATATATATATATATATATATATATATATATATACAGAAATATAGTCTTAAAGTGTGCTATATTTATGGGGTAAAGTGCTCAATATCAGAGATAGAGCGTGTGTAAATATAAAAGTGGACATGGAAGTCAGCACTTAGAGGCGACAGTCTGTTTCATGCTAGTGCAATCGTCAGGCGACTAGTGCTGTTATTTTTCTCGGCTATTTATATAAGAGTCAGTGGTGCATTATGGGTAGTCTATTTTGGCGGTTACTTTTACCGGAAGTCGCTTATTTGTTTATTTATTTATGTCAAATTATTTTGCTTGTTTTTTGTTTGTTTCTTTATTATTATTTTTATTTTTTTTCTTATATATTTATTTATTTATTCTTTTATTTTGATCGGTGTTTTTGGTTTACGTAGTAAAAATTTGTTTATATAGCTTATTGTTGGTAGTCTATAATGGCCGTCATTTACCGGAAGTTGATTTTTCGCTTATTTATTTGGGTCAAATTGTTTTGCTTGTTTTTATTTGTTTTCATTTTTATTTTTTATCTTATATATTTGTTTATTTGTCATTGATTAAATCTGTTTGTTGAATTTTGAGTGTGATGTTGTGGGTTTTTTTCTGACTATTATTTAGGTGGGAACAGTTTTTTATTTTATCTATTTTGGTTGGTTATCTTTATTTGTTTTTTTTGTTTTTTTTTTATTAAACGGCTACTTTATCGTAATCGGTTGTTAGTTTATTTATATGTTTGGATGTATTTAGATCGATTTATTATACTATATATTTTTGGCTTTCGGTTTTTAAGTAACGTAGTATATTATCTTTTATTAATGTTTTTTTATTATTATTTTTATTTGTATAACAGTTATTACTTTCGTCCGTTCTTTTGTTTTGATTTTGTTTCGCATATTCTAACAGGTGTGGTTTTGTGATTTGTTTGGAGTAATTTATTTTGCTTATTTTATTGTTGTTTGTTTATATATTTATTTATTTTTCTATTTTAAGTTACGTAGTAAAAATTTATTTTCATGTCTACATTTTGGGGATTAGCTCGGATCTTTTATTTAATAATTTATTTTGATCTGGGAAGGTAATGATAGCTATTTTTTCCTCCAAGCAAAGTTTGCAAGTTTTTGATAGGTTGTTGTAGGCTGATGATTTTCAGTAACTCTTAGCAGCCTATTGTCAACATCTGATGTTAGATTTGCAATTTTAGCGGCTGGTAAGTTGTTTACAGCAACTGTAACTGCCCCCAGAGGTCACACTTGCTGTTGAATTGCTTTCCATTAGAATAAATATCTCTCTTGAGAATGCTCCACATGTTCTCAATGGGATTCAATTCACAGCTATTTGAAGGCCAGTCCATAAGAGAATCTCCAACAAATCCCTTTTCTTTCAACAAGGATTTAGTAAACTTTGATGCATGACTTGGTGCGTTGTCTTGCATAAAGATCATAGATCTACGCTTGGCTAAAGACTGGTTATCAAGTCCTTCAAGGAATATTGCTCTAGAAAATCACAGTAAATTTTGGAATTCATTTTAACCCCATCTTTCAGTTTGAATGGACCCACGAGTTCATTACCAATAATCCCAGCCCATATCATGATCCCACCGCCGCCTTGTCTTTTTGTGTCATGTTGCTTGCAAACCCATCCTTGAGCCCATCCATCGGGCCCATCGAGGGTGATCCTTGATTCGTCTGTAAAAAGCACTTTACTGAAATCAGTTTTCATGTATTTTTTTGTCCACTGCAACCTTCTTTCCTTACGTTTTTTTGTTAAAATGGGTTTCTTTATTTGACTTTTTACATCAGAAAACTTCCTTAATACTTTACACCTTGTTTCCCTTGACATCATAGGAGCTCCAGCGGCCTCAAATATGAACGCACTTGACGCATTTGGGTTTCTTATTAATTCTCTTCGGATATGTGATAGATCTCGCTTTGTTAAATTCCTGAATTCAGCCTGAGACTTTCTTTTCCTTGGTTGAAATCCCATTTGACATATTTTCTTGATCTTTCGATGATCCCTTTTCAAATCCGTAGAAATTCGAAGCGAAGACTTTCCTTTGCTAATTTCATTGAATATATAGTCCTTTTCATTCATTGTTAGTTCTTTTTTACGAGCCATAATACTAAATACCGGTTCTTGCAAATAAACTCTTGACACTGCAAATTGCTATAATTATTGAAAAAATACTAAATATCAATCTGAAATTGAAAATTGGGACTTAATTGATTTCATGCTTACTCACTATACATAATAGTACAAATTATTTCATTGGATAACACATATCTATGAATTTTACATAAAATATTTGACAATACCTCTTTTGCATATAATCTCTAGACGCAGTTTATATATGTATTGATAGATATGTCTATGATAAAATATCATACTTATATATATATATATATATATAGAGAGAGAGAGAGAGAGAGAGAGAGAGTTGCCTGACGATTGCATCTAGCATGAAACAGACTGTCGCCTCTAAGTGTTGACCTCTAGGTTCACTTTTATATTTACACACGCTCTATCTCTGATATTGAGCACTTTATCCCATAAATATAGCACACTTTAAGACTATATTTCTTTATATATATATATATATATATATATATATATATATATATATATATATATATATATCTATATATATATATAGATATATATTGTCATTCACCCTATATAGAGATATTGTGACATCTGACAATATGTATCTATATGTCTCTCTCTCTATCTATCTATATATATATACACATACAGATACACGCACACACACACAGACATACATATATATATATATATATATATATATATATATATATATATATATATATATATCAAATATGTGGTGCAGTTCAATTTATATTACAATGAATCATTCATACAAAAAGTAAATTAGTAAAGTTAATCATATAAAATGATTAAATCCGTTCGCAAATAAAATTGTGAAGATGCATTAATCTACTAATCACTCAATGAATGCTATGATCTTTATTTTTAAAAATTATAAGCTGTATAAGGCCTTTCTTAATATGTCAGTAGTTTCAACTGTACATCCAGTTATCTTCAGGCATGAAAATTATTTTGTTTTTGGTAAAATTCAGGTAACATCCGAGACGAAAAAATTAATTGTGAATCGAAATTTTTTTTTTAAATGTGTTATTGTTAATGGATACAAACTTTTGGAGCGTGCAGTCGCAACGCTAATGTTGAATTTTTTTGTTGTAATATATATATATATATATATATATATATATATATATATATATATATATATATATATATATATATATATATATATTGTTCGATGCCACAATATATCTCTTTATAGCTGCTAGCATGCTGCTCCCCTCAAAGATAGCGTGACCTTCTACTGTGGTTTTGTTGCTCCCAGTAAAGCAGGTGTCGGTGTCCACTCGCGGTAACATGTGGCAATTGATCGTCAACCAATCGAACCACAATGGCTCAGCCACATGTTCGATCTGTCTAGAAGTTTGCAAAACAACTGCAGGCCTTGGGAGACACATGCGCTTCCATAAAAATTGAGCACCGTCTTATTTTACTGAGCCTTTATTTGTTGTCCACGACGAAAAGACCCACCATATATATAAGCAATATGGTCATTGAAATCAACACTGGATGGTAACAGTGTTTATTACGATTTAATCGATCATCAAAACCATTAAGCTTATAGTTTCATTGTTGTTGTAAACACATTATTTTGAATTTTGACTTTCAAAAAGATTCATGGCCAAGCGTCAGACAATCTTTCTATACGTTAGCTGCATTTTGCTTTAGGCTGTACATAACATAGCAACATATATTTCCAATATGTATTTTGTCTACATTTATGCTAGCTGTATTTGAACGCAGCAGTACACTTAAATGAACCCTTGGAAACCAATGTTTATCCAAAAGCTGATTATCCAAATGTGTGCTGCATTGCGAAGAAGAATTAAAACATTTTTTTTTCATGGTGAAGACTGGGAGCATTTAAAGAAATTTGTTGAAATCAAACATTATTTCTTTCGGCATTTAACTTTCGAGTAGACGGATATAATGGCAGAGTAGATAATGGCTGCTCCAGTTACTGCTAAGCAGTAACTACTTATTTAAGACGTTGCATACTGAGGAAGACTGTATTCGGAAAATGAAAAATTGAATTGGGTCTGAACAGTAACGTCAGTAAAAAACCAAAATCATCAGGTGACATGTTTAGTGACGGATTTGTTGTTAAGAGTAAATGGACGAATAATTTACATCGTGTGTCTGTAATACAGCTCACTGTTAAAGACAAAACAAACATACAAATGTGAACAAACAAAATGGATCCAGAATGCCCAGCTAATAAAGCCATGGAATTTTTACTTTGAAAAGACTGACTTCAAAAAGTCCAGAGGTCATCCAAGAACCACCATAATAGACAATTCGGAACCTAGGCATACAAAGAATAAGACAGAAAGATCCCACTTTTCCTTTGGAGAAGTTTACAATCAAGGAAGATTTGCAACGAATCTGCAAACTCGCAAAGGACAGAGAAGGCTGGAAAAATATTGTCGAATCAGTAGACAATGTCATTGAAGATGAGAGACCATGTTAATTCAGGGCCTCAAATTGAAATAGTTTTGATGATGATGGTGATGTATAAACGTATTTCTGTTACTTTGAATTTTCTTATATGTTGTGTTGGGTGTCATCTAGCTTATTCGGTACTTCTGCGTATCTGACTGAACCGAATTGGCGGCACCCATTCAAAATTGCCGTCACCACCGTTACAGTCATTTATTTCTTGTGAATGATAACTTTCTATTTTAAAAAAAAATGGGCCAGTACGCCTAGGCAACAATTCCTGCAGGGGGAGATTGTTTCGCTGATGGGGATATTTGAATTTAGCAAAAAAAAATCTACTTACCTTTGGGGATTCAATACCTATCGACATCTTAAACTTAGCGTAGTTAAGGCACAACGCTACGTTTACGAGTCTATAGTCAGAGCTGAATGCACGAAAGGTGAGCTTCCAAACCAAGTTGCTAATAAACACACGATTTGTGTCTATTCGAAGGGTGTCAGTTCACGTTGTAATAAAATGTTTAATGCAAGCAATCGTATGACGTTTTTTGTAGTGACAAACCTTTCCATGATTTATCCGAATAGCTAATCTTTATCTTCAGCTGACATCAAATGTCACTAAAATAATTCTATTAGAAAACCAATATATACATCTATCTATCTATCTATCTATCTATCTATCTATCTATATATATATATATATATATATATATATATATATATATATATAATATATATATATATATATATATATATATACATATTTGATATATATATAAAAGTGAACCTTGAAATCAAAACTTAGACGCGCAGTCTGTTTTAAACCACACGCAATCGTCAGGCCACGACTGCGTCCAGCATGAAACAGACAGTCGCCTATAAGTGATGACTTCAAGGTTCACTTTTATATTTACACACACTCTGTCTCTGACATTGAGCACTTTATCCCATAAATATAGCACACCTTAAGACTATATATATATATATATATATATATATATATATATATATATATAAAGGAGAAATAGATTTATGGTGTGATATATTTAGAGGTGCTGAATATCAGCAATAGAGCGTATGTAAATATAAGAGTGAACATGTGAACATTGAAATCAACACTCAGAGGCGACAGACTGTTTCATCAGGACACTACTCTCTCTCTCTCTCTATATATATATATGTTTCGCTGTTTCACAGCACATCAGTGTGGCTAGACGTCCGGTTGCCTCTAGCTACGATCGAAACCCGACTGAATTTGCGGTTAAGTCGGAACCTCTACCCGCTAAGCCATCAGCGTACGGTACGGTTATTCCGTTTCCTTGGTGTACTCGATAGCATTTCCGATAATATAGACAAGCTACTTTCTATATCTTACGAGATAAATAGATCCCCTGTTTGGTCAGAATTCAATCCTTTCGTAGTGAAACTAAATGAACTGTCCAGGGTCCTGGCCTTGGTTATGGTATATGGAGGCCGTGCGCTGCCCAGGCAACATGACCCCCTTCTCGATCCCAATGTAATATAGGGCATTGTATTTTAGGACGACTGGGCTGCAGGAGTTGCAGTAAAATGTCAGTGTTGACATCCAACTGCCTTTGCGGTTCCACTCCGGGTTTTTTGTTTACATTTACTTCCACAAATCTTTCCCTGTTTCGATATGACCGCAAAGCCGCGGGGGTTTAAAATAAGGGCCTTTCTTCCTCTAGATGAATTGCTTTGTTCACTATTACCCTCATTTTCGACCGCCTTTAAAACATATATAATATATAAACATTGCAGTCTATTCATTATGTATTTTAGAAGATCGCTCCGAACCGAAACTAATCTAATATTGTTTTAAATATATACAACATCAGATAAGTAAAAACACTAGGAAGCAAGCCAAATTACAAAACAGTACGAAAATAAGTAAGCAAATATCGAAAACTTTGATAATTTTAGAATAATTCTGCGAGACTAACCTTAACGGGTCAATCCCTTCCTCTGATTTCTTGATTCCGGGATACCTTACTCTCATTAAAAATAACCCTAAAATTCACATGCATGGCCTAAGGAAATCTCTTTTGAATATCCAAACAATTCATATATTTGTTTCCGTCCATCTCTCCTCAATTCAGTACGCTATCTATACTTTCTCTATTATTCCCTTTCCTTGGTGTACTCGATAGCATTTCCGATAATATAGACAAGCTACTTTCTATATTCGAAAAAAATCACCATATTGATACATATTTTTTAATCCTATCTAAGCTTTCGACTTACATAAGCCATTATCAAAGATGACAATTATATTACAATATATTAAACAATGACCACGCGATAGTGAAAATGGGAAGTATTAAGTATGGGAAACCGTTGGTATAAACCAATGGCTTCTGTTAACAATTATAGCCATTTAAGAATATTTGTGAAGATTTCATAGTTTATTTTGTTAGGTTTCAACTGTCTTATGTTTATAGCTTCAAGAATTTTTAGTTTTTGTTTATTGTTTTCATGTTTAAGTAGTGTTGTGTTTTCAACAAGGATTTTCCGGAATTGTGTGGTCATGTGTGACGTCATGAGCTGCGGTGCGATTTTCGCTTCCAGTGTCTTGTATGCACGAGTTTGTCGTTGCTTGGAAATCTTCCATGCAAACAAAAACAGACTATCATTGTATTGTACGTGTAATACTTAATATATTGCAATGTAATTGTCATCTTTGATAATGGCCGAAAGCTTAGATAAGATTAAAATATATGTATCAATATTGTTTTCTTTCTTCTTTTAATGATAATGTTATTACGCTTATCAGACGATATGAAAAGAATTTACATAAAATAAATAGACAAAACTTGTCTATATTATTTAGTTGACTATGCATCAATGAAAAAATGCTGCCTAAATACACACAATATATATATGTGTGTGTGTGTAGTGTGTGCGTGTGTGCGTGCGTGCGTGTGTGTCTTTCATTAAAGACAACAGAGAAGTTACTGCGATTAAGGTTTTTATTTAACTATTCTTGTGTTTGTGCAAATGTATTCTTTTCTTGACACAGAGGCTGTAGAAACTATCCAATTATCAAGGATGATTTTATTTTTTACATGTGGATGAGGTAATTTTGCTTGTATTTTCTAATAATATGTTTCGGATGGAGTCCGGTATGTTTGTGTTTGGGCGTGCGTGTGTGTGTGTGTGTGTGTGTGTGTGCGTGTGTTTAAACGAGTTATTGTGAAGCTGTTGTCACCTGCGTGTAATGTAAGTCGTCTGGATAGGCAGGTGGTAATATAACCGATATAATTATTTATGAGTTTGGTCTGATCAGGAACACAGTTCTAAAGAAAGCACACGAGAATTCATCCTCTTGTCTACTAAACAATGCAAAACAGATACTAGTTAACAAAAGTTTTCTTAACCACCTCATCGACTATTTCTTTCCGAAGTAAATAATAACGATACAGAACACAGAGACAAAAAATAATATAAATATATTCTATAAAAGGCAAATGCACGTCAAATACAAACAAGATGAATCTTCACTTAGAAATATCATAACGAAATACACTACACCAGTTGAGCTGAGCAAAAAAAAATTAAATTAGTATCTATTACAAAACATTTAAAACATCTTACCTCATCCTAAAAAATAACAACACACCTGAAAAATCAAAACTACAAATAACGTACATTATTCACGAGGTCAAATACCCCTTAAGGAAGTAAGTTGTTGATCAAACTAAACTCATAAATAATTAAACCGGTCACACTACGAAATGCCTATCTACACGACTTAGGTCACATCTTTCCGACTACATCAAAATTCTAACTCGTTTAAACACACACACAAACCTACCAGACAATGCGACACATACTAGTGGAAAATATAAGAGTAATAACCTCATCAACAAGTAAAATGATTAAAAATAATGGAAGCCTTACTAAAAAAGTAAAAAACCAATACTCAATATTAGCTACGAACTGGCCAAATGTGCTGATTGTGTTCAGAAAATAAAACATCCCTATAATCCTAGATACATACACACATCTCATACATCCTGTTAAAAAGTAAAAAGAAAATCATCCTTGATAATGGCTAGAAATATAGTCAAAAGGGCTTGGAATTACAAAGCATTTGAGCAATTCCTACATGCTCTGTATCTAGAAAAGAAAACACGTGTTCGAACACAAGAAAACTTAAATAAAAACCTTAATTTCAGTACTTTCTGTGTCGTCTTTAATGAAACTTATATAAAACAGGAATTGTTGCAAATTATATATATATATATATATATATATATATATATATATATGTGTGTGTGTGTGTGTGTGTGTGTGTGTGTGTGTGTGTGTGTGTGTGCAAATATGATCCGAAGTTCTTTAGTATTTAAAAAAGAAAAAAACAGTGAGCGATACAACCAGTAGAGCCTAGATTATAATTATTTAAAACAAATCATTATAAAAAATAATTATAATATATATATATATATATATATATATATATATATATATATATATATATATATATATTATAAGGTGTATCAAGGTGTATCAAAAATAATTTTATAAAATTTGGAGACGGGTTCTTCACACGAGAACAAGAACAAAAGTCCATATAAACATATGTCCGCAAACCTCTTCGTTTTTTATATGGTCATCTCTCTCTTCAGCTTCCTCTCGGTTTCGTTTATATTTCCTAACAACATATTTATCATTGCAAAAATAAAAATATAATTTTAGTCTGATGAAGACATTTTTAAGGACGAAGCACGTTATATATAATTTTTCGCAATTTATCATACAGTTACCCAAAATTGTTCTGATATACTAGAAATTTGTATATCATATTCTCCCATATATATATATATATATATATATATATATATATATATATATATATATATATATATATATATATATATACCAGAAAATGTTCAGAGCAGAGAAGATTAGAAAGATTTTAGAAGGGCCTGAAGATAAGTGGAATCGGCGCCTGAAAACGCTCCATCGAGACGGACTTAATCATAAATTTAACAACATAGATAGAATTAATATATAACCCCACAAGTCACGACCTTCCCACATTTCTCGCTCATACAAGACAAACATGTTTGCGGTGGTGTTGAGGCATCACACTTATACACAGACCCATATTAATATACACACTTACACACATCATACTCACTCACTCCCTAATGAGCTAAATTATAACACACACTTAACAGAGATACATCCCATTTCCAGGAACCAATAAAACTGTCAAAATAACCATGGAAATTCAGAGCAGCATGAAATCCATCCAGCTCTTATCTTAAATAGCAACTTAAAAGAGACTGTTTGACTGATACAAAATTCATGTTAAAAAATAAAAAAAGACAAAAACAAATGAAAACTACAGATAAAGTGCATTTTCTCCACCAAGTCATTAATTTCTGTAGTTCACTGTTACTAACAAGCAGAAATTTTTTTTTCCTGATGATGGCCATATGTTGGCCGAAACTAGTTGAGGAATCTAACTGAAATAAAAAAAAAACGAAAGAATATTAATATACAACCCAGTGTGTCTGAAGATTTTAATTTTTTAATATTTTTATTGTTCTAAACATATATATATATATATATATATATATATATATATATATATATATATATATATATATATATATATATATATATATATATATATATATGAGTGTGTGTTTGTCTATTATTAATAAATATGCGTATTTTTCCTCACCGCGAGTTCCACGCACAATGAAAACATTAGGTGCTGATTGAAAACTGAATTTTCAATCATCATCTCAGAGTTGTGCTACTGGGGAGGAAGCCTTGTATATTTATGATGAGTATAAATAATACATTTGTTATTCTACATCCAGCAATATTTTATTTGCACCCGCACACTCTATATGCGCCATTCTATATTCAGAAATACTGTCTGAATTTATTTTCTTAGCCTTTTTCCCTGGTCAGATATGACCGCAAGGCAGCATAGGTTTAAGATCAGTGTTATTCCTCCCCCTAGATGGACTGACTTCCTGGGCTTGTTGAGCTCCATCTACGCAAAGAAGTTGGTTATGGCTCAACAGTTGTCTGCGACGCTCCTATTCCCACTTGCAGCTGTGTCAGAGATGTATTTCACGGAAGCATTTTATAGACAGCGGCAGTTTTTCCCCCTACACACACACACACGCACACACACACACACACATACACACACACGCAGACATATATATATATATATATATACATATTAAAATATATATATATATTAAAATATATATATATATTAAAATTATATATATATATATATAATTTTAATTGAATATGTTTGGTCAAAAGTTGTAAACGGCGGACGAATGTCTAAATTTAAAGAGTGCTCAATTACAATTTTTAGAAAACAAAAGGTTATGAGAAGATATAAAATATCTGATACACTGACATTTTTGCAACGAGGTCTTCTACCGCGATGTCCTTGTCAGTCTGCCTGATCAATCCATCTTGGCAGAAACCATCGTTGCAAGAAGTTCAGTGTATCAGATATATATATATATATATATATATATATATATATATATATATATATATATATATATATATATATATATATATATGTGTGTGTCAGTGTATCGGATATATATATATATATGTATCGGATATATATATATATATATATATATATATATATATATATATATATATATATATATATCAAACTGTAAAAGAACGAACATTAAGATCTCAGCATTCAAAACATTAATTTAAAAACAGTGCACAATAGAAAAAGTAGAGCCGGAAATATCTATTTATTTCTAATGCAGTCTTACATTAGAATATGGACATGACGACTACAACATTGTACATTTTTGTTTCAACGTCAAAAAAAGGAAAATCTTTTTTAAAACCTCTCATCAGGTGGGGAATGACGATGGAAAACAATTTAAATTTTGTAGTGGATATGTTCTAATGTAACACTGCATAAGATATGTATATATATATATATATATATATATATATATATATATATATATATCCGATGAATTTGTAGACCTGATGAATTGGATCGTTATTATGATTCCAATGAAATAAATTATAACGATGGAGTATTAGTATTTGAGCCTTCTATATTATATGCTTGCTCTGTCCTGGACATTGAGCTCTAACTGGCTTCTATTCTCTTGGACACACACACACGCACACACAGACACAGACACACACACAGACACACACACATATATATATATATATATATATATATATGTATTGACCACTAATATTATATATATATATATATATATATATATATATATATATATATATATATGTATGAAGAAATATAGTCTTAAAGTGTGCTATATTTAAGTGCTCAATATCAGAGATAGAGCGTGTGTAAATATAAAAGTGAACATAGAAGTCAACACTTAGAGGCGACAGACTGTTTCATGCTAGATGCAATCATCGGGCCACGAGTACTGTTATTTTTCTCGGCTATTTATATATACGGGTCAGTTGTGCATTGTCGGTAGCCATTTTTTGGAAGATATTTTACCGGAAGTCGTTTATTTTTTTATTTATTTATTTGTGTCACACAAATAAGTGTATGTTTATTTATTTATGTTCTCTTTTATATATATATATATATATATATATATATATATATATATATATATATATATATATATATATATATATGTACAGGGTCTCCATAAAGTTCTTCTGCATTTTAAATTTAATAACTTTTTAAAGTGCACACGAACTATATGGACACCCTGTATATATATATATATATAATTTTTTATTGCAAAATAATGTCTGACCAACTCTCTTGTTTACTTAAGAACTATTTCTACAAAAGGAAAATCCGACTGTTGAAAAATGTTATATAGGGAATACTAAGACTTCTTTTAAAACTATGTGGTAGCACCATATCCTATCTTTCACCAATAGCACTTATAACAAATCGAACATCTCTTTGCAAATATTTTGGGAATTTAAAAGAGTCTAATAAAACTCCCACAGTAAAATGAAAAGTATTAAAAAAAGCTAGAACTTGTAAATCCTTAAATGAACCTTCATTCTTATGCTTACACGACAAATTGGAAATTATTAGATTTGCTCAGAATATTTCTCCATTTTGAAGAAGTGAGAATTGAATTATCTGGAAATTGCAGATATAGTTTACCTTTTAACATCCATTGTGGTTAAACTTTGAATTTGGTAGTACTATTTCTTATAGTAATTAAATTGTCAGTAAATTGTGGTGCAGCTTTTATGACTAATTATTTTATTTTGTTAATTTAGATTTAATACAGCTATGTATTGGTGTCTATTTGGCATTATTAACATCTTATATGGATGTTCCACATTTTTTAAATTTTATCTGGTTTAATAGTATTCACTGCTTCCTTGAAGAACCCTTTTAATTTTCAACTATAAAATCAATGTTACAATTAGCTATACGTTTGATTTTTTTCTACTCCTCCCGTTAGCTTCTTATGGAAAATTGAACAAGTCTTTTTTATCCAAACGTATGATACAGTGTTGTCACTCTCTTATAGTTTGAATAAATTTCATGTCTGACAAAATCATCTTGTCTAGGATTCTATTTCAAGCGACTATATGTCATGATCAAAATTTTCATTTTTACGTCAATTTTCAATTTGGCGTAGGTCTGACACCTGATTTGTTAATCAGGGTAAATACACAAGCTTTCATTTTAATTCTTCTCGGCTTCTGTTCTCTTTTGAAAAAGCAGCATGTATTTTGCCTTAGAAATTAAAAATGATCATTTATTCACCGTTTATTTACCATCGCCTGAAGAGGCACAATTTAGTGACGAAACACGAAAGCTATTGTGTAGCGATTTTTAACATGTTTTGGTTTTAATCCCCTATAATACATAATATAAAGCTCTCCTATGTATTGAGCCCTTTTCTAGAATTAAATGCTACGGGCAGTGGAATTATATTCCATTTATTCTTATCTTATACTTTGATATATATAATATTTT